>CM053026.1:116734522-117309792 GCA_028564925.1 Lithobates sylvaticus
TACCCCCATATTACAACCTAAATAAAGGTTTTAACCCCCTGATTGCCCCTAGAGTTAACCCTTTCACCAGTGATCACCATATAACTGTCACTGGTGACGCTGGTTAGCCAGTTAGTTATTTCGTTATTTAGGTTCCCCGTCAGGTTTTTATATAGCGTCAGGTACCCCCATATATTACCTAATAAAGGTTTAACCCCCTGATTGCCCCTAGTTAACCCTTTCACCCCCTTTTGCCAGTGTCACTAAGCGATTGTTTTTTTGATCGCTGCATTAGTGTCACTGGTGCCGCTAGGTAGCCAGTTTTTTTTTGTATTACTGTTACGGGTGACGCTGGTTAGTTAGCTTGTTTTTTATACTGTCAGGGCACCCGCCATTTATTACCCAATAACGGTTTAACCCCCTGATCGCCCGGCGGGTGATATCAATTAGGTTTTAGGGTCAAATAAGGTCTGCGTCGCCCCAGGTTAGTGCCAGTACCGCAAACACCCACGCGCAAAGCATACACCTCCCTTAGTGGTATAGTATCTGAACAGATCAATATCTGATCTGATCAGATCTATACTAGCGTCCCAGCAGTTTAGGGTTCCAAAAAAAACGCATTGTTAGCGGGATCAGCCCAGATACCTGCTAGCACCTGCGTTTTCCCCCTCCGCCCAGCCCACCCAAGTGCAGTATCGATCGATCACTGTCACTTACAAAACACTAAGCACACATAACTGCAGCGTTCGCAGAGTCAGGCCTGATCCCTGCGATCGCTAACAGTTTTTTTGTGGTAGCGCTTTGATTCAGTCGCTTCAGTCAGGAGCTTTTTTACCTGTGAATCTCAAAAAAATAAAATAGTTGTCGTTTTATTATTCTCTCTCTCTCTCTCTATTCTCTCTCTATCGTTGCTCTTTTTTTACTCCATTCTATTCTGCAATGTTTTATTATGTTTTATCATGCTTGCTTTTCAGGTATGTAATTTTGTTTACTGTGTTTCAGTGTTAAGCATTTTTTTGTTTTCAGGTGCGCCATTCAGTTGCAACGCGGATTTATTTATCTTGACAGCAACAGCGTTTGCTCCCACGATACATAAAGCCGCGACTCCAACGCTGTAGGAGGTGATTTCACCACCACAGTTAAAAAAAAGAGCATATATGCCGAAGCATGGGGGCAGCAGGGGGGGCGGAGGAGCGATTGGCTCCTAATGCCACGTACATACGGTCGAAATTCCGACCGTGTGTACACGGCATAACTTTTGCGGGAGGATGCCCCCATGCATCGGCATATATAAATGGTGCATGTATGCCCATCATTAGAAGTGGGTGGATGAAGGGAGGTATTCTAATGGTGGGCATACCCACCAATCAATCTCTTTTTTTCGTTCAGCCAAGAGGCTGCATGAAAAAAAAAAAGATTACAATATATGTCCAGTATGTTGCTGGACTTTGAATGGTTATACCAGAATGATGCCTGCAGGTTTAGGTATCATCTTGGTATCATTCTTTTCAGCCAGTGATCGGCTTTCATGTAAAAGCAATTCTAGCGGGTAATTAGCCTCTAGATTGCTTTTACAAGCAGTGGGAGGGAATGTCCCCCCTCCCGGATATAAACCGCGCCATTGGGAAATTGGGAAAGCATTTTATCACACCAATCTTGGTGTGGTCAGATGCTTTGAGGGCAGAGGAAAGATCTAGGGTCTAATAGACCCCAATTTTTTCAAAAAAAGAGTACCTGTCACTGCCTATTCCTATCATAGGGGATATTTACATTCCCTGAGATAACAATAAAAATCATAACAAAGAAAAAAAATGGAAGGAACAGTTTTAAAAATAAAATAAAAAAGCTAAATAAATTAAAAAAAAACAAAAAAAAACCAAAAAAAAAGCACCCCTGCCCCCCCTTCTCTTGCGCAAAGGCGTACACAAGCGTTGGTCTGGCGTCATATGTAAACAGCAATTGCACCATGCATGTGAGGTATCACCGCGAAGGTCAGATCGAGGGCAGTAATTTTAGCAGTAGACCTCCTCCGTGAATCTAATGTGGTATCATGTAAAGGCTTTTTAAAGGCTTTTAAAAATGTATGTAGTTTGTCGCCACTGCGTGTTTGTGCGCAATTTTAAAGCATGTCGTGTTTGGTATCCATGTACTCGGCCTAAGATCATATTTTTTATTTCATCAAAAATTTGAGCAATATAGTGTGTTTTAGTGCATTAAAATAAAAAAAAGTGTATTTTTTCCACAAAAAATGCGTTTGAAAAATCGCTGCGCAAATACTGTGTGGAAAAAAAAAATGCAACACCCACCATTTTAATCTGTAGGGCCTTTGCTTTAACAATATATATAGTGTTTGGGGGTTCAACGTAATTTTCTTGCAAAAAAAAAATATGTTTTCATGTAAACAAAAAGTGTCAGAAAGGGCTTTGTCTTCAAGTGGTTAGAAGAGTGGGTGACGTGTGACATAGGCTTCTAAATGTTGTGCATAAAATGCCAGGACAGTTCAAACCCCCCCCAAATGACCCCATTTTGGAAAGTAGACACCCCAAGCTATTTGATGAGAGCAATGTTGAGCCCATTAAATATTTTTTTTTTTTTTGTCCCAAGAGATTGAATAATGAAAAAAAAAAATATATATATATTTTTTTTACAAAAAGTTGTCACTAAATGATATATTGCTCAAACATGCCATGGGCATATGTGGAAATACACCCCAAAATACATTCTGTTGCTTCTCCTGAGTACGGGGATATCACATGTGTGGGACTTTTTGGGAGCCTAGCTGCGTACGGAACCCCAAAAACCAATCACCGCCTTCAGGCTTTCTAAGGGTGTAATTTTTTTATTTCACTTCTCACTGCCAATCACAGTTTCGGAGGCCATGGAATGCCCAGATGGGATAAAACCCCCCAAAATGACCCCATTTTGGAAAGTAGACACCCCAAGCTATTTGATGAGAGGTATGGTGAGTATTTTGCAGATCTCGCTTTTTGTCACAAAGTTTTGAAAATTGAAAAAAAAAGAAAAAAAATTTTTTTTTTTTCTTTACTTTCTTCATTTTCAAAAACAAATGAGAGCTGTAAAATACTCACCATGCCTCTCAACAAATAGCTTGGGGTGTCTACTTTCCAAAATGGGGTCATTTGGGGGGGATTTGTGCTATTTTGGCATTTTATGGCCTTCGAAACGGTGATAGGTAGTGAGGAGAGAAATCAAAAATTTGCACCCTTAGAAATCCTGAAGGCGGTGCTTGGGTTTCGGGGCCCCGTACGCGGCTAGGCTCCCAAAAAGTCCCACACATGTGGTATCCCCATACTCAGGAGAAGCAGCAAAATGTATTTTGGGGTGCAATTCCACATATAACTATGGCATGTGTGAGCAATATATCATTTAGTGACAACTTTTTGAAAAAAAAAAAAAAAAAATCTTTTTTATTTTTGTCTTTATTCAATCACTTGGGACTAAAAAAAAAAATATTCAATGGGCTCAACATGCCTCTCAGCAAATAGCTTGGGGTGTCTACTTTCCAAAATGGGGTCATTTGGGGGGGTTTTGTACTTCTCTGCCATTTTAGCACCTCAAGAAATGAAATAGGCAGTCATAAATTAAAAGTGGTGTAAATTCCAGAAAATGTACTCTAGTTTGTAGACGCTATAACTTTTGCGCAAACCAATAAATATACGCTTATTGGCATTTTTTTTTACTAAAGACATGTGGCTGAATACATTTTGGCCCAAATGTTTGACTAAAATTGAGTTTATTACATTTTTTTTATAACAAAAAGTAGAAAATCTCTTTTTTTTTCAAAATTTTCGCTCTTTTTCCATTTATATCGCAAAAAATAAAAATCACAGAGGCAATCAAATACCATCAAAAGAAAGCTCTATTTGTGGGAAGAAAAGGACGCAAATTTCGTTTGGTTACAAAATTGCATGACCGCGCAATTACCAGTTAAAGTAGTGCAGTGCGAAATTGAAAAAAGACCTCTGGTCCTTTGGCTGCCAAATGGTCCGGGGCTGAAGTGGTTAATAAACCTGCATTGCTTAACCGCTTCCCGACCGCACCCTGCATATATACGTCAGCAGAATGGCATGGGCAGGCAAAAGCACGTACCTGAACGTGGTCATGCATTTGCCTGCCTGTGGGTCGCGCTCGCGACCCGGTCGGGAGCTCCGTGACCCCGGCCGCGGGACCAGCGGACCCGATCGCCGCTGGTGTCCCGCGATCGGGTTACGGAGCTGAAGAACGGGGAGAGGTATGTGTAAACAAACCTCTCCCGCGCTTCCTACTCTGCCTGTCATGGATTGGCTGTTCCCGGTCATCGGGAAAGCCGATCAATGACGTCAGACGTCAGCCTCGCCCCCTAATGTAAAAAAAAAAAAAAACAAAAAAAAAACACACACGTCACAGCCCATAACCCCTCCCCTCCCCCTAGTGGTTAACCCCTTCACTACAACTGTCATTTATACAGGAAACAATGCATTTAAATAGCATTGATTGCTGTATAAATGACAATGGTCCCAAAAATGTGTCAAAAATGTCCGATGTGTCTGCCATAATGTCGCAGTCACAATAAAAAATAAAAAAAAAAAAAAAAAAATCGCTGATCGCCGCCATTACTAGTAAAAAAAAAAAAATATTAATAAAAATGCTATAAAACTATCCCCTATTTTGTAAACGCTATAACTTTTGCGCAAACCAATCAATAATCGCTAATTGCGATTTTTTTTACCAAAAATATGTAGAAGAATACGTATCGACCTAAACTGAGGAAAAAAAAGGTTTTTTTTTATATATTTTTTGGGGATATTTATTATAGCAAAAAGCAAAAAATATTGCATTGTTTTCAAAATTGTCGCTCTATTTTTGTTTATAGCGCAAAAAATAAAAACCGCAGGGGCGATCAAATACCACCAAAAGAAGGCTCTATTTGTGGGAAAAAAAGGACGCCAATTTTGTTTTGGAGCCACGTCGCACGACCGCGCAATTGTCAGTTAAAGCGGCGCAGTGCCGAATCGCAAAAAGGGGCCTGGTCCTTTGGCTGCCAATTGGTCCGGGGCTGAAGTGGTTAAGTTCTGCCTGGTTCGATACTTTACTATTTTACTTCAAGTCTTCTCCTAGGGTGAGGGCACTGCGCCTCTATAGATACAGTTACAGTGAGTGGATAGGATAGCAAAATAAGGAGAAAAAATTAAAAAGAAAAAGAAAAAAAAAAAAAGAGAGAAGCTGGCATGTTTTACATGAAAATAAAGAAAGCAAACCAATAAAGTCTATTCATAAGAATATTCTGTTATATAAAATAGAAATATGCAGGAGAGAGAGGAAGGATGATCTCAACAATATAAATGACACTAATAGTTTATTATGTTCTCCTGGCTTCAGCTTTATGGATTAATAGAATGAGTTCAGAGAATGGGTAATAATAACAAAATGTATTACATGAGGTAATGAGATTACCATGTACAACAATAATGAAATCTGAATACACAGGAAATTGCAATATATGCCCCATCCAGTGGCATACCATCCATGTGTGCAGTGTGTGCAGGACACACAGGCCCCCAGGAAAAGGAGCCCCACAATGCTCTGGTTCACACTGCACACATGGAGGAGGAGGTCTCAGCTGCGCCTGTCACTGCCTATTGCCTGGCCTCCGTCATAGGATCTGACTCACATTCACGCACAGTTCCTCTCAATGTCCAGGAGCTGCAGGCAGCTGTCTGGGAGTGGGTTTAGCATCACTGGGGGCAGGGGGCTGATGTCATCCTAACCACCAGGAACCCGTGAAAAAAGGGAATCTCCCATGCTGCTGATATGAGGTCTGTGAATTTTGCAGACTGGACTGGGGGGGGGGGGGATTCTGCACTCCATGTAATTTACCCTGGGTTGTCCCCCATGTACTGTGCCCTCCATGTAATAAACCCCCCTGAGCCTCCCATTTAATGTGCCTTGCTAAACCTCCCACATAATAAACCCAACATGCACTGCTCATTAAGAGCCAGTTCACACTGGGACGACTTGTCAGGCAACTTAGCCACCTGACAAGTCGCGTCCCGTTCTGTACTATGGAACCGTTCGAATAATAGGAGCGACTCAAGTCGCTCCGACTTAGTAAAAGGTTCCTGTACTACTTTTGGGGCGACTTGAGGCGACTTGCATTGACTTTTATACAGAAGTCATTTTGCAAGTCGCCACTGCTGTCGTGTGCAGGTCGCCTGAGGCAGTCGCGCTGCAAGTCGTGCTGCCTCGGTGTGAACCGGCACTTAATGTGCTCTGCTGACCCCTATACTTTGCCATGCTGACCCCCTGTGCTCTGCCTTGCTGTCCCCTGTACACTGCTCATCTTACGTTTGACCCAGAATTAAGGATCTGTGCAGAAAAAAAAAAGAAAAAAAAAAAAAGAAAAAAGCAAGCACAAAAATCAATGTTTGGAGTTTGGGGTATTTTTTTTTGTTCCTCCACCTCTTGAGGATTCACTACAAGTTCTCAATGGAATTAAGATCTGGGGAGCTTCCTGGCCATGGACCCAAAATGTCCAAGCCACTTAGTTATCACTTTTGCCTTATGGCTGGAAAAGACATTGTTGGTCACCAAACTGTTCTTGGATGGTTGGGAGAAGTTGCTCTCAGAGGATGTTTTTGTACCATTATTTATTCATGGCTGTGTTCTTAGGCAAAATTGTGAGTGAGCCCACTCCCTTGGCTGAGAAGCAACCCCACACATGAATGGTCTAAGGATGCTTTACTGTTGGCATGAGACAGGACTGATGGTAGCGCTTACCTTTTCTTCTCTGGACAACGTTTTTTCCAGGTGCCTCAAACACTCGGAAAGGGGATTCATAAGAAAATTACTTTACCCCAGTCCTCAATCTCGCTACCTTTTGCAGAATATCAGTCTGTCCCTGAAGTTTTTCCTGGCCCTTTTTGACACCAGGCCTTCCTCCAAAAGTCTTCTTCTCATTGTGCGTGCAGATGCACTCACACCTGCTGCTGCCATTTCTGAGCTGTACAGGTGGTGCCCCGATCCCGCAGCTGAATCAACTGTAGGAGGCAGTCCTGGCGCTTGCTGAACTTTCTTGGGAGCCCTGAAGCCTTCATCACAAATGCAGTGGAATGTTTTTATGGGATTAAGTTAATTTTAATGGCAAAGAGGGACTTTGAAATTCATCGGATAACTCTTCATAACATTCTTGAGTAATATGTAATTTATATATATATATATATATATATATATATATATATATATATATGACTCTTACTTGTGGCACAGCAGCCTAAGCATATTTTATGAGTACATAAAAGTTTTATGAGTACCTTAAGCCACTCCCAGCGTTAACAAAATTGGCCACACCCACCATTTGCTGTAGTGCGCGTAGCACTTCACATTACTACTCTACCTGGAGTGCCTAGTGGTACCCCAGGTCTTTTACAATCCTTCCCATGCCCTTTGAATCCATAACCACTATTCACTCCATATTTTTTTTTTGTATCAAGCAATAGGGCCCAACTGATCATCTTGCAGACAGGCCCGCTAATATAAAATTCCCCTGGCCCAATCTATGTATTAGGACTGGGCTTCTCATATCTGTTCAGCCCTCCCTAGCATTGACTGGTGTGGAATTTATCTTGCTTCATATATTTTACATTCCCCCGTTTCATATGTAGCGGGTGTCTCACTCTATAACCCAATATCCCGCCAAGCTGGCCGGAACAATGTACACAGGCTTTCCAGCTTGAGTTCGGGAGAGCTGCCTGCCAGCAGCTGTAAGGGGGATTCTTTTACCCCCCATCCTTCTTCCTGTTTCACTGACTGAGTTAATGTAATGTGAGCTGACACACACAGAGCTGTGCATTCAGTAGTCTCTCTCGTGCCCCTATTGGCAGGAAGAACGCCAATTAAAAAGGCACAGTTACAGCAGCCAATCAGAGAGACTGTACTGAACTGCAGGAAGCAGCTGCAATGGATTCTGGGACATGCGGTTCCCTCACAAAACAGCTCCATAGCCTGGTATTCAGGAAGGAACTACAAAGCCCATGATGCTCTGCTGACAGGAAAGTAAAAGATACCATTTTGGAGGAAAAGTCAGTCAGCCATGAGGGAGTAAAGAGACCAGACCTGAGGAAGAGGTGCTGTCTCTCAGATGATCTCCCTGCGCGATTCAGGCATCCGCCGCCACTCGGGACATCCAGCCTGAGAGAGGGGGATCCCAGGTGCATATCGAGGCACACCTGCACTGATGGTGAATCGTTCCAGTGTGAGGTGACCAGTCAGGTTACCAAGAGAGCCTGCCAATTCCAGGACATTCATTTGGGCCTTAAATGCAGGATTTGGTGAGAGGGCATTTCTGCCCATCTGCAGGGAACAGAGACACTGCACTACAGAAGGTGTTATTTGAACACGTTATACAAACATCATTGCTGGTAGTCATCTTGCTAAAGGGGAAACACAGGAAAGTGTAGTGAGTGTAGTATGTTAAATACAGTTTATTATTAGCAAGGTAAGCAATGCACTTACAAGAAACAAGTGTATACGCTTTTGATAGATTTCAAATTTTTTTATTTCTATTTCATATAAACTTTGCAGGCCTGGACATCAAGTTCTCATTCAAATTTATTATTACTGTTGTGTCTTTTAAATATCCTTGGATGAATTAATCGTTCAGTTTCTGGCCAATCCATATTGTTTTTAGCTGTCCTGTGACTACTAGGTGTGCTGGAGCTTGTTGTTCTATGACTGCCTCAGACACATAAATACTAGCACCATACTAGCACTATCTTATTAGGCCTGCAGAAGGAGCTGATGCTCCGAGCGTATAGCCTCGTTCACCCAGCCGTTCCTCCTTTGGTGTTTCTCTGCTTCCGGTGACGTCATCTCCTTGCGTTCCACGGCGGCCCAGGCTGACTTCCTGGGGGACACAGGATGGATTGCGGCTCCTCTACACATCTGCCATACCCGTGGATGCTCGTCTCGGATGCCGGACTACACCTACAACACCACCCCATACAGATGAGCCTGTTTTTAACTTGTTTCTTGTAAGTGCATTACTTACCTTGTTAATAAAATGTATTTAACATACTACATTCAGGTGGCGCTTCCTGTGTTTCTCCTTTCTTCAATCTGTTTACAGAGCTGGCTTTTCCCTGAGGACAGCTGCCGCCTGTCACCCCACTCTAAGAACTGTTGCTTTATGGACTGATGAGCTCTTATTGTTCACATACTGCCTGTTGTATTTTTACATGTACACAAGTTTTTGCGCTTACAGTTTCTTCTTTGTCAATTATGTTAGTCATCTTGCTGACACTTGTAGTACCTCTGGGACATTGTATACAGACACCATTGTCCTCTCATGTTGTTGAACAAAACCCTGCCTGTTTCACTTGATAATCTGGGCCAGTTGTGTTGTTAGACTCCTGAATAGCAGGGCCAACGAAAGTGGCTAGCTGAAGACACCAAATGTTATCTTTGCTTCAAAAAGGACTGAAGCTACTAATGCCATACAGATCTGCACACACATATTCAGGGCTCTGCATATGCATTGGGTGTGTGGGACAGTTTATAACATTAAGCCATTACTTGTTGACTTAAATAGGTGTGTAAAGCTGGGCTTGTAGTGTCACAGGACAGTAGAGAGAGGCCTGACACAAAGGAAGTCATTCCTCTGGCTCTATGAGTCCAGGCAGGAGGAGAGCAATCTAATTTGGAGTGCCATATTGTTCTTTATTTACCATTAAAGTGTGCCTCTGCTCTTGGGGACATTCTCAGGTTTGGAATTCCCTGAAAGCATCTTGAATATAGGTTTGAGAGCTATATTGCTCTTAAATCTCAGTTATTGATCTCTAGTTGATTACTTGAAAATATATTGTTACTGTCTGTTATTCTTTCACAGAGCTATTGCAGACAATTTCTGTGTTTTATCATAACATGTGTTTCTCATTGGTCATTGCACTTACACTATTGCCAAATGTGCCAAAGGGGGGTGAGGCTGTATTATTGTTGAGAGGCAGAGTAACGGACTGAACAAACTTAAGCTGCCCCTTCGGAGGTATCGCTATACATACATGCAATAAAAAGATGCAAGTTGGGAACCTTATCGCTTTTGTACTTTCCTACTGACCCATCACTACCAGTAGTGGCCTTACTGCGAAATAGGATGTTGCGAGTAAGTTCTCCACACCATCAGAAGTGCTGGAATACCCCAGTATTCTGACAATGCAGCCACTCTAGTAATAAACGGGAAAAAAAAAAAAAGGACATTTTGCTTTTGAAAATTCGAATACACAATCAGTATGTATCTTCTTAGGGGTCTCGCACATGGGTGTCAAAAATCATCATGTTTTTAGGTATTTAAATATTTTTTCTTTACGATTCCGACAGGCATGTAAATATCACTAAAATTACCAGTTTAGATCAATAATAAAACAAAAGCTGCGCTACTGGTCAGTATTTTACATGCATAAAATCACACCTCCCCTTAAATTCTAAGACCTTTTATGCACGTATGTCTCCATATATGTATGCAAACACATGCACTATACAGACCATACTTGTATTTTTGTCTGCCAGGAAGTTTCAACTTTATACATTAGCATTGTGTGCAAGGACCCAAAGGCCTTTTTCACACTGCTGCTTGGGTGCAGCGCAGTGTAGCCGAAGCTTCCCATAGACTTTCTATTATGTCCCATGTTTTTGGTGTGTTTTCTGAAAGCACACCAAAGGTGCAGGATGCAGGACTTTTGGTGTGCTTTCAGAAAATGCACCAAAAATGTGGGACATAATAGAAAGTCTATTGGAAACTGCAGGTAATCTGCAAAAATAAATACACACACATACACTGCGCCATCCTTTTGGTCTAAAAATCCAGAGATTATAGCTGCCCCACCTCTCCAGTACCTTCTCGGCCAATAGAAACATATCTGTGTATACTGTGTGTACATGTATGTGTATACTGTGTGTGTATACTGTGTGGCCCCATAGCCCCATAATCTCTGATTGCCTGGGGGCCCCATAATCTCCTATTGCCCAGGGGCCCCATGAGTTGTCAGTCCGCCCCTGGCTGCACCTGTGCTGCGGGAAAACTGCAGCGTGCCAGTGTGACAGGGGTCCAAAGAACAGCTTCTACTCATTTGTATACACATTCACTATTGATTCGTTTTAAATTAAAATGTTGCAGTGTTGATATGTAGCATTTTTGTTGTGCAAAGTCTACTTGGTGAAACAGCACAATAATATCACTGCTACTTTTACAAGGCAATCTCTGGGTTTGCAAAGCCATTTGGCACTCACAAAGTGCATTCATATCTTTTGTGGCCATTATATTTAAATATAAGTATTTGTGCCCAAAATTCAGCTTTAAAATAAATAGTAACTATGTAATAAACCTGCAGACATTTCCCATTGTTCCATGCAGAGGATGTGTTAACTTAAAATTTTCTTAGAATATCAACAAAACCAGTAAAAATATATATATTTAGCTTAAATAAAAAAAAATAAAAAAAACACACAAGCAACTCCAATGTTCATCGAGCAGTGATCATTCGTTATACCTGGAGCCTGCTCACGCACAGATTCTCTGGGAATTGAAAACTTGTCACTTGCGGTTTGCTCAGCAGTCGTTTGATGTTCCCTGAGGAAATGAGACCCAAACTTTGGAGTTACCACAGCGTAACGAAGAAGCTGGTCATATTCATCCTGTCATAAAAGAGAGTCGGAATAATAGGAGCTGTTTAACCACGTAGAGAAACGAGAAGAAGGATGTCATTTCTAGGACAAGAGGCATTGCAGGAAAACAGATTCGCTGTTCTTTTCAGGAATATGCTCAGTATACAGCAGAAGTAATTCACTGGTGATCAGACAGAAAAGACACCATTAGATTTTCTGCAGATCTTTTTCTTCAGATTTACCAAAACCATGTAGTGCAAGGGCCTGCCTGATTGTATACAAATTGAAACTCTTAAGGTTTGACCTCATATTATATAATTTTGGTAACTCTAAAGACAATCTGCAGAAAATCTAAATGGTGTGTATGCGGTCTTAGAATGAATAAAACACAAAATCAGTCTGATTTCCACCACAATTATATACAAAAAACTGTATTCCAAGCATATGTAAAAAAAAAAAGCCAAAAGCAAACAAATGTATTTATGCATTTATTATAAAAATCATTTTAGTTTAAAGACAAGTAGTACACATATCTAAATCCAACTTGTAATCAGCTCTTGTACAGCAGCACATAGACTAGGAGAGGGAGAGGCAGCACTGGGAGCCAATCAAGTGTTCTGCATTCATATGTGCTGAAAAAGAACATACGGACAGAAGTAGAAGGCAAGGAAAATGCGGTCATCAGTCTGCTCCTGCCCTTTCACTAACAAACCCAAAAGTCAGATTAGCAGGTTATCTGTGCTGTGCTAATTCTCAGTACTGGATGGACAGAAATACAAATCCTTTGGCAGATAAAATATAAAATAGCTCTCATATTTGTATTTTCTGTGTGTTGCCTGGAGTTCAACTTCAAAGACTTATTATATTTTAAATGTTTTTTTTCAGCAAATCCGAAAACCCCACTAGCAAAAGATGCCCTGGACGACATCCTCCTGTGACCAAACGCATAGGGCGGAGTGACACGCTGACGTCATTGTGTACCACGAGTCCCGGAAGTGCGGGTTGTTTTACTCTATCCTGGCTGGCGAGACATTTTAGCGTGTTTATTCTATAGGAATGTAAGTGCGATTCTATCCTTTTAATAAAGTATCACTAAGATTTTACACTATGTGGCGCATTTTCTATTTTGGGCATGATAATGTGGAGAATATGGTCGGATGACTTCCAGTGTGGTCCAAAGGAACCCAGCAGGAACATCCCTGAGAGGCCCTGGCCGGGTATACAGCCAAAAGCAATATTAACCTTTCTTAAATAAAGGTCCATTATAGTTGGTAAGCAGGCATTTTTTACCATTCTAGAGTGGCAGTGTCTTCTGCGGACTTTTGCACATGGGGATGGATGGTGACTGCATGTTTTCCTAACTGGAGTCACATACGAAGAGGCTTTTACCTTAGCAATTATCTTTTTGGACTTTATGCTTAGAATGTCTTAACACATGTTATAAATCACTTTTCACTGTGTTTGCTACAATAATTGTTAGTGCAACTCTGTTAAATACACACACACACACACACACACACACACACACACACACACATATAAATGTCTAACTTTGCTTAGATCACACACAGTAGAGTTGCAGCTTATATTACTGTTGGATTTTTCTTTTAATTTGGTTTTATAATTTATCAAAAAATTAGAAGCACAGTTTTTTGCCTTTAGAAAGCAAACGATTTGTGTCATAAGACTATTCAGATAGTACTTAAAGCGGACCTTCAGTCATTTTTTCAAATTTCCATCTATTAAATCTTCCGCCCTTGTTGTTTTAACTTTGGATAGTAAAACATTTTCTGCCAGTAAATACCTTATACAGTCCACTTCCTGTTTCTTGTCTGGTAAAAAGCCTAGGCTTATGACATCATGCATAGCTCTCACTCACTCTCGTGAGAGTTTGCCAGGAAGGGAGGGGGGTGAGTCATAAGAGTGCCAATGAGAGCTGCAGGGCTGCAGATGTGTCTGTGTAAATCCAGGAAGTGAACAGGCAGTAGCTTCAGCTGCCCACAGTTAAAATGGATGCAGCCAGACTCAGTGGAGGGAGATTTCTGCAGCATATTTGGCAAGTACATAATAACAGTATATATAAAATAATGTGCATAGTCGTTGGAGGGAAACTTCAGAATGCCAAAGATGTTTTTATTACAAATTTTGTGAGCAGACTGCAGTTCCTCTTTAACCTCTTGCCGACCAGCCGCCGCAGTTATACTGTGGGAGGTTGGCTCAGCTGCAAGAATCGCCATGGGTGTACGTCGGTAAGTGCACGAGGTTCTGTGAGCGCGCGCACACGCTGATTGACCAGCGGGGGAGACAATCAGAGGGTCTGGTGGACAGGATATCCCCCGTCCGCCAGCAATCGTTCCCCGCAGAGACAGAACTGGGATCTGTCGAAGTAAACAAGGCAGATCTCCATTCTGACAGGGGATGACACAATATCTGTGTTTTCCCAGGCAGCCCATCCCCCCACACAGTTAGAAACACACTGAGGGAATACATTTAACCCCTTGATCGCCCCGGATGTTAACCCCTTCCCTTCCAGTGTCATTAGTACAATGTCAGTGCATATTTTTAGCACTGATCACTGTAATGTTACCGGTTCCCCCCCAAAAAAAATAAAAGTGTCAAAAATGTCAGCTAGGTGTTCGATCTGTCCGCCGCAATTTTGCAGTCCCGCTAAAAATCACTGATCACCGCCATTACTAGTAAAAAAAAAAAAAAAAAAAGCCATAAATCTTTACCCTATTTTTTTTAGACGCTATAACTGTTGCGCAAACCAATCAATATTTGCCAATGGGGGGGTTAACCAAAAATATGTAGCAGAATACATACTGGCCTAAATTTATGAAGACATTAGATTTTTTTTATTTTTTTATTTGGTATGTTTTATAGCAGAAAGTAAAAAAAAATATTTTTTCAAAAATTGTCGCTCTGTTTTTGTTTATAGCGAAAAAAATTAAAACCGCAGAGGTGATCAAATACTACCAAAAGAAATTTCTATTTGTGGGAAAAAAAGAACATACAATTTTATTTGGGTACAACGTTGCACAACCGTGCAATTGTCAGTTAAAGTAACGCAGTGCCAACACACACAGGGGGGGGGACACAGGAACATGCAGGATCAACCAGGTATTTTAGATTTTTTTAAAAAGGGACAAATTACATTGCAACAGCACTATGCTACTGATCATGCTTTAAAAGAACAGGAGCATTTTTTTTCTTAGGGTTACAACCACTTAAAGAGGAGCTCTAGGCTCCTTCTTCAGAAACAAAAATCTGCTGACCAGATGCTAGTGACAGACTGGAAAATATATTTAATTTTTTAATGATATTTTTTCATTGACACTTTACAGTGGCATGTTACCTGGAAATCTGAAGACACTGAACTGCCATGGTCTGAATCTTTCGGTAAATCAGGACTCCTAGTAGTCTCTTCATCTGATGACATCTGCAAAAAAAACATTTTCATTCACCACATGTCTGAACTGGGACTAAGAAAACCTTTCTTAAAAAAGTAAAGAAAGCCCAATAGTAATAACATATTTCAGCATGTAAAAAAAGTATTTGACTCTTGCTTGTTCACACCAGCCTGGTGTCCTCTGTATATGGGTGGTGCTTTTCGTTGGCACTATTCACCCCTTTCTTTTTTTAACGGTCTTAAAAAGGTCCCAAAATGACAATGAAAGACTAACACAGGGCTTGACAAATTTGCTTGGAATCTAGGAGCCAGCTAAAAAAGTTAGGAGCCAGGTTTTAACAGGCTTTTTTTTAACAACGACAACGACTGACAGGTGGCACTGGGGACAGGTGGGCATTTGTGTTGTGTGTGTTTCACTGTGTTAGTGTTCACTCGCGTTTCACTGACGCTGCAGCACGGAAGCTCTCCCTCCTCACGCGCTGTCTGTGTGAGGAGGGAAAGCCGGCGATGAGAGATGATCTCATATGTTTACATATGAGATCACCTCTCGGACAAGCCAGTCGAGTGCTAAATGGCCGCTGTGATTGGCCATTTAGCACGATCTGTGATTGGCCGTGTCCCTTGAACACAGCCAACACAGAACTTCCCCGATGCGCGCTTGCAGCGGTGCGCAGAGAGGAAGTAAACAGGAGGACATCCAGGGCGCCCTCCCGGCAATTGGCGTCCACGCTGTAGACGTCTTTCATCTATAGCGCGGGCGCGAAGTGGTTAACTAAAGAATGTGACTGCTTTTATTTCTGCCATGTCCCCGCTTATTTTCCGCCATATCCCTGCTAAGGGTCCGATCAGGTCCGCCTGAAAAACTGACAGGCGAACCCGATCAGACAGCCCGTGTGAAAGGGACCAAAACAGGGAGATTACAAATAATTTTAATTAAGAAAAAAAAAAGTAACAGTTTTTTTACTTTTAAAAAAGAAATAAAAATCAAAGCTATTATAAAAAAAAAAAGAAGAAAACACTGTGCAACACTCTGCAATAAATTTTAATAGAAACAACAAATTTTTTATTTTTTTTTACCAAATTTTCGGTATTTTTTGATTTATAGTGCAAAAAATAAACCCAGCGGTGATTAAATACCACCAAAAGAAAGCTCTATTTGTTTGAAAAAAAGGGCAAAAAAATAATTTGGGTACAGTGTTGCATGACTGAGTAATTGTCATTCAAAGTGTGAGAGCACCAAAAGCTGAAAATTTGTCTGGTTAGGAAGGGGGTTTAAGTGCCCAGTAGTTAACATTGCATTAGCATTGTTAGATGTGTTGCAATACCAATGGCCGTCACAAGATGGCGCCATATTACAGAAGGCCTTCAGAAGGCCGCAAAGCCGTGGCCTAAATTACTGGCCGGCGCGGCCCGATGCGATCGCTCAGCGGGGTCAGGGTCCACAGGGAGACAGCTGTGTCGCCCCAGGCGCCAGGACCCCAATTCTAGTCACAAATGCGACCTGGCGAACGGGGTTTGTCGAGCCCTGGACTAACACACCTCACTTTTATACTAAGCACCTCAAATTTATATATATGTAAATAAATCTACTATAAAAGGGAATCTTTACCTACCCTAAAAAAAAAAAATATATATATATATACATACATAACATGTTTGGGTAGATTAAAAATGCAAAGGTTATATGGCACAAAACCACCACATCTCCAAAAATGCACTAATAGTAAAGTGAGAATGTTTCAGGGTTAGGGTGAGGGGTTCACTTGAGATCAAGCTTCATAGGAGAGTCTATGCTCCCCTAAAAGTCAAAACTTGCCCAGGGCCCCATGTGACAGTGTTCAGATGTGACAGTTGGCCATTCGGGCACTGAGCACTGCACTATGTAAGGCAGGAGGGAGAGTCACATGTGGCTTTAAATTACCTTAAAATGTTTACTGTAAAATATACAGGTTGTTTTGTACATTTCCGTATTACAATGGATCCATCCAAAATAGAAGTGGAGGAAAATGAATACCGATAGAGAATAATGGACATGGATGTAAGCAGAGGAGGATGATCACACAGGGAAGGGGGAGCAGGCATAACTGGAGGCAGAGGAAGCAAGGGCAATAATCACATAGGGAAGAAGAGCAGGTAGGACAAATGCGGCGTACACACGAAGGGACAATCCCGCGGGATTATCCGCTGGACTGAAGTCCAGCGGATAATCCCCTCGTGTGTGGGCGCTGGCGGACTTTTTGGCGCCAAAGTCCGGCGGACTTTTTGGCGCCAAAGTTTTAAGTTTGGTTTTAAAATTATCCGCTGGACTTGGCAGTCCGGCGGACAATCCCGCCGTTAGTGGGCAAGTCCGCGGGACTTTTGAAATGAACGGACTTGCCGCTCATCGGCAAGTCCGTTCATTTAGCACGTGACTTCAGGTTACGTAGCTAGCGTAGGCAGTTACTGCCGCCGCGCTAGCTCCGTGACCTGGCATGGATTTAAAAGGGACTCCCCACGCTGAAAAAACGGCGTGGGGGTTCCCCCCAAATCCATGTCAGACCCTCATCCGAGCACGCAGCCTGGCAGGCCAGGAAAGGGGTGGGGACGAACGAGCGCCCCCCCCCCCTCCTGAGCTGTACCAGGCCGCGTGCCCTCAACATGGGGGGTGCCCTGGGGAAAGGGGGGCCGTGCGGCCCCCCCACCCCAAAGCACCTTGTCCCCATGTTGATGAGGACAAGGGCCTCTTCCCGACAACCCTGGCCGTTGGTTGTCGGGGTCTGCGGGCGGGGGCTTATCGGAATCTGGGAACCCCCTTTAATAAGGGGGCCCCCAGATCCCGGCCCCCCACCCTATGTGAATGAGTATGGAGTACGATGTACCCCTACCCATTCACCTAAGGTGTAAAATGTAAAGTACAAAACACACACACACTTTTGAAAAAATATTTTATTGCACTGCTCCGGGGGTCTTCTTCCGTCTTGGGGGTCTTCTCGCCGGACTCCTCCGCTCTCTTCTGCTCTTTTACCTAGCTCTTTCACCAACGGAGGAGTCCGGCTACCTTCTTTCGTCGTCGCCGCCGTCGTCTGGGGGTCTCGATCCGCCTTCGGGGGTCTTCCGGGGGTCTCTTCTGTTCTTGCGGCGGTCGTCGTCTTCCGCGCCGCCGGCGCCTTCTTCTTCTTCTTGTCCTTCTTCTTGTTCTTCTTCTTCCGATGTTGACCCGACGCTCTCTCTGCCTGGAATGCTTGTGCCGCGCTGCGCTGAGACTTATATAGGGGCATGGGGACAGGGTCACATGCACATGTCACATGGTGACCCCGCCCCCTTGTGTTGTCACAGTCCCGGAGGATGCTGGGACTGTGACATCGCAAGGGGGCGGGGTCACCATGTGACATGAACATGTGACCCTGTCCCCCATGTCCCTATATAAGTCCCAGCGCAGAGCGGCACAGGCATTCCGGGCAGAGACAGCGACGGGTCAACATCAGAAGAAGAAGTAGAACAAGAAGGACAAGAAGAAGAAGGCGGCGCCGGCGGCGCGGAAGACGACGACCGCCGCAAGAACAGAAGAGACCCCCGGAAGACCCCCGAAGGCGGATCGAGACCCCCAGACGACGGCGGCGGCGACGAAGAAGGTAGCCGGACTCCTCCGTTCGTGAAAAAGAGCTAGGTAAAAGAGCAGAAGAGAGCGGAGGAGTCCGGCGAGAAGACCCCCAAGATGGAAGAAGACCCCCGGAGCAGTGCAATAAAATATTTTTTCAAAAGTGTGTGTGTTTTTGTACTTTTACATTTTACACCTTAGGTGAATGGGTAGGGGTACATCGTACCCCATACTCATTCACATAGGGTGGGGGGCCGGGATCTGGGGCCCCCTTATTAAAGGGGGCTCCCAGATTCCGATAAGCCCCCGCCCGCAGACCCCGACAACCAACGGCCAGGGTTGTCGGGAAGAGGCCCTTGTCCTCATCAACATGGGGACAAGGTGCTTTGGGGTGGGGGGGCCGCACGGCCCCCCTTTCCCCAGGGCACCCCCCATGTTGAGGGCACGCGGCCTGGTACGGCTCAGGAGGGGGGGGGCGCTCGTTCGTCCCCACCCCTTTCCTGGCCTGCCAGGCTGCGTGCTCGGATGAGGGTCTGACTTGGATTTGGGGGGAACCCCCACGCCGTTTTTTTTTCGGCGTGGGGATTCCCTTTAAATCCATGCCAGCTTACGGAGCTAACGCGGCGGCATTTACTGCCTACGCTAGCTACGTAACCTGAAGTTACGTTCGAAATGAACGGACTGCTCCGTGTGTGGGCAAGTCCGTTCATTTTCAAAAGTCCCGCGGACTTTTGGCCGGCGGATTATCCGCTGGAGAAGTCCGTGCGTGTGTGGGCAAGTCCACACGCTCGGAAAGTCCAGCGGACCCAGCTGGAAAGTCCCGCGGGATTGTCCGCTGGACTAAGTCCGCCGGCAAAAGTGTTACTAAACCCAGGACCGTGCATTTACTATACCTGGTCTCCCACAGTACACAGAACATGGAAATACAATTATTTTAGTAAATATAAAACTGCTAAATACCTTTTCTCATCAGCAGTATATAGCAGTCTTGTGCCTTCTATCAGTGCCTGGTTAAAGCTTGTAGGATGAGTTTTCATTCTCCTCTGACTGTCCTATGAGGCTACATGACCCCTGACCCTCTGTCTGGACAGTGCTGATTGACCCTGTGCTGATCACATGCACTCTCCCAAGAAAAAAAAAAAAACTATCTAGGAATACACACCAAACTGAGCATGTGCAGAGTGCCCCAAGGTTCTGTTCTATTAGCAGATGGATTGGGGAGAGTGAAAGAAGGGGAGGATCCGAGAAGACAGGATTAAGCAGCCTTTTTACACAATGCAGAGTATTAACCCCTTAGGTTCCACAGTGAGTATAACAAGCATGCTTTACTGCATATACAGACTGATTTTACTGTAGTGGGTTTAGTAACACTTTAAGGTAGACATGAAGGAGAAGGATCACAGAGGGAAGGAAAGTCAGCACGGGTGAAGATGGAAGATAATGACCAGAGAATACATTAATTAGGTTGAATTAGGAAATGATCACAGAGGGATGGAGAGTTGGCGTGGATGGAAGTGAAGGAGAATGAAAAGAAAGGAGTGGAACGATAGCCATCTACTAATAAGCAATACAACTTGCCAAGCTCTCTGTACAACTCAGTCATTGACAAAGAAATCTGTGACGAAAGCCACAATGAGATTATCAAACAAATGATTGTCAGTTGTTTTTGTATGCATACTAGTCTCATATTGAAAAAGAAGAGGTTACTAAAGTACGAAAATTTGCATACAACTGAATAAAAATTCAGAAGTAATGTTTTGTATTGTATTTTCAGACGAAACCTTTACTGATTAAAAGAAAATCATATGGTAGAATTTGAGAAAAAAAAAAAATTTGTGTTTGTCCCTTCAGAAGATTTGGGACGAAAGCTGTGTATGAACAATCAGATTATCGTACGATCGTTTCAAAAGCAGGATTTTTCGTACGATTTTCTGATCTTGTGTACGAGCCTTAAAAGGCGGGTGAAGCAGGACCACTGAGAATGCAAAGTCTGGAGCCCAACGCCTGGGGAAGGGAGAGGTGACGGTGCAGGAGTGGGACAGTGCAAAATGACAGCACACAGCTCGAAGAGTCGAGGAGGGGGGTGATGTAGCCAGAGAGTAAAGGAGTGATCCAAATAACAGCACATACCTCACAGAGTGGGGGGGGGGGGTCCATTCTGGGAAAGTGGAACACTGTAGATGGAGGATTGAAGTGGTGTGGATTACTGCACTGACACAAAGAAGACAGGTAATCCATACTGGAGGAGTACAGCTGTGTGGTCAGGACAGAGCCAGGGAGGATGATGGGTCCATACTGAAGAAATAAAGCTCTGTGGATGTCAGTACAGATCTAGGGAAGATAGGGGGTCCACAGAGATATATAAATATGTGGGATGAAAGCAAAGAACCAGAGGATAGGGGGTTCACACTGAAAGAATAAAGATGTACAGCTGTGGCCAAAAGTTTTGCGAATGACACAAATATAAAATTTTCACAAAGTATGCTGCCTCTGTTTTTATGATGGCAATTTGCATTTACTGCAGAATGTTATGAAGAGCGATCAGATGAATTGTAATTAATTGCAAAGTCCCTCTTTGTCATGAAAATTAACTCAATCCCCAAAAAAACATTTCCACTGCATTTCAGCCCTGCCACAAAAGGGCCAGCTGACATCATGTCAGTGATGGTCTCATTAACACAGGCGTCAGTGTTGAAGAGGACAAGGCTGGAAATCACTCTGTAATGCTGATTGAGTTAGAATAAGACTTGAAGCTTTAAAGGGAAGGTGGTGCTTGAAATCATTGTTCTCTCTCTGTTAATCATAGTTACCTGCAAGGAAACGTGCAGTCATCATTGCTTTGCACAAAAAGAGGCAAGGATAGACAGAGATCGCACCGCAGAGTATCGGCGAGTACTTGGGAAAGTATCGGTACTCTTACTCGCCATGTTTCAATGGTATCGGTGCAACCCTAATTTGAACTGTAGATCTGAAAATAATTTCAGGGGTTCCCACCCAGTGACCTTTTTTCAAGGATTTCTCCATTGTAATTAAAGTGGAACTTTAGTCAGAAAATTAAGTCCTGCTAAATCACTTCAGGCTGGCCCCTTCTACAGGCATAGCTATGTAAAACACAAAAATAAGTGCCTATACTGTTTAAAATGTAGTAATAAACGATCTCACCCTGCTATGCACATGCTCAGTTGCTCTCCATTTTAGACTCAGCCTGCTGACAGCCTTAAAGTGGAATTAAACCCTCCTATCCTTTACAGCCAAGGAAGCTGCTTCTGTTTGTTCTGCAACTGCCATGGTGCTGCACATGTGATCAATTAGGACTCCAGCCATTTGATGGT
Organism: Lithobates sylvaticus; assembly: GCA_028564925.1. Lineage (NCBI taxonomy): Eukaryota > Metazoa > Chordata > Amphibia > Anura > Ranidae > Lithobates > Lithobates sylvaticus. Next base: position 116,756,475 of record CM053026.1, read on the forward strand.
TTGACAGTTTGGTTGAGGATACAATCATATGTGACAGTTAGCAATCCCAGCATTCCAGGAATGTAACCGTTTTTTGAAAACGTTAAAAATCGATGGGTTTAGTCCTGCTTTATGATTTACTGCTGTTCAGGGGCTCTGGGCTTCAGCAAAATGGCAGCCTCCAGCAAGAAGAAAACAGGAGAAATTCTGGAGGCAATTTACAGCACACACTAATGTTGGTAGTGTAATTATTAATGCATGTTCCTTGCTAAAGAACTTTATTTTTTAGCAAGTTGTTATAGGTAAAGGTTAAGGATCAGAAAGGCTTCACTGTAAATTACTTGGGAGGGTGAGTGGGATTGCTCTGAGCAGAGACACATTCTTTAATCCTGATTAGACCTGGGCCCCACAGCACTATAGGTTCTGTAGATCTTGCCGCCTTCAAATAGTAATAAATTATTTGTGGTTGTTAAGCTAATGCAGTCTAAAGCCCCATACACACTATCAGATTGTCTGCTGATTTTGGTCTTCAGATTTACCAAAACCATGTAGTGCAAGGGCCTGCCTGATTGCATACAAATTGAAACTCCTAAGGTTTGACCTCATATAATATGGTTTTGGTAAATCTGAAGACAAAAATCAGCAGAAAATCTGATAGTGTGTATGGGGCTTTAGGCTCGGTTCACACTGCTGCAACATGGGATCTGACTTGTGAGAGCCAAAGGTTGCATGACATATCAAATGCAATAGATACAAGAAGATTTGTGTGATTTTTGAGGTGCAAATATTGATACGGTGATCCAGAAGGATATTATAAAAATTATTTTATTTAAACAAATGATAAAAATGTGTATAAAAACAGTTATACAACAAGTACATAGAGTGTAATCCTTATGGGTACAGCAAATTAGATGGAGTTTTCAACTTGTTTCGCCCACAAACTGGGCTTCCTCAGGGGATGCTGTCCACTTGAAGTATAAGCCTTCTAGTAAAGAAAAATATAACAATCATTTCATTACAAGACTTTTGATCACAGAAAAAAAAAAAAAGTATTTACACTTGAAAAACAAAACGTGTATATATAAATAAAGTGGATTAAACATACATGTGCACATTCAGCCTGAGGACATCCTACTCACCCCAGTTTTTGAGAGACGTATATACTACAATCAATAAGAACTCAGGGAGTCTGCAAGCGCCACAAAAAGCCAAGAACTACAGGTGACCATACGAGGCATTCAAGGACCAGCTAAAGAGAACATAGATAATAGTGTCGTTAATAGACTCTCCAAAGCCGGATACTCGTATCTAGAACTGAATAAACAGACAGGGAAAAAACTTCAATTATATTTTTAACTTAGAAGAAGTTTTTCCCCTGTCTGTTTATTCAGTTCTAGATACGAGTACCCGGCTTTGGAGAGTCTATGTCCCTGGGTGTTGAGCGTTCTTGCAAACTATTGTTTGCAAGTTTATTTAGTATATATTCTGTGCCTTTTCTGGAGAATCATTCCAATCCTTTGCTGTATAATTGAACTACACTATTATCTATGTTATCTTTAGCTGGTCCTTGAATGCCTCCTATGGTCACCTGTAGTTCTTGGCTTTCTGTGGCAGTTGCAGACTCCCTGAATTATCATTGATTGTAGTATATACGTTTCTCAAAGACTGGGGTAAATGTGCACATGTATGTTTAATCCACTCTATTTATACATACCGTATATACTCGAGTATAAGCCGAGTTTTTCAGCACATTTTTTTGTGCTGAAAGTGCCCCCCTCGGCTTATACTCGAGTCAAGCACTTTTCTGCAGCAAAAAAAAAAAAAATTCCGACCCGACTTTGGGGCCCGGTATCTCGGGGCCACTTGGGTCTAGGAGTCCCAAATTTGGCGTGCCAACCCAGTGGACCTAGCACTATAACATATGTAAGATGGGGTTCCTAGGACTAAGTGGCCCCGAGATACAGGGCCCCAAAGTCGGTTCAGAAAATGTCATTCTCTGCTGCAGAAAAGTGCTTGAGATTTTCTGACCCGAATTTGGGGCCCCATATCTTGGGGACACTTGGAGCTAGGAACCCCAAATGTTGTATTCCAACCCAGTGGAATTAGCACTACAACATATCTAAAGATGGGGTTCCTAGCACTAAGTGATCCGAGATACAGGGCCCCAAATCGGTCAACTGTGTCCATCTGCATGGGCACAGTGAGGCTGCAAATGGGCATCGTTGACCCTCTTTTCCACTTACAGTAGCTGCGCATTTCTCACCCTAGGCTTATGCTCGAGTCAATAAGTTTTCCCAGTTGTTTGTGGTAAAATTAGGTGCCTCAGCTTATATTCGGGTCGGCCTATACTCGAGTATATACGGTACATTATGTATTTTCAAGTGTAAATACATTTTCCTTTTTTTCCCCCCCCTTTGATTAAAAGTCTTGTAATGATGATTGTTAAATTTTTCTTTACTAGAAGTTTTATACTTCAAGTGGACAGCATCCCCTGAGGAACCTCAGTTTTCGGGTGAAACATGTTGGGAACTCCATCTAATTTGCTGTACCCATAAGGATTACATTCTATGTACTTGTTGTATAACTATTTTTATCATTGTTTAAATAAAATAATTTTATAATATCCTTCTGGATCACCATATTAATATTTGCACCTCAAAAATCTCACAAATACTTTTGTATCCATTTAAAGCGGGACTGTACCTGAAAATTTTTTTTTAAAAGCCAGCAGATACAAATACGGCAGCTGCTGACTTTTAATAAATGGACACTTACCTGTCACAGGTTCCAGCGATGTCGGCAGCAGAGGCCGATCAAACGATCGGCTCTCTGCTGCTGCCAGCGCCATTCTCAGTGAGGGAATCAGGAAGTGTCGCCTTTGCGGCTTCACTTCCCGGTTCCCTACTGCGCATGCGCGAGTCGCGCAGCGCAATGAGAGTCGTCAGCGCTGTCTGCCGGGACACGTGTGTGTCCCAGCAGACAGAGTGCCAGGACAGGAAGTGGCGTAAACTCCTGTGGGGTGTGGAGTGCCCGTTTATGTTCCAACATGTCCCTTCAACAGAAGTCCATTAAATAATCTGCCGATCAGGGAAGCCCACACACTGATCAAAATTTGGCTGGTCCAACAAAGATTTTGATCGATGTATTATCAGCTTCAGCAGCCATTGAAGAACTCCCCAGTGCATGTTTTGATTAATATCTGCCCATAAACACTCACAGTGTGCAAATTGCCAAGGACAGCTCCAGGTCACAGAGCGCTGCCAGAACTTCTGAGTAGTTAAACACACATCCTCAACATCTGATCTGCACTGTTCAGAAGAGCCAGCGCAAGGAGGAGGGTAGCAGATGAGTGGCTTGCTGCCTGGCTATCTTTTTCTGTGGACGCGTGTAGGTGTCAGCCGGGAGTGTGCACTCAGAGGTGGCTCCACAGGACCCTGTAAGAAGGTGAAGCCACCCTAAAAGTAATTGCAAAGAGATTTTTTTTAACCATTTGCCAACCATAGCACATTTACTGCTTCAGGGCGGCCACGCTGCGCAGGATCATGTATAACTTGATCCTGCACTTCCGAGTATTGGGTATGAGTGCGCGCCGAGGGGGGCTCGATTCTACACAGCAGGAGCTGATCAGCAGGTTCCGTGGACCAGATGTCCGCCGGCACCCACTGATTGTTCTGTACACTGGCAGAATGGCAGTTTGCCTATGTAAACAAGGTAGAAAGCCGTTCTGTCAGTAAGGAAGGCATGGATCCTGTGTGCCTTCAAAGCAGGAACACCGATCCATGCCGTCCACTAGTAAAAGCACCTTCCCCACAGTTAGAAAACACATTTTAGGCACAAAGTTAATCCTTTGATTGCCCTTGATGTTAACCCCTTCCCAGCCTGTGTCATTAGTACAGTGACTGCATATTTTTAACACTGATTACTGTATTAGTGTCACTGGTTCCCCAAAAAAGTGTCAGTTAGGTGTCAAATTTGTCTGCCGCAATATCGCAGCCCCAAAATAAGTCGCTGATCGCTGCTATTACTAGTAAAAAAATTACATAAATATATCATATACTTTGTAGACGCTAAAACTTTTGCGCAAACCAATCAATATACTTATTGGGATTCTTTTTTTTTTTTTAACAAAATTATGTAGCAGAATACATATTGGCCTAAATTAAATTAGGAAATTTGGATTTTTTATTGGATACGTTTTGGAGCAGAAAGTAAAAAATATTGTTTTTTTTTTTCACAATTGTCTGTCTTTTTTTTTGTTTATAGCGCAAAAAATAAAAACCGTAGAGGTGATCAAATACCACCAAAATAAAGCTCTATTTGTGACAAAAAAAATTACATAAATTTTGTTTGGGTACAGCATCACACAACCGCGCAATTGTTAGGTAAAATAACACAGTGCCGTATCGCGAAAAATGGCCTGGTAAGGAAGGGGTGCTGGTGCTACTAGCTCCTCCCCCTTCTGAGTACCTCCATACCAAGCTGATGATGATTATGATAAAGGCATTCTCCATCTTTACTCCTTAGGACATCATTTTGAATAGCAGTACCATCTGTGTCCCATTGGGGAGATTTCCCTTCACTTCCTGTCCCATAGCCAAAACAGGAAGCGAGAAGAAATTCTGCCAAAGCAAGGGAATCCCTGATTGTTACCAGAACTATGAGCCTAGTGGAAGATTTCCCTTCTCTTACTGTTCTGGTGACAACACGAAATGTAGGAATTACTTTTTACTGATAATGGTAAACAGGACAAATAGGCCCCTTTCACACCAGCAGACCGATCATGCCTGTCCATTTTTTTCAGGTGGACCCGATCGGACCACCCATTGTTCACTATGGGGTGGTGGATGTTAGTGGCAGTGATGTAAGTAACTGAGTTAAAATAAACGGAGTTACTTAACGCAGTTACTTTAGAGGGTAACGAGTAATCTAACTGATTACTTTTCCCCTCATGGTAACGCAGTTCCCATTACTTGGGCGGAGTTACCTCAATTACATTTACTGCCACTAGATGGCAGTAGTGCAATTCCGGTGTTCTGCCAAAAAAGTTCCCCTGCCGGATAAGGACCCCCTGTACTGCGCAGGTGCAGCGCTTGCGCAGTACGAAGGACTACAGAGCTTACGAAAATTGCCGAACCTAAACAGCTCTGAGTGAACTCTACACCGCACAGGTGCAGTTAACATGTAATTGTACAAGGCAATGCCGCACACCCCTGATGCTTTTGCTACTCTGCAAGGGGCGTCTATCGTGTAAGTAAGGGGCAGGTCTAGTATTACTGTAACCAAGGGGCGCATTTATTATTATTGTTATATATCGAGCTCTGCCCATTAATTTAACATTCGCCCTCTTCTGTAGCCATTCACCCCTTACGCGATATAATAATAATAGACCCGCCCCTTGCTTACACGCTATAACAGATCTGTCCCTTGGTTAGAGTGATAATAGAGCAGCCCCTTGGTTACACGATATATAACAATAATAATAAATGCGCCTCTTGCTTACAGTAATACTAGACCCGCCCCTTAGTTACACGTATAGAATATAAAAAAAGTCAGTTACTTTGCTGCGTAACTAAATTACTTTTCCAATGTAGTAACTGAGTTACTAACGCAATTACTTTTTGGGAGAAGTAATTTGTAACTTAACTAATTACTTTTTTAAAGTAAGATGACCAACACTGGTTAGTGGACACGTGTCCGCTGTCACCCGCCGGTATCCGATCCGCTCCAGTGCACTAAAGACAGACGCAAGGGGATACGTTCGGTTGGATCAGATCAGATGACAGTAGCAGCCCGTGCATTAAGGGTGCATGGGCGCCGCCCCCTCTCTCCAGCCACCCCTCTAGCACCAATAGATAGATTCATGCAATGCATGAATCTATCTATGGCCGCCGCTGCCACCCCCTTTTCAGGCGCCCGGCCCTTTTTCAGGCGCAGGGCGCCTAAACTACAGCGGCGGGGGGGGGGGGTGTGGGTGTTTTTGAAGCACCCGATTAGAGCCATAGGCTCTAATAGGCTTCAAAAAAAGTGACCTGTGAGTGCCATGCTGGGCGCTCGCAGGTCACTCAGCTGTGTTAGGAAAGCAATGGGTAATTCGCTTTTCTAACACTAAACCACCTCTCCGCCAATCAGGTGCTCAGGTCTGTTACCTGAATGGCTGAAACGGCAGGTGCCGCTATTGGACGCCTATCAGGAGGAGAGGACGGGAGAGGAGGACGGCAGGAGACCCATGGAGGACCCCGCTCGTCACCATCACCCGCTGCCCCACCAAGACAGGGTAAGTGCCGGGCAGACAGCGAGCGTCACACTGGGGGCATTCAAGGGCACACTGGCAGTATTTGATGGGCACACTGGCAGTATTTGATGGGCACACTGGCAGTGCCCAAAAAAAAAAATTGGCAGATGACAATTAGATAGAAGATAGAAGATCAGCGTGCTGAGCAGGCCGGTCCGATTGGACAGATCCCGCCCCGTGTGAAAGGGGCCTTCAAGAGGGTGAATCTCCCTAATAAGGACACAGACAGCAATAAAACCTGACAAGTATTCTATTCCCTCCCCACTCTATCCAAAACTTTTAAAAGGTTTTGCCTTCTGTTCTATTTAATAGAAGTAGAACAACACAGAAGGATGAGAGCTCTGAGAACACAGGACAGCCTGGATAACAAGGAGAAAGCACACAGCCTCCCTGAGGATGGAAGCTAAGCCTGTACCGGAGGAGGGGGCACACAGCCCGCCACGGCTCCCACATTCACTCACCTTAAAGTTGGCGGTGTCAGCAGTGCTGTGACAGAACACAACGGCCGGATATCAGAACCCGGAAGTGTGCGTAGCCATGGTTACAGAACGCATCTCGGTACTAGCGCCACACTAACAGTCAAAGAGATTCCTCCAATAACAGCCAGAGTTAGAGCGATGGTGGGCGCGGCCAAGCTGGCGATTGGCTGGAGGCGGGCTCATGGACGGTTATAGCGGTGAAGGGTGTGAGGGGGGCGTGTTGTGTGTACATTATTGTACATTTACCAGTATAATAGAATTCTCCCCAGGAGATCGGCGGGATGATAGAAAGTGGGCGATCAGCCGCCTGCACAGGTGGAGTGTGCTGTCCCTTGCTGCTGTCTCACCTGGCAGTGTTCTAGTTGGCACTATTCGCTGTCATTGTCACTTGTGCTTGTTTAGCAGGCAAGTGTCAGAATAAATAATAGAATGTAAATGAAAAATACTGAAGAATAGCCTAGATCCCAACTGTCCCTGATTCCGAGGGACTGTCTCTCATTCGGAGCAATGTCCCTCTGTCCCTCTTTCCTCCTCATTTGTCCCTCACTTTCGTCTTATTTATATAATTGTATTTAACATGCACTATTTGTCTATCAAAAGGTGATTTATAGTGCAAAACCTTTCATCCAATTTCTAAATTGCTGCATTTGTAAATTCCAAATGCCCACTGTTTTTTCACAGAGAATGGGTGCAGGAACCCCCCCCCCCCTTCTAGGTCACTTTATGTCTCTGCCCCCTACCCACCACCGAGCACTGACCCTTAGTTCCACCCAGGGGCGGACTGACAGGTCGGTGACTCGGGCGCCGCCCGGGGCCATTAGGGGCCCGGACTCGGCCACATGAGGGGCCACTTGAAACGGCTGTATTACATGCCGCGATGCCGCTAACAATACTGCTAACGGAGTGCGGCTCCCCGCCGGCCCCTTCTTCCCTCCCGTCCGTCTCAGGTGCTTCTACTGTATGCGTCGTGACGTCACCTGGGACGGACGGGAGGGAAGGAGGGGCCGGCGGGGAGCCGCGCGCCGTTAGCAGTATTCGCGGCAGCCGCTTCAAGCTGCCGAGTCCGGGCCCCTAATGGAAGAGAAGAGTGGAGGGGCCGGCGGGGAGCATTGGCATCGGCATCGGTGAGTTAATTTACCAGGACCGCCACAAGTGATGGGGGGGGGGGTGGTACAGAGTCACGGCCCCCCCCCCACAGTGTCACCCCCCAGCCCACAGTGTCACCCCCCAGCCCACAGTGTCACCCCCAGCGTCACCCCCCAGCCCACAGTGTCCCCCCAGCGTCCCCCTAGCCCACAGTGTCACCCCTACCCCACAGTGTCACCCCCAGCCCACAGTGTCACCCCCAGCCCACAGTGTCGCCCTAGCCCACAGTGTCCCCCCCACCCCACAGTGTCCCCCTGTGTGCATGTCCCCCCCTGTGTGTGCGCTCTCCCTCCAGTGTCCCCCTGTGTGTGAGTGTCCCCCCTTGTGTGTGCGCTCTCCCTCCAGTGTCCCCGTGTGTGCGTGTCCCCCCTGTGTGTGCGTGTCCCCCCCTGTGTGTGCGCTCTCCCTCCAGTGTCCCCCTGTGTTTGCGTGTCCCCCCCTGTGTGTGCGTGTCCCCCCTGTGTGTGCGCTCTCCCTCCAGTGTCCCCGTGTGTGCGTGTCCCCCCTGTGTGTGCGCTCTCCCTCCAGTGTCCCCCTGTGTGTGCGTGTCCCCCCTGTGTGTGCGCTCTCCCTCCAGTGTCCCCCCTGTGTGTGCGCTCTCCCTCCAGTGTCCCCCCTGTGTGTGCGCTCTCCCTCCAGTGTCCCCCTGTGTGTGCGCTCTCCCTCCAGTGTCCCCCTGTGTGTGCGCTCTCCCTCCAGTGTCCCCCTGTGTGTGTGTGCCCCCCTGTGTGTGCGCTCTCCCTCCAGTGTCCCCCTGTGTGTGTGTGCCCCCCTGTGTGTGCGCTCTCCCTCCAGTGTCCCCCTGTGTGTGTGTGCCCCTCTGTGTGTGCGCTCTCCCTCCAGTGTCCCCCTGTGTGTGCGTGCCCCCCCTGCGTGTGCGCTCTCCCTCCAGTGTCCCCCTGTGTGTGTGTGCCCCCCTGTGTGTGCGCTCTCCCTCCAGTGTCCCCCTGTGTGTGTGTGCCCCCCTGTGTGTGCGCTCTCCCTCCAGTGTCCCCCTGTGTGTGTGTGTGCCCCCCCCTGTGTGTGCGCTCTCCCTCCAGTGTCCCCCTGTGTGTGTGTGTGCCCCCCTGTGTGTGCGCTCTCCCTCCAGTGTCCCCCTGTGTGTGTGCCCCCCTGTGTGTGCGCTCTCCCTCCAGTGTCCCCCTGTGTGTGCATGCCCCCCCCTGCGTGTGAGCTCTCCCTCCAGTGTCCCCCCCTGTGTGTGTGCTCTCCCTCCAGTGTCCCCCTGTGTGTGCGCTCTCCCTCCAGTGTCCCCCTGTGTGCGTGTCCCCCCCCCCCGTGTGTGCGCTCTCCCTCCAGTGTCCCCCTGTGTGTGCGCTCTCCCTCCAGTGTCCCCCTGTGTGTGCATGCCCCCCCCCTGCGTGTGAGCTCTCCCTCCAGTGTCCCCCTGTGTGTGTGTCCCCCCCGTGTGTGCGCTCTCCCTCCAGTGTCCCCCTGTGTGTGCCCCCCTGTGTGTGCGCTCTCCCTCCAGTGTCCCCCTGTGTGTGCACTCTCCCTTCAGTGTCCCCCTGTGTGCGTGTCCCCCCCGTGTGTGTGCGCTCTCCCTCCAGTGTCCCCCTGTGTGTGCATGCCCCCCCCCCGCGTGTGAGCTCTCCCTCCAGTGTCCCCCTGTGTGTGTGTCCCCCCCGTGTGTGCGCTCTCCCTCCAGTGTCCCCCTGTGTGTGTGTCCCCCCCTGTGTGTGCGCTCTCCCTCCAGTGTCCCCCTGTGTGTGCGCTCTCCCTTCAGTGTCCCCCTGTGTGCGTGTCCCCCCCTGTGTGCGTGTCCCCCTGTGTGTGCGCACTCCCTCCAGTGTCCCCCTGTGTGCGTGTCCCCCCCTGTGTGCGTGTCCCCCTGTGTGTGCGCTCTCCCTCCAGTGTCCCCCTGTGTGTGCGCTCTCCCTTCAGTGTCCCCCTGTGTGCGTGTCCCCCCCTGTGTGTGTGCTCTCCCTCCAGTGTCCCCCTGTGTGTGCGCTCTCCCTCCAGTATCCCACTGTGTGCGTGTCCCCCTGTGTGTGCGCTCTCCCTCCAGTATACCCCTGTGTGCGTGTCCCCCTGTGTGTGCGCTCTCCCTCCAGTGTCCCCCTGTGTGCGTGTCCCCCTGTGTGTGTGCTCTCCCTCCAGTGTCCCCCTGTGTGTGCGTGTCCCCCCCCCCCTGTGTGTGCGCTTGGTCCCCTTGAGTGCGGGGACCAAGGGGGCCCTATGATCTTCTATTGCCCGGGGGCCCCATGAGTTGTCAGTCCGCCCCTGGTTCCACCCTTACCCATTACCGAGCACTGACCCTTAGTTCCACCCCTACCCATTACCGAGCACTGACCCTTAGTTCCATCCCTTACCCATCACCGAACACTGACCCTTAGTTCCATCCCTTACCCATCACCGAACACTGACCCTTAGTTCCACCCCTACCCATTAGACCCTTAGTTCCACCCCTACCCACCACCGAGCACTGACCCTTAGTTCCACCCCTACCCATTACCAAGCACTGACCCTTAGTTCCACCCCTACCCATTACCGAGCACTGACCCTTAGTTCCACCCCTACCGATTACCGAGCACTGACCCTTAGTTCCACCCCTACCCATTACCAAGCACTGACCCTTAGTTCCACCCCTACCCATTACCAAGCACTGACCCTTAGTTCCACCCCTACCCACCACCGAGCACTGACCCTTAGTTCCACCCCTACCCATTACCGAGCACTGACCCTTAGTTCCATCCCTTACCCATCACCGAACACTGACCCTTAGTTCCACCCCTACCCATTACCAAGCACGGACCCTTAGTTCCACCCCTACCCACCACCGAGCACTGACCCTTAGTTCCACCCCTACCCATTACCGAGCACTGACCCTTAGTTCCATCCCCTACCCATTACCGAGCACTGACCCTTAGTTCCATCCCCTACCCATTACCAAGCACTGACCCTTAGTTCCACCCCTACCCATTACCAAGCACTGACCCTTAGTTCCACCCCTACCCATTACCAAGCACTGACCCTTAGTTCCACCCCTACCCATCACCGAGTACTGACCCTTTGTTCCGCCCCTTACCCACCACGAGCACTGACCCTTGGCACCGCCCCTACCCACCACTGAGCACTGACCCTTAGTTCTGCCCCTACCCATAACCGAGCACTTACCCTTAGTTCCCCCTACTCACCACTGAGTACTGACCCTTAGTTCCGCCCTTACCCACCACCAAACACTGACCCTTAGTTCCACCCCTACCCATCACGAGCACTGACCCTTATTTCCGCCCCTACCCATCACCAAGCACTGACCCTTAGTTCCGCCCCTACCCACCACCGAGCACTGACACTTAGTTCCGCCCCTACCCACCACCAAGCACTGACCCTTAGTTCCACCCCTACCCATTACCAAGCACTGACCCTTAGTTCCACCCCTACCCATCACTGAGCACTGACCCTTTGTTCCGCCCCTTACCCACCACGAGCACTGACCCTTGGCTCCGCCCCTACCCACCACCGAGCACTGACCCTTAGTTCTGCCCCTACCCATAACCGAGCACTGACCCTTAGTTCCCCCCTACCCACCACTGAGTACTGACCCTTAGTTCCGCCCCTACCCACCACCAAACACTGACCCTTAAGCCCCATACACACGGCCGGACTTTTTCATCAATTTGGTCCGATCGGACAAGGTTGTTGAAAAATCAGACCGTGCGTATGCACCATCGGACAGTGTTCGTCGGTTTGTCCGTCGGACAAAGTCTTATCTCCTGCTGGAAAGATTTGCCGTCAACCCGGTCCGATCACACCAAATCCGAGCGTGTGTACGCTTGTCCGACGGACAAAGTGCTACGCATGCTCAGAAGAAATTCTGTGACGGAAGCGCTCGGTCAGGTAAAACTACCTTTCCTAATCGACACAGCACATTCGTCACGCTGCAATGTTAAAATGTCTTTAATGCAGCGCATTCTCTTTTTCTTTACAATGCAACAAGAATGACATCTTTTAGCTGCTCCTATTCACCCGCACTTCTCACAAACTTAGTTCTTTATTACTTTTCAGCATTTATACACTACATGTTTATTTTTACTCAGATCGTAATACAATCTTTCTTATTTTTTTACCCAGATTTTTCTTTTTTTTTTGGGGAATACATATTTGAAGGAGATTTTTTTTTTTTTTTTGGAGGGGGGTTTGTGTGTCTCAACTTAGCAAAACCACATTATTAACATTTGTATTTATTGCTTACATTTACTAGGAGTTTGTTGGTTGTTGGTGCCCCTTGTTAATTCTACTTTAGGATTAGTGAAATGTACCTGCCTACTCAAAGAAAAACTGTCATTGTAGAAAAGTAAAACACAATAGTCAATGATTATTTCAAATCAAAAAAACCTTTATTTAGGTCTCAGCAACAGACCAAAGAGGAACGCAGCCATGGTGAAACTTGGGGAATTTGCAAAGCCTTGGACACCCATGGCAACCATCATTTTACAGACTTAAACAATTGGGGGCATGAAGACTACCTATCTAAATAATAAGGGAGCGCAATCTGGTCCTGAAGTCCAAAACATCCGGAACTGCAGCAGATGCCATCTAGGTCCCCAGGCTCTGGTACTACGAGAGGCTCCATCTTCTCTCAGACCAGACTGAGTCCAGGTCGTCACTCTCTTGTCTTCCTTGTACGCTTCCTTCCACGCCGTGGTGCTGGTGCTGGTGGGGTGGCAGAAGGAGGAGGAGGAGGCGGAGCAAGGTCACTCTCGCAAACATGTGTGAGGGGAGTCATCTCCCCAGCCATCCCCTCATTTAGTATTTTGAGGATGACCTCCTCACACATGCTGCGTTGCCCCGCCTCCATACCCGTAAATTTACTTGTAACCAAGGAGGCAAAGGCCTCCTTGTAGGTGGGTGTGGCATAGAGGGAGGCTGAGGCATCTTTTATCAGCTGGAGCGCTGACTCTCCCACCTCCCCCATGTTTTTCGCCCTTCTGTAGGGAAGGCGGAGGGGAGAGACTTGGGAGACAGTCAGGCTCCTACGCCTACCCCCCTGTTGGCTGCCACTACCCCCTGCCTCCTCCTGACTGCCACCTTCCACAGCCACCTCCTGGCTGAGGTCTTCCTGTGTATGAAAAAGGGACATAGTTTCAGTTATTTGTTCATCAAACACACACAATTCTCATCTAGTGACTGTTGCAAAATGTTTTCAAATACAAAACCATACAATTCTCAGCCCTGCAGTTTAGATTCTTCCCAAAAATGTCTCCCACACCACTGTCTGTTGATATGTCAATCACGTTAGGAAATAAGCAATTGGGGATCCTGAATTAACTGAACATCATTCATTATTCAACAAACTGGTTCCAAAACTACTATACCTGGAACAAGCTGGGCACCTGCACATATTCCTGACTGGAAGGCCCAGGTTGCTCCTCGGAAGCCTCATCAGGGGTGGCGTGCGTGGAAGGACGCGTGCAAGGAAGAGTCGAGAGTGACTTCCTGACAGTAGCCTGGTCTTTGAGAAAGTGGAGCCTCTCATAGTACCAGAGCGTGGGGACATGGACATCAGCTGCTGCAGCTCCAGATGCTTGTGACTTCAGGACCTTATTGCGCTCCCGGAAATAGGTAGTCTTCATGTTGGTGATCTTCACTTTTAAGTTTGCGACGGTTGCCATGGGCAGGGTAGGCTTTACAAATGCCACCAGTTTCAGCAGGGCTGCGTACCTCTTTGGTCTGTTGCTATAATCCCTGTGTTTTGCCTGCCATAAGAGGGGGAATTGCCGGTATTTATCAATGAAGTGTGGGAGAAAGCTCACGTTGTAGAAGGCATCCATCACCTCTGCAAGACACAACGCCACACAAAACAATATAAATAATGTCAGCCTAAACTCTCCTAATCTTCTCCATAAAGAAGCCTCAAGTTCTAATCAGTCTAGGCTAGTTATGTACCAACGTCAAATTGTACCTTCGTTTGTAGCGATCGTCTCGTGCGTGAGCTTTCTCTCCCCTCGTCTCCCAGATCGCGGCTACGACACAGGCGTGTGACGTTTTATATACAGTGCGCATGCGTCAAACTCCGCCCGCCCCTGACGATCTTTCTCGTCTATTCCCCACCCCTTCTCTTTACGGCGCAGTGGGGAGAGCACATGGCGGGGACACAGCAGGTGCGCCCCAAATATCCCCCCAACGAGGAGGTGGACGAGGAAAGTCCGGAGGCACAAACGTCCCGATCCCGGAGCCTGAAATTCAAGGCCTCCAATATGTCATTTGGAGAAATGTTGGAGATGGTGGACATATTAAAGAGGAGCGACTATGATGGGAAGTATGGGCCTTACCTCAACCCCAATGTCCGCAAGGCCAAGATCATGTCTAAAGTTGTGAGAAGGCTGTACAATCATTTTGGGGTACAACGATCCAAGGAGCAACTGAGGAAACGCTGGTCAGACCTGAAACTGAGGGAGGCCGATCAGTACAGAAAGATCAAGAGAATTCTTCAAAAAAGTAAGTAGTTGTGTTTTGTGTTTGATTTCTTGCTTGCATACTGCTCCATGTGGTTTGATTTTTACAAAGTTGTACATTCCAAAATGGCCACTTTCATGTTCGTCTGTGCATTCGATCGTACTCAGCCTCGATCTTTCTGCCACTGTCATGGTCGTGTGTGTGTCCATTCGATCGTACGCAACCTCGATCGTGCGGCCACTTATAATACGATGTTTGGTGTTTTTTTGGGGGAAAGGAAGTTTGTTCTCCCTAGAAATGTCATCCAGAATGTAAAGCCAATTTATTCAATGTAAAGGAGAGGTCACCCAGTAGCTGTTTACCCATCTGGACTCGAGAGCACTAGTGCTGGGACACCCAAACCCCCTTTTTATTAGCCTTTTCCACACATGTGCTCCAGTGGATACTAGAGGGGGGTCTCCATCACACAAACTTCTACCAAAAAGCTAGTCAGTTTAGCACCTTTACAAAGTGACTACATTCATGTAGTTGACATTTGTAACTGGCCAAACTAAAATAGTGTCCGTCACTTTCAAGCAATGTTTGTCATTTCCTATTTCTGCCCTCAATAGTTTGTGTTGCTAAATCTTCCTTTTGGACATTCTCATAGGGGAGCGAAAACTTGGGCCATCTGAGGAAACCCCCAAACCAACACCTCCCAAAAAGGGGAAAGAGCAGAAGCAGAGGAGGAGGAGGAGGAGGAAGGAGAGATCATCGAACTTGGAGAAATTGTCACCACAACAGGTGAGTGTGGGAGAACACAGCTACTGGTAAGCTAATCCATGTATGGCTGCCTCATTTCCAACACCCCATTTTTGTTTGTTTGTGGTTTTTAGGTGACGTGGATGTTGTGGAAGAAAAATCGCACTTTACCACAGAGAGTGCCCACGTACTCATCGGAGAGATAATGGTCTGCAATCGAGATCTAGATTACATAAAGCAAAACATCAATGATGTTCAACAAAAATTGAAGAACATCATTGATGTTTTAGGAAAAATATGAAAACGCACCAAGTAATTAACACACATTTGTGCCAGCTTCTGAACACATTTGCAACTTAAAAACTGTCTGAAATTTGGAACATGCACACATTGTGTCCACATGTGCTAGCTCCCACCATGGTGGATGAATGGCAACGTTTTTTGGGGGTGCAAACACTTTACGAACTACGAAAGTGGTTGTGGTGAAGGGGTTGCACCCCCAAAAAACGTCCATTCATCCCCATGATGGAAAATGGCACTTTTGAAGCTTCTAGGCATGTGTTTTACCATCTAATGACCATTTTCAGTCCCAAATTGTGTGCATGTTCCAAATTTCCACTTTTCGGGGGGGGGGGCCCCCCCATGTGATGAAGGCAAGATCAAACACACTTTGAACATATAGTCATGTCTGATCTTGTCTTCACTTTACAAAGTTGAACTTTCCAAGTTCCTAGGTTCTGTTTTGCTCCATGCCTGGTTTTACCAATTGCGGAATGTTTGTAAACAATGTTGTAAATAACCAAGATGTTGTCAGTTTTGGCGTGAAGATTGTAAACGCACTTGTGAATGTTTTCCTAGTAAACTTTTATTTTTCTAAATGTGTGGCTTCCTTATTTAAAAAACACAATGCATTATGTATGTAAAATGAAAAGGATATGGGGGGCAATGGGTGTTATTTACTAAAGGCAAATCCACTTTGCACTCCAATTTTCTTTCCCGGGGAACTTTTTCAATGCACTTGTAGAGCATAGCGGATTTGACTTATGTAAATGACACCCACAGTGCTTTGTACGAAAACACGGAGCACAGCATTTTGGAGAATACACACATGTCAGACCTGGTGATGAAAAGGAGTATTTTGTGTGTCAGTTATGCAGTACAAACCTTCTCTAGACCAAAGATTAGGTAGCAAACACACAACATGAGAATAATCTTTTTGGGAAGAAGAGACTGTTACCTCCTTTTGCCCAGAAAGTGCATTCCCACTGTCGAAGGCAAAGGGAAAAAATGTCAAAGTAAAATAAGCTAAAAAGAAGACTGAAATGACAAGAAATCATAGGTTGGTTAAAATATCAGATTTATTAAAAAATGCCTCTCACACATCGTCAGGCAGAGCAATGGCCCCCCTACCCACAAAGTACTGCATATATTGGTCCCGGACCACACGGGCATTTAGAGGGGGCAAGCCTGGACGTGCCACTCGAAGGGCTGTGAGTTCGGCATTTGGAGGGCCCTCCACATCTGGGCCAACGGCCACCACATAGTTCCTGTTATGTCTTTTGAGGAAGTTGTGCAATATGCAACAGGCAAGAACTATGTGGTTGAGTTTGTATTCCGCCAAGTTAAATGCCGTCAGGAACAGGCGGAAGCGGCTGGCCAGGATGCCAAAAGCGTTCTCCACAACTCTTCTGGCTCTGGACAGCCTGTAGTTGAAGACCCTCTGGTCCGGGGTGAGGGTCCTCATCGGGAACGGCCTCATCACATGGGGAGTCAACGCAAACGCTTCATCTGCGACAAAGACGAAGGGGAGTCCTTCGGCATTCTCCTCTGGAGGTGGCAAGCACAGACTGCCACTTTGGAGACGCCAGTAGAACTCCGTGTGCGTAATGGCCCCACCATCCGATATCCGGCCGTTCATCCCCACGTCCACATACATAAACTCGTATGTTGCCGACACCACCGCCAACATCACTACACTATTAAACCCTTTATAATTATAATAGTAGGACCCCGAGTTGGGCGGTGGGACGATGCGGACGTGTTTCCCATCAATTGCCCCTCCGCAGTTAGGAAAGTCCCAACGGCTGGCAAAGTGGGAGGCCACAGTCTGCCATTCCTGTGGCGTGGAAGGGAACTGTGGAGTGAAACAAGAAAAAAAAATTAGTCACTTTGCACCTAAACATTGCAAGCAGATTAGACAATCAACATCTTGGAACAAGAGCATTGTATAAAATTGGAGGCTGGAAAGTATTTGCACAGAAAAGTAGAGGCTCCCCTTCACAGATTACTCACCCCCCCCATCAATCCCCCCACTTCTGATGGGCCATTGGCAATAACTAGGGGTTTCGGGGGGGGGGTGGTGGACAGCTAACCCTCTGCACTTCATTGATTGGCAAATGGCTCAATAATGTGGGCTAGTTTGGCCAGACCCTCTGTACTTAACACTATTGGCAGGCCACAGGAAAGATCAAATAACATTTCAACCCCCCCCCCCCCCCCCCCCCAAAAAAAAGGCAGGCACAGTGTGACATTATTAAATTACCAAGCAAGCTAATAGGAGGGAAAGAAGACAAAAAAATAGGAAATGGAATGTATGGAGGCAGCCCCTTGCACTACATGCTTTGCTGAATTCATCCCTAAAGATGCGCACTATAAAGAGGTAGGTATATAGTGTGTATGGACCTTGGGAAAGCCAGCAGATAAAGGATTGGTACCATCTGACAGAGCAGTTGGGGGAGGGGGTTCCTAATGAGTTTGCCCCCCCCCCCCCACCAAAAGAAAAAAAAAAGGGGGCTCTACATGAAGTAAACCACACAGCAAACATTTGTGCATATTTTAGGGGGTGTTTTGGGGCAAACAATACTATGCAGCAGACAAAAGACATTGCTTAAGTGACTAGGCCATAGGTGTCTATTGGGGCAGAAGAGCATGCTGGTGAGGTAAGTGAAGGGAAAAATGCATGAAGGAGAAAAGGGGCACAGCATATTAGAACATATTGCAATCATGGTAATTAGGGAAGGAGGTCAAAAATACAAGTCATTAGCAAACAGAGCATACATAGAAGGGAATAGTAAAGTATAAATGTTACCTTAATATAGTCCTCCTGCAGGACCTGAATGATGGCAGAACAGGTCTCTGGAATAATGATTCCCAGGGCCTGGGGAGAGATACCTGAAGAGAACTTCAAATCCTGAAGACTTCTCCCTGTCGCCAAGTACCTCAACGTGGCAACAAGCCTCTGCTCCGGAGTAATGGCTTGTCTCATGCAGGTATCCTGCCGGCTGATAAAGGGGGTCAGCAAAGCCAAAAGACGGTGAAAATCGGGGTCCGTCATCCTGAGAAAGTTCCTGAAATCATCAGGATTATTCTCCCGGATCTCACGAAGCAAAGGCATGTGCGAGAACTGGTCACGCTGAAGCAACCAATTCTTGGTCCACATACTCCTCGTCACTCTGTTCATGGACGGGTCTTGGGTCAAAGCTAAAAGCCCGACACCAATTCCGCGTACAGCACGAACTCGGCGACGAGTACGCACGGGAAACATCGCTCAGAAGGTCACAAAAGGTCGGCTGGTCAGAACGGACAAACAGAAAGCACCGATAAACAGCAAGGCCTGAAAGAACGAAGTGAATACCAGCAACGAGCAGACAATAAGCAGTGCAAATCAAAGCGTCCTATATCAAGATATAGGCCGCAATGACCAACAAATGCGAACTGACTACACGCACTAATAAACAGATACGCACGACAAGCACAAACTGAAGAGCAGTAACGATCTGAGTCAGAAAACTGAGAAGCGCGAATCTTAAGTCACCAAACTTCCACTAACTCTCGATAAACACGGGATCAGCAGAAGGAGCCCAACGGGTGCCTGACGTGGTGCTGAACTTCCCTTTTGTAATCTCGTGGACGACGACTTACGTCACGACGTTCTTCCGGACCGGATATTCCGACAACGTAGTCCGACCGTGTGTACGCAACGCCAACATCGGACAAAGTACGTCGGACAAAGTCCGACCGACCTGGTCCGCGGATTGTCCGAGCGTGTGTATGGGGCTTAAGTTCCACCCCTACCCATCACGAGCACTGACACTTATTTCCGCCCCTACCCATCACCGAGCACTGACCCTTAGTTCCGCCCCTACCCATCACCAAGCACTGACCCTTAGTTCCGCCCCTACCCATTTTTCTTTTCAATCCATCTTCCCTTACAAGGGTTTTCTTGTTAGGCTTCATGTACACGGGGCGTTTTAAAACCTCTCCTGAACAAGGAAACTTGACAGCTAGTAACCGACGTTTAAAAACATCTGTTGTGCCGTGTTTACATACCATGTATCTCCATTAAAAATGCCTATAAACGAAAAGCGAGTTACCGCGTTTACAAGCTGTTACAGGAATTTGCCATTCAAATGCCTCTGAACATTCGTCCTGAACCCTTTTTTTTTTTCCTTTCTTTTTTCTTTCCAAAAAGTGCTTCTAAACTCCACTGCCTAGAAACAACTATAAACGAGCCTGTGTACATGTACTGGTAAGATAACAGAGGAGAGTTCAGGGGCAGCTGACAAAAAAATGCCCAACTGCTCCTAAAGGTCAGTTTACCAGCAGCAGTGTACATGAGACCTTACTAGCCCATTACAAACTGCTACAGGTGTGTAAGTTACTTCAGATAACAGGTACAAAGCCAAGGTCATCACTAGAGCAGGGCAGAAAGACCCAAACAAATCAATGGCTCCCATGGGGGCAAAGCTACATAAAATGTTTTTCCACAACTTCCACCCAAGCTTCACACATATTTCTAACTGGATTCAGTTGGATCTTTTGTGACAACATTTATAAATAGACTAATGGCATTAATACACGATAAGAAAATCAGGCGAAAATTTCCATTCTGCGAACGATTGGCCAATTGTCTACTCGTTGTAAACAAAAAAGATAGATGGAAAAATTGTGTTTTATCATTTGCGAACGAACGATAATCTATTCGTTGGTGTGAAGGTCATCCATAAAACATCTCTTGAACATTATCACGCATGAGCGGAACTAGTAGATGACCCCACTTGTACGTGGGACATCAACACTACGTATGAAATGCTCTTTTACAGATTTTTTTTATTTTTTTAGATTGGTTAATGTTGGTGGCGATTTCGACCAGCGAACGCTGTTTCGTTGGTCGAGCGATCGTTCGATTTTCTAACCGTGTATTCCTGCTAAAAGTGTTCATTACTTTGGGGTTGGCTGAAATTAGGGATGAGGTTTTCAAAAACTCAAAGTTTCCAAATCACAAACTTTTGGTTAAAAAATGTTCAGGTTCACCATTAGAAATAAGAAACCACCTACAGCCATTTAACTCTTTTACTAGAATATGGTTAATTACATATTTACACACTTCAGTCCTCCTAAATGATGACACCACAATCTTTGAGAAATGATCAGAGAGCCAAGTCGAGGAGCAGCCCAAAACTATTAGGGATTGTCCTGCATCCCACACCCAAGGAATGTGAATAGTTTCATGCCTCGTACACATGACCGGACTTTCCATCAGAATAAACTCTGACGGTCTTCCCAACGGAGTTCCGAAGGAGTTGCGGCCGAATGGACTTGCCCACACACGATCACACCAAAGTCCGTTCGTTTAGAACGCAATGACGTACAACGGGACTAGAAAAGGAAGTTATATAGCCAGTAGCCAATAGCTGCCCTTGCATCGTATTTGGTCCGTCCATCCGTACAGACGAACAGTTTTCCCGATAGAAATTGATTCCGTCTGAAAGATTTAGAGCATGTTCTATTTCTAGGTTTGTCTGAATTTTTGAAGAAAAAAGTCAGATGAAGCCCACACACGATCGGAATATACGACGGAATGATTCCATCGGACCTTTTCTGCCAGAAAGTCCGGTCGCGTGTATGCGGCATCACAGTTCTACACCTCTCATTTTTTGCTCCCCCACCAAGGGGAGCCCCCAGAAACTAGATCCCCCAAAAGACTACATCTTTATGTCATGTGTTCTGAGCCTGCTCAAGCTTCTCTCCCTATTGGAACAATGTTAGGCTCCATTCACACCAATGACTTTCTTCATGCTTTTTGCCTTTTGCAGAAATGCAATCAATAGACTTCAACGGACAAGCTGCAGAAAAGCATGTAGTGCGTTTTTACATCGGTTTTCCCGTGATTTGGGTTTTGCGTGTTTTAAATCTACCCAACAACAAATAAAAAAAATAAAAAAAAAGCATAAAAACGCAAATTGTGGCAAAATCACGGTAAAGAAAATGCGGAAAGCACAGCAAAAAGCACTGCAGAAATGCTCAAAAGCAATATGCATAGAGTTGTATATAAAATGCACTTTTTATCTATCAAAAAGTGTTTTCCAGCACTAAACCTTTCATCCAATTTCTGAATTTCTGCATTTGTAAATTCCAAAAGCCAATATAAATGAATAGTAGTGGTATAAAAAGCACTTGTGAGTTCAGCCAATCTTGTTTTTTTGTACAATTCTCCTTTAAGGGGGCGTGAAAAGGGGTGTGTCCTATGCCTGCATACTTTTGCTGATAGGTGTCCCTCATTCCCATCTCAAAAAGTTGGGAGGTATGGATAAACCTATTACCCTTACTTGCTTTATGTAATCATTACTGAACTGTAGACACATCCCATAATTATATATTAATATTAAATAGGGTTTCCATGCATCCAACTCGCATGACAGGAGATTGTGACTGGCTCTCAATGGAGCCACTTCACACATCTCCGGGGCTGCTGCGGATTGCACAGGGGTCCTGTGCATCTTTGGCTCCCTTTCATGCCCGAAAGGCAAAAATTTGGGGCCAGATTCGTCCCTGAAATGGAGAACGGACGCACCAGACCCCTGCTGTGGGCCGCATCCGTATGAACCCAGCCTAAAGGAAATTGAATAAGAAAATTGTATAGTGTATGGCCAGTCTTAATCTTCCAGTTGTTAGAGACTAAGGATGAGCTCCGGCTGGTTCGCAACTCCATGCGCCTGCCAGGAAGCTGACACTTCGCAGCGCTAATCACAGGTAGTGAGACATTTCCCGATCTGTGCAGCCGCGGACCAGGAAATGTCTCACTGCCTGTGATTAGCGCTGCAGAGTGTCAGCTTCCTGGCAGGCGCGGGCACGTGGAGTTGCGAACACGCCTGAGCTCATCGTTATTAGAGACTACAATACCCCATAGATCCTATTACCCACATTTTTAGATTTTCCTATATAGGGCATCTCTAAAAATTCCAGAAAGTTAGTTGCACGTACCCTTATGTCAAGCAATTGTCTTTTATCCCTGATCCACTAGAGTGGAATTATAAAATAGGATCCAAGAGATCCAATTGCTAAAAACCCTATTGACAAAATTGATCAACACACAACAACTTCACAGTGTGGCAGCCAGCTACCTTGATTTTCCTAACACTCTGATTCCCCGTTCCCTTATTCTTCTCTTAACCACTTCAGCCCCAGAGGATTTTACTCCCTTCCTGACCAGAGCACTTTTTGGGTTCAGCACTGCGTCGCTTTAACTGACAATTGCGCGGTTGTGTGACATTGGATCCAAACAAAATTGATGTTCTTTTTTCCCCACAAATAGAGCTTTTTTTTGGTGGTATTTGATCGCCTCTGCCATTTTTATTTTTTGCGCTATAAACAAAAAAAAAGAGCGACAATTTTGAAAAAAATGCAATTCATTTTTACTTTGCTATAATAAATATCCCCCAAAAATATTTAAAAAAAACAATTTTTTCCTCAGTTTAGGCCGATATGTATTCTACATATTTTTGGTAAAAAAAATCGCAATAAGCGTATATTGATTGGTTTGCACAAAATTTATAGCATCTACGAAATAGGGGATAGTCTTATTTAAAAAAAAAATTTTTTTTATTAGTAATGGCGGCGATCTGCGTTTTTTTTTTTCGGGACTGTGACAAGATGGCGGACACATCGGACAATTTTGACACTATTTTGGGACCATTGTCATTTATACAGCGATCAATGCTATAAAAATGCACTGATTACTGTGTAAATGACACTGGCAGTGAAGGGGTTAACCACTAGGGGCAGTGAAGGGGTTAAGTGTGTCCTAGGGAGTGATTCTAACTGTGAGGGGGAGGGACTTCAACACACATGACAGTGATCACTGCTCTCTATGAGAGAGAGCTGTGATCTCTGTCCTGTCACTAGGCAGAACGGGGAAATGCTTTGTTTACAAAAGCATCTCCCCGTTCTTCCTATCTGTGACATGATCGCGGGCACTCGGCGGTCATCGAGTCCGCGGGACCCACGATTACAGAGACCGCAGCGGGAGCGCGCCCCTGCTTCTTAATGGGGCCGTACCTGTGCGCCCTTTTGCCTACCAGATCTGCCGATCTACATCGTCGTGCGCTGGTCGGCAAGCGGTTAATCTTTCCCTCTCCTACTCTTCTGTATGCTACTAAAAGTCATGGTTCTGGCCTACTTGTTTTTCTGTCTTCCCTCAAATAGTTTGCTGTAAATATGAAGCTGCTCCACAATGAAAGCTGGATAACTAAATTGAATTATTGTGTTTAGGTAAATGCTGATGGAAAAGGAGAGCAAAGTGACAGAGAGATGAGCTCATCAGTCTGCTGCTTCTCCTTTCACCCAGCTTTGTTAGGAAAGTGAATGAATATTCGCTTTCCTAACACTGAACTGCCTCTCCGCCAATCAGGTGCTCGGATCTGTTATCTGTCACTTGATTGGCTGGCTGAAACAACTGCGCACAAAGGCGCTGTGATTGGACGCCTATCAGGCATCCAATCATAGGAGAGGAGAGGACGGGAGAAGAAGACATGGAGGACACCCCCCATCGCTGTCACCCGCTGCCCCACCGAGACAGGGTAAGTGGCGGGCAGACGGGGGGCATGATTTTTTTTTCAGAATTTTTTCAAGTTTGTTTGCGCCCCCCCCCCCCCCAAAAAAAATTTTGAGCACCAGCCGCCACTGGAAGTGACGTAACGCGTTGAATAGTTTTTGTATGCATTCTTTCGTTTCTGAGCATGCGTAGTCTTGCTCTTACGATTTTTTTCATACAAAAACTGTACTAATGAAACCAAAATCAGACGTTGAGTTCACATCTGAAAAAAATGTTATAGTCTGCACATCCAGCTTTTGTCTGACGAAAAAGAGAAATCGGCTGTCAAAAGCCCCTTACTAACTGTAAGATTTGCAGATGATCAGTCGTCGTAACACAATTGACGTCGGAGAATCAAAGCGTGTGTACGGGCCTTTAGGGTTTGACCTCATATTATATGGTATTGATAAATCTGAAGACAAAAATCTGCAGAAAATCCAATAGTGTGTATGGGGCTTTAGGCTTGGGTCACACTATAAACTGCATGTAAATCGCACAGGAACCACACCGCATTCCTGTTCAATTCACAAGCAATTCAGTTTCAATTTTGGAACCGCACTGCAACCGGATAGCATGATCATTTTGTACGATACTATCTGGTGCTGGTAAACGTACTGCGTTTGCAACCTGCGTTTGGACTGTCATTAACCACTTCAATACAGGGCTTTTAAACACCCTTCCTTACCAGAGCACTTTTTGCGATTCGGCACTGCGTCGCTTTAACTGACAATTGCGCGGTCGTGCAACGTTACACCCAAACAAAATTGACGTCCTTTTTTTCCCACAAATAGAGCTTTCTTTTGGTGGTATTTGATCGCCCCTGCGGTTTTTATTTTTTGCGCTATAAACAAAAGAAGAGCGACAATTTTGAAAAAAAAAACAATATTTTTTACTTTTTGCATTAATAAATATCCCATTTTTTAAAAAAAAAAATATTTTTTTCCTCAGTTTAGGCCGATACGTATTCTTCTACATATTTTTGGTAAAAAAAATCGCAATAAGCGTATATTGATCGGTTTGCGCAAAAGTTATAGCGTCTACAAAATAGGGGATAGATTTATTGCATTTTTTTTTTACTAGTAATGGCGGCGATCTGCGATTTTTTTTTTCGTGACTGCGACATTGCGGCGGACACTTCGGACACTTTTGACACATTTTTGGGACCATTCACATTTACACAGCGATCGTTGCTATAAAATTGCATTGATTACTGTGTAAATGTGACTGACAGGGAAGGGGTTAACACTAGGGGGCGGGGAGGGGTTAATGTTTTACCTAAATGTGTCATTCTAACTGTGGGGGGAGGGGACTCAAGGGGAGGAGACCGATCATGTGTTCCTCCGTGCTGGGATCACATGATCGGTCTCCTGCTCGCTGACAGGACGGTGGAGCTGTGTGTTTACACACACAGCTCCACGGTCCCGCACGGTCCCGTTGTTTTAACGGGCAATCGCAGGTGCCCGGCGGACATCGAGGCCGCCGGGCACCCGCACCGGGTCCCGAGCGACGCCGCGGGCGCGCGCGCCCCCCAGGCGGCCGGGAATGGGAGGACGTCATATGACGCCCACCCAGGATGGTAGATCCACCTTGTGGGCGTCATATGACTATGGGCGGGTATTGAAGGGGTTAAGATTCCACTGACACCCACTACAGGGAAGCAAGGGCAGTGCGATTTGAATGCAGTGTGGGAAACTTGCACAGATCGTGGAATTTCCCGCACTGCATTAGAGTGAACCTAGCCTTGAAGCTGAACTCCAGCCTTACCTTCAGTCTTGCACAGTTGTACACGCTCTTCCCCTGTATTGAAATTATTACTCTTATTTTCAATGTACATTGTAAGCCTCTTATAGTGTGCATTAGAAGCTGCAGCTAGTCAGACAGAGCCCGTCTTATTTCTTGGAAAGAGGATGTCCAACATCATCTCGCTCTTTACTCCCCAGCCTTAAGCCTCATACACACGATCGGATTTTCTGCAGGGAATTGTGTGATGACAGACGTTTTGCCTTAAATCTGACCGTTAGTACGCTCCATCAGACAATTGTCCAACTTTCCTCCAACAAATGTTGGATGGCAGGCTAGTAAATTTTCGGCAGACAACGGTCTGTTGTCAGATTTTCGTAACGTGTGTATAAAACGCATGCTCGGAATCAATGCTCACCAAACACGACATTAGCAGAAGGTACCCAAAGGGTGGCGCTCAAGAGCCAAAATTCCTCGTAGTACATCACTACGTTCGTGTTTGTTGGCTGACAATTGTGTACTGTTTGTATGCAAGACAAGTTCCTGGCACACGCCCTTCAAACAAAAGTCTGGCGCTTTGTTGGCTAACAATCCGATCGTGTGTACGAGGCTTTACTGTCCCTGGCTCATCTCTTTCCTTCATCTTTAATCTGCCTGCATTGCATAGAGAAACCAAGAACTCCAATAATGACATCACGTCTTGTAAAATAAAGTATGGAATAAAAACTGGAAGGTTTTGTAATTAGTGTGTTGATGGAGAGGGAAGAAGGAACCAGGAAAAGGAAAAATAGAAGCTTTTTTTTATTGTTAGCTGAAGTTTTTTTCTGCTTATGTAGCGGGGTCGTACCCCTTTTAGGGGAAGAGACTACATCCCCCATAATCCCCCAGGCTCCCGGGCTGCTTGTTTCCGCCCGAGAGGCTGC
This sequence comes from Lithobates sylvaticus, assembly GCA_028564925.1. NCBI lineage: Eukaryota > Metazoa > Chordata > Amphibia > Anura > Ranidae > Lithobates > Lithobates sylvaticus. The sequence goes on from CM053026.1 coordinate 116,783,046, forward strand.
TGGGGGAGGTTATAAAAAGGAAGAGCGGAGACCGCCTCTTCCTCTTGGGACACTTCCTCTTCTGAGGCCTGACAGGACTGGCCTGCCTCTGCTGACGGAGCTTGTGACGCGGAGAATACAGCCAGCGGAGACACCTGTGCGGACCGGAGCTGAAGGCCTAAAGCCTGGGCCTTGCAGCAGATGGAGTGAGACTCTCATCCCTCAGAGTCAGCAGCAGCGGAGCGGAGACTCTTCCCTACAGACGGTCGGTCGGAGCTGAGGACCGGAGCGCAGGGGCTGTGACTGAGGAGACCAGAGCCGCCATTGGAGGGACCGGAGCGGAGGATGGTACCCCAGGATTGGTGAGAGAGCCGGAAGGCTCATCCTGCATTGATACACACGTTTTATGCCTATTGAACTGCCTAGGCGCAATTTACCTCAGAGCAGCAATGTTACTTTCTGTGGATTACAAAGACACCATTTAAAGCTACATGTGCACCACCTCTACAGATTCATCGCCGGTGAAGAACACTGTACTAGTACAAGGACTGAGCTCTATTACTAGGGATCAGGCCTGGTCCATTAGGTAGGCGCAGATAGATTTATTGCACCTCAGGGGTGCATAGCATGCGGTCGCCACACTTGGCGCTCCGTTCCCCATTGCTAATTGATACATATATGTGTACATGTTTAAGTGCATATTGCAGGGACCCAAAACAAACCAGCGGCTCTCTTAACTGGGGGTAGCGCTACACGTGGGGGCTCGTAATCCGGGATCCTGAGTCAGCGGGAAAAGCCGCCAGAAGGTACCGGCATGGACCCAATAGAAGTGGGACGGTGGTCCGCAACATGGGCCGCTGACCCAGCCGCAGCAGCAGTCATTGAACTGCCAGGGATGTGGCAGAGAGAGGCAGTCAAGCAGCTCATAATGTCATTATCCCCATGCCAGAAGTCATGGATAATGGACATGAGAAATGATGCTGGGTACACATACGCCTTAATAGAATGGAAGGAAGAGACTCCAGAGCAGTTCAGGAGCCAAAGCATACAGGCACCGAATGGTCAGGCCTACCAATTGCTGCATGCGCTGCCGCGCAAGGGAGAAGGTTCTCCTATGAAAGCCATTCTATCCCCAAAGAAGGAAGAGCAGAAGGGCGCGGAAAGTCCCGCACAGACTACTCTTAGTGCAGAACTGTGTGCTGTCCTAGGGGAGATTGTGACTCAGTGCAGAAGAGACCCCGGGGATTACCCAATGTCGGGATACAGGAAACTCCGGATGTTTTCAGGGAGGACACCTGTACCCTCGGGAGAAGAGGGATTTGAAGAGTGGTTAGATGGTGCCACGCAGGCCCTAGAAGAATGGGAGGTCTCAGAAGGCAGAAAGAAGCAAAGGATTGTTGAGAGCCTAAAAGGACCTGCCTTAGAGGCCATACGCAATCTGAAGACAAGCAAAAAGGATTGCACTGCCCAGGACTACATAGACATCCTGGAAGGTGTGTTTGGTGGGACAGAAAAAGTCACAGAACTTACCTATCAACTGGAACACTGTTACCAGAAGACAGGGGAGAAGCTGTCAGAGTACATGGGACGCATAGACAAGATCCTGCATAGGATTATCCTGAAGAAGGGGATAGATCCAGGGAAGGTAGATGAAGCCCGTGCCCACCAGGTGATGAGGGGAGCCCAACCCCTGGACCCTGTCGCACTAGTACTACGTACCCGGCAGGATGGGAAGAGCCTGGACTACCCTGATCTCATTCGAATGGTCAGAGAAGAAGAGGCCATGTTGGAAGAGAAAAGGGAGAAGCAGGTGATGGGGTCTACAAAGCTTCCAGTGGCCACGGTCAGGTCGGCCTTAACCCCTGAAAGAGACACAGAGGTAGATGCCCTGAAGTTGCAGATGTCCCAGATGATGGAGATACTGACATCTCTTGTGGCGAAAGAGACGCCCAGTCCCAAGAAAGAAACAAGCAGGAGGGAATTGTTTCCAGCTGTTTCAGCACCAGCATCCCCACCTGACTACGGTGAGATGATCTGCTTTAATTGTGGAGGAATTGGTCATATTGCAGCTGTATGTTCCAGTCCCAAGAAGAAGAAAACAGAAAGTCGCCAGCCGGCGGGAAACGCCAAAGGGCCCCGGTGAAGGAGTCAACCGGGTGCCCATCACCTTCAGTGAGCTCCAAGAAGCACAACAGGAAGAGAAAGCGAGGAGATCAAACCCCTAAAAAGGGGCCCAGGGATCCTCAACCAAGGTACACTCCAGAGAAAGGGGACAAGACCCCTCTGAAGAGACACAGCACTCCTAGACGTGAACTCTTCAAAGTGAGAGATAACAATGTCCCTCAACGGGTTCACACTCCCACTAAGAGGGAGAAAATTAATGCATACCAGGCTCAAGAAAGGATCAAGCGCAAATCCAGTGAGAAGGAAAAGAGTCCCAAGAAGAAGGTAGCATTAACTCGGCCCTACCCAGAAGAGCTGGTCGGCCCATCCCCTTCTGTACCCATCCAAGTGGAAGGAGTGTACACAAAGGCCCTCCTAGACACTGGAGCACAAGTGACCCTATTGTACAGGGACTTCTACGACAGATACCTGAGTCATCTGCCCATACAGAAGATAGAAGAGTTGGAGATAAGGGGATTGGGAACCCAGAGTTTCCCCTATGATGGCTACCTATCCATACGGTTGACGTTTGACCCATCCGTAGCTGGGAAGTCTGAAGTGTTTGACACCTTAGCAGTGGTGTGTCCCCACCCACCAGGAACCAGCAAGACTTCCCTGATCATAGGGACGAACACGGACCTAGTCAGAAGGCTTCTGACCCCCCTGGTGAAGAAAGAGAATCTTTCAGCTCCCAAGATCCATCCCATGCTGAAGGCGGCCTACCAGCGGTTGGTCCTAGAGCAGAAGACCCCAAGTGAGGGGATAGGAAGGGTATGGAGGCTTGGAAAAGAAGGAGCAGTGTTACAGCCTGGAGAGGTGACCTGCATGAGAGCCACGGTGAAACTTACTTGGGAGCAGCCTGGCCCCTTTGTAATGTTGGAACCCGACCCAATGGAGGGTCACTCAGGTCTGGAGGTGATACCAGAAGTAATTTCACTGAAGGACCTGAAGAAGGCTAGAGGAAGAGTCCCTGTCAGTGTAAGGAACCCCACGGAACGGCCTGTGGAGATCCCTGCCAGGATGCTTCTGGGACAGGTGAGTCCTGCTGTCCCAGTTGGCTGGTCAGAAGTGAAGGGGACGGGTGAAGGAGAAGATGTTTGGAAGAAACTCTCCATGGGAAACCCAAACCTACCTGGAGCTTGGAAAGAGAGAGCCAAGGCCCAGCTGACCAGATGGGAGAAGATTTTCTCTAAAGATGAGTTTGATGTGGGGTGTGCGAGGAGTGCCACCCATCGAATCCGCATGCAAGAGGACAAGCCATTCAGAGAGAGAGTCAGGCGAGTCCCGCTAGCAGACCTGGAGGATCTGAGGGAGCAGCTTGCGGAATTGAAGAAGACGGGAGTGATTAGGGAGTCCAGAAGCCCCTATGCCTCCCCAATTGTGGTAGTCAGGAAGAAGAATGGGTCATTGAGGCTCTGCATTGACTACAGAACTCTCAACAGGAGGACCATTCCTGACCAGTACACCACGCCAAGGATAGAAGATGCCCTGCAGAGTTTATCTGGGGCTAAGTGGTTCAGTGTGATGGACCTCAAGAGTGGGTATTATCAAATCCCCATGCATCCAGAAGATAGAGAAAAGACTGCCTTCATAACCCCAGTAGGATTCTTTGAGTTCAACAGGATGCCTCAGGGCCTATCTGGAGCTCCTGCTACGTTTCAACGCCTAATGGAAAGGACAGTTGGAGACATGAACCTCATAGAAGTCCTTGTGTATCTGGATGATGTCATTGTCTTTGGAAAGACTTTGGAAGAACATGAAGCCAGATTGGAGAAAGTACTGAAGAGGCTCAGTGAAGAGGGACTTAAACTTTCTCCAGAGAAGTGTCGGTTCTATCAGTCTTCTGTGAACTATCTGGGACACATAGTGTCTGAAAAAGGAGTGGCTACAGACCCTGAGAAGTTGGAGGCAGTTACTTCGTGGCCAAGGCCCACAACAGTTACAGAACTTCGGTCTTTCCTGGGGTTCTGTTCCTACTACCGCAGGTTTGTGGATGGGTTTGCCTGCATTGCCAAACCCCTCAACGAGCTGCTCAAGACAGAAGGAGAGGAAGATGGATTGGGGCCTAGGAGGCCTGGTGAGTCGGTCAAAGACCAGTGGAATTCAAGGTGTGAAGAGGCTTTCAGAACCTTGAAGAGAAGTCTCACCACAGCCCCAGTTTTGGCCTACGCTGATCCCACTAGACCCTATGAGCTACATGTTGATGCCAGCCATGAGGGCCTAGGTGAAGTACTCTACCAGGAGCATGAAGACCAGCTACGACCAGTGGCTTATGTGAGCCGGAGCCTGACCCCCTCCGAGAAGAACTATCCCACCCACAAGTTGGAGTTCTTAGCCCTCAAATGGGCAGTTGTTGACAAACTGAGAGACTATTTGTATGGGGCCGAGTTTACTGTAAAGACAGATAACAACCCCTTGACCTACCTATTCACCACCGCCAAGCTGGATGCAACTGGACACAGATGGTTGGCGGCGTTGTCTGGATTTAATTTCAGTCTCAAGTACAGACCAGGGGCTGGAAATAGGGATGCAGATGCCCTGTCCCGAAGATCCCATGTCATAGCTGATGATTGGGAAGACTGGACCCAAGTGGCACCAGATGGAGTGCGAGCCCTTTGTCAGGGGGCTGAACTCCAAGCCAGAGGAGGATCCAGAGCTGAGGAGGTAGGAGTTACCACAGTGGGAGTCCCGAAGTGTTACTGTGGGGTAACTCAACTAGCAGAAGAGTGCCTACCGAAGCTGTCCAAGAAGGAGCTGAGGTGTGACCAATTGGAAGATCCCATGGGGAGATTGGTCCTGGAAGCCCTGGAAGACAAGAGTCCAGAGGGACTTCGCCTCCACCCTTCCAAAGAAGCTCGCCTACTGAGGAGGGAGTTGGACAAACTACAGGTGCATCAGGGGGTAGTCTACCGAAGGGGCCCCTCTGATGGCCCAGAAGACAAGTGGCAGTTGTTTCTCCCAGAGAAGCATCGAGAGACTGTGCTGATTGCCTTACATGACCAGCATGGTCACTTGGGAGCAGAGAGAACCTTCCAACTTGTCAGAGACCGGTTTTATTGGCCCTGCATGAGGGCCGAAGTGGAGGAGTATTGCCATTCCTGTGCAAGATGCATTCAGAGAAAGACTTTACCCCATCAAGCTGCCCCAATGGGCCACCTACAGAGTCAAGGCCCAATGGATCTGGTATGCATTGATTTTCTCTGCCTCGAACCCGATTTGAGTGGATTGGGAAATGTTCTGGTGGTAACCGACCATTTCACCCGTTATGCTCAGGCTTTCCCAACCAAGGACCAGAAGGCCTCTACAGTAGCCAAGGTACTTTTGGAGAAGTACTTTGTTCACTATGGACTGCCACAGAGAATCCATTCAGACCAAGGAAGGGACTTTGAGAGTCGCCTGATCAGGAAGCTACTAGATTCTCTGGGAGTAGAGAAGACTAGAACTACACCATATCACCCTCAAGGTGATGCCCAGCCTGAAAGGTTCAACAGGACCCTATTGAACATGTTGGGAACTCTAGAAACAGAGAAGAAGCAACATTGGAGTCAACACATATCAGCTCTGGTGCATGCCTACAATTGCACCACAAGTGATTTGACAGGTTTCTCTCCTTACCGACTTATGTTTGGGAGAGAAGCAAGATTGCCAGTGGATTTGGCCTTTGGCATTTCCTTAGACCATGCCTCTGCTGCCTCCCACAAAGGATATGTGGACAGACATGGCACAGTTTGAAGATAGCTTATGAGAAAGCTCAAGCGGCCTCTGACCAGAGGGGGGCCCGAAATAAGAGGAACTTTGATTTGAAAGTTAGAGTACAGGACCTACAGCCTGGGGACCGTGTACTGTTACGCAATCTAGGGATCCCTGGAAAACACAAGATTGCTGATAGATGGAGATCAGAGCCATATATCATCTGTAGAAAACTTCCAGGATTGCCTGTCTACAAGTTGAAGCCAGAAGGAAGAGTGGGGCCTTTGAAGACCTGGCATAGGAATCACTTGCTCCCACTCACTGAAGCAGTCAGAATGCCTCCAGCAAGAGACGTACCTGAATCTGTTTCCATTCTGGATACCCCCAGGCCTAATACTAGGTCTCAGACATCCCAAGTTAGGGGTGGACAGGACCCCCAACCAGAGGAAGAAAGAGGAGAACTTGAATGGCTATGGCCTTCCTCAACTCCAGGAAATTCTGCCATAGATCTTCCACCTACTGAAGGGGTGGAAGATGGAACATTGAACCCAGAAGCCACAGAGTTTGTGCCATTCAGTGTTGTGCCTGAGTGCTGGGAAGATATCCCTGGTCTCTACTCAGAGGAAGAAGTAGATGTTCCAGAGCCAGAGATGTTGCCGGAATGTGTTCCTGAAGAAGTCCCAAGAGAACAGAGAGCTCGCAGAAGTGTGAAGCCTCCCAGGAAGTTAACTTACCCCAAGATGGGAGAAAGTTCAGAGGACTCTGTTACCACAGCAAGGAGAAGTGCTGAAAGCCCTGACCCATCCACTGTTCATTTGGTGGAGGGCAACCCCAGCTCACTCTCTGGCACAGTTAAACAGGTCACCCACACTGAAGTGACCTGTAGACAGGACAGCTCCCCATCTTATGCCAATTGGTGGGAAGCTCCTCTGTCCAAATTATGTGAAAGTGTTGTTCCTGAGAAAGTTTGTAGTTTGAACACTGTCTTTGGGGACCAAAGATTCAAAGTGGGGGGAGTGTGTAGCGGGGTCGTACCCCTTTTAGGGGAAGAGACTACATCCCCCATAATCCCCCAGGCTCCCGGGCTGCTTGTTTCCGCCCGAGAGGCTGCTGGGGGAGGTTATAAAAAGGAAGAGCGGAGACCGCCTCTTCCTCTTGGGACACTTCCTCTTCTGAGGCCTGACAGGACTGGCCTGCCTCTGCTGACGGAGCTTGTGACGCGGAGAATACAGCCAGCGGAGACACCTGTGCGGACCGGAGCTGAAGGCCTAAAGCCTGGGCCTTGCAGCAGATGGAGTGAGACTCTCATCCCTCAGAGTCAGCAGCAGCGGAGCGGAGACTCTTCCCTACAGACGGTCGGTCGGAGCTGAGGACCGGAGCGCAGGGGCTGTGACTGAGGAGACCAGAGCCGCCATTGGAGGGACCGGAGCGGAGGACGGTACCCCAGGATTGGTGAGAGAGCCGGAAGGCTCATCCTGCATTGATACACACGTTTTATGCCTATTGAACTGCCTAGGCGCAATTTACCTCAGAGCAGCAATGTTACTTTCTGTGGATTACAAAGACACCATTTAAAGCTACATGTGCACCACCTCTACAGATTCATCGCCGGTGAAGAACACTGTACTAGTACAAGGACTGAGCTCTATTACTAGGGATCAGGCCTGGTCCATTAGGTAGGCGCAGATAGATTTATTGCACCTCAGGGGTGCATAGCATGCGGTCGCCACACTTGGCGCTCCGTTCCCCATTGCTAATTGATACATATATGTGTACATGTTTAAGTGCATATTGCAGGGACCCAAAACAAACCAGCGGCTCTCTTAACTGGGGGTAGCGCTACACTTATAACAGTGTTGTACATGCATGATCTATGAAGTCTGAAAATACATAAATATCTCCTGCATCTCCTGAGTGCCAAGACCTCAGCCCTTCCTACTACTGAATAAGGCCCAGTTCACACTAGCATACCTCCCAACTTTTTGAGATGAGAATGAGGGACACCTATCAGCAAGTATGTAGGCAAAGGGACACACCCCCTGACACGTCCCCTTAAAGGAGAATTGTACAAAAAAACAAAATTGGTGAAACCCACGACCACTACTATTCCTTTATATTGGCTTTTAGAATTTACAAATGCAGCCATTTTGAAATCAGATGAAAGGCTTAGCACTGGGAAACACTTTTTGTAAGATAAAAAGTGCATTTTATATACAACTGAGGATCAGCCCAAAATGAGGGACAAAATGAGGAGGAAAGAGGCACAGAGGGACATTGTTCCAAACCAGGGACAGTCCCTCCAAATCAGGGACAGTTGGGAGCTATGCACTAGTGTGATGTTTCCTGCATCTACCATTGCATTGCAATGCATGACAATAGAAATCACATTATTCTGTTCACATCAATGCAACATGAAGCAGTGGGATTTTTGAATAGATGCAGGTGCTTCTTTTGGTGCATTTTCTGCCCAATGGACTTTAATGGAAATGCATGAAAAAAATCGTTTTTAGTGTAGTTTTGACTTGACTAGTGTAGTCACGATATAACCCCTTAGCTGTAACCATAAAACCCCATAAACTTAACTTAATTAATAAATGAGAGACCACACCGGTTATGGAGTTAAATGGCCATAACAGCTATTTATTTAAAATACCAATAATAAGAACTCCAGTTTCTTATTAAAACAAATAAAACATAAATAACAATAACAATAAACACTTTCAGACCCCTTGCTGAAAACAAAACAAAACAGGTTAAACCCCTATATATGTTGGTCAGTGACGGAGCTAAGTGCTTATAACACAACCTGATATCAACTGATATCAACACAAGGGGGCACTGCGGGAGATAAAGAAACCCATGGGTCTCTACCGTACCGCCCGATAACCAACATTCCCGCAGTGCACAATACCATTAGACATCAACAACGTTTGATGTAACAAGGAGGGGCCATCTATTGATGAGCCCCCCACCCACTTACCACCAGTATAACTGCTGCCGTCACTGACCAACAAAACAACCAACGCCACAGCCTGAAAGGGGGACCACCTCACCCTTGATGGCACCTCCACACCCGCAGGGCCGCCTGGATACCCTCCTGCAAACCCAATGACCAAAGGTCAATGCCCACATCTGTAAGATGTACTCCATCCCGTCTCAAATACATCCCCACATTTACCTCCAACTCCCGGTGGCGAACAACTAGGCCACCTTGCCAAGCTATGAACCGTCCCACCACTTTATTGACCCGGATCCTGGCTTTATTGATCCTAAACACCGACCTGGCCATGCGCCAGTTAGTCCTGGCTACCATGTCCGACCAAATCAGTATGGTGCCCGGGAACGTGGCCCGGAGGAACATAATGTCCGCCTTGATATCAGCTATCAAGTCCCTCACGGTCCTTACACCCAAATCATTGCCGCCGGCATGAATGACCAACACTTCAGGTGGTCGGTCTAGCCAGGCATACCTCTCAACCTCCGGGACCACCCTGCCCCACATCATACCCGGCCTACCTAACCACCTGATAACTGCCTCCCTCCTGGAGATGCCCAGCTGTCTCCCACCTGGTCTCACGTCCCCCCTCCTGGCTCCCCAGCACACGTAGGAATGGCCGAGGATCCATAAAAGGAGTTGTCGCCCTGCATCTGTAACAACAAGAACAACGTTACACGCACAACACTCCATACTACTTCCACCTTAAGCAGTACCCCTACATACCAACCGATACTTCTATTGAAACGTTAATCATATTAACAACCAAACTTTTTTTTTTTTTTTATTCACACACCAACTGTGGCCGAACATAACTGCGGAATCGATGAGATTCCCATCTCCCTAACTTTTGCACATCCGCTTCATCCAACCCACACCTGGCGGCTTCAGTAGCTGCCCCAATGCGGAAGGAGTGTGAAGCGTAGGCGTGACTATCCAATCCCAGCCTCCCCAAACACTTTCTCAACACCGCCACAAACTGAAATTTGGACAAGTACCGTCCATCCGCATGTAACAACAGCGGACCCTCCCCCCCTGGTCTTACTGCCAGAAACTTCGTCACCGTTAATAAAGGGCAAACCCCGCACCCTTGTAAAGCATACAAGCTCACCTGCGTCCCTCGTCCTCTTTGGTCCGTTTTTGATCTTCTCAACCTGACCATAACCTTATCGTCCCTTATTTCCACATCCTGAACCATCAAGCCCCCCGCCACCTCTTTTGATGGGCTGACCAATTCCCCAATACGGAACGCTCCAAAGAATGCCAATGCAAATGCAGCTGAAAACAACCTCACCTCATACGCTGACTGACACGCCCCTTTAAGCTGTACACTTATATCTAACAAGTTCCCAAATGTGATGGGGCGCCGCTTGTCCTTACTCCTATGCGACTTCCGATACCCCTTTATGGCTTGCTTCACCCAGAAATCCTTCGTCAAATCCTCCCTTCTCCTCAATTTGAACCAAAACGCAAGCCCCGCCATCCTCTTTTCAATTGCCGACACAGATTTTCCCATTTCCATATCCCTGGCCACCCAATCCAGCAATAACAACCTGTCTCCCGGGTCCTCCCCCCCGGATTGTGCCATGCCCCGAAGGTCAGTCCATTCCTTCCACACTTTAGAGTAGGCCAGCCATGTCGACTCACTTACAGACCTCCGTATCCACTCTGCCGTGGTTCCAATGCTAACTCCCACATCCAGCCCGGGCATGGAACACCCTCCGCTCTTGCTGTCGGCGCCAGCTCCCTGAACTTGTCCCACTGAAAGCGAGACAAGGCGTCAGCTAAAGTGTTCTCAACACCCGGGATGTGAACAGCATACAAAAAGATGTTCAACCGCATGCAACGCAACACCAGATGTCTCATCAATCTGATGACAGGAGGAGAAGCCGCAGACATGTTGTTGATCACCTGAACCACCCCCATATTATCGCAGTTCAGCCTCAACTTGAAGTTCCTGCATGACTCTCCCCACAACCCCAAAGCCAGCACCACCGCAAACAGTTCCAGCAGTACCAAATTTTTCTGAAACCCCACCTTTAACCATGACTGCGGCCAAGGCTCCGCACTCCACTGTCCCTGGAAGAAAGCCCCATAACCTGTAGATCCAGCGGCGTCTGTCACCAGCTCCACATCAAAGTTACTTACCGGTCCCGACATCCAAACCGCCCTGCCATTGTATCCTTCCAGGAACTGATCCCATATCTTCAAATCCTCTCTATGTTCCTTGTTAAGCCTAATGAAATGTGTTGGTACTCGCACCCCCTTAGTCGCTGCCGACAACCGCCTACAAAATATCCTACCCATGGGGATAATCCTGCACGCAAAATTCAACTTTCCCAACAACGATTGTAACGTGCGCAACTGAACTTTTTTCCAAACATAAACCTCTCCCACCATTTTTCTCAAATCCCCCACCTTCTCTTCCGGCAACCTACATTCCATGGCCATGGAATCTATTACTATGCCCAAAAAACTCAACTCTGTCCGCGGGCCCTCCGTTTTATCGGCTGCCAATGGCACCCGAAATTTGTCCGCAATGTGCTGCAACGTAGACAACAGTATCGCACACACATTGGAAGCAGGAGGACCCACGCACAAGAAATCATCCAGGTAGTGGATGACAGAATCGATCCCTGTCACATCCCTCACTACCCATTCCAAGAAGGAACTAAACGCCTCAAACATGGCGCAAGAAATGGAACATCCCATCGGTAAACACCGATCAACGTAAAACTCGCCCTCCCAGCAACAGCCCAATAACCGAAAGCTCTCCGGGTGTACCGGTAATAGCCGAAATGCTGCTTCCACGTCAGATTTCGCCATTAGCGCCCCTTTTCCGTACCGCCGCACCCAACGCACTGCGGCGTCAAATGACGTGTAAGACACCGTACACTCATCTGGGTCTATAAAATCATTGACCGAGCCCCCTTTAGGGAACGACAAATGGTGAATGAGCCGAAACTTGTTCGGCTCTTTCTTGGGTACCACACCTAACGGGGACACCACCAAATCCTCTAACGGCTTAACCTTAAATGGCCCCGCCATCCTACCCAACCCCACTTCCTTGGAGAGTTTTTCCGACACTACCTCAGGGTGTTGCAAGGCGGATCTCAAGTTCTTGGCCAGTGGTGGAATCACTGACAATTTACACGGAATCTTGAAACCCTCCCTGAAACCCCTGCTCAACAAAAACGCCGCCGCCCTGTCCAGATATCTATTTAGGGAAGGCTGCATCCTTTCCCACATCACCGGCGTCGTCCCTCTTGTGGCCAGATTCCCCTCCCCGCTTGCCTTTCTTAAAACATCTAGCGAGGGTGTGACCCCCCCCGCATCCTGAACATTCATGTTTGAATTTACAGGTCCCTCCAAACTTACAGGCCCCCTCATTAAATTGCCAACATATCCCCCACTTCTTACCGGCCGGAGGTCCCGAGGCCTGGCTACCTCCGGCCCCCCCTTGAAATGTCTGAGCCGGCGTCTTAGCCGACGCCATCAGCTTCATCCAGAGGCTAATATCTTTGTGATCCCACCTTAATGCAGGACGTACAGCCCTACGCTGGCGGAACTGATTGTCGTACCGCAGCCACGCCGTACCACCGTAAACCCGATAAGCCTCCCCAATCGCGTCCATGTAGCAGAACAACGCCGAACAATGTTCAGGGTTCTTCTCCCCAATCACTCCCGCCAAAATGGCAAACGCCTGGAGCCAATTGGCGAAAGTCCGCGGAATGAGTCTATACCTCCTTTTTTCCTCATCATCCTTTTTGCTGCTATCCGGTTTTACCCTATCCAGGTTGAATTTTTCCAGGGGGAGCAAGGAGAAAATCTCCACGTACTCCCCCTTCCAAATCTTCTCCCTGACCTCCTGCTTTAAATGGGCCCCGAGCGGTCCTTCAAAACAGACATAGACCTCACACTTTGCCGCATCGGCCATCCGCACTATATCATCCCTCGTCGTCTGTTCTTTTTCCCCTTTTTCCACCGCATTCCCCTTATCTGCTTCCACCACAACGGAGGTCGGCAGACTTCCTGCCGTAGCGTCGGCCGCCACCCCTCCCCCGACTGCTACACCAGCCCCCACTTCTCCAACTTCCATACTCACCCCTCCTGCTGGAGCATCCCTCTTTTCACCAAAACGGCCTATCAGCACCCTTAACCCTTCCAACAATTCCTGCATTTGCCCAGGCCCATTATCCACCCTCCCGCTCACCGCTCGCGGTTGGTCCGTCTCTGCCAACGACGATGCGGGAGGTAACCCTGGGCTCCCCCCACTGTTACCTGTCCCCAACAAAGATTGTAAAACTTTTACAAAAGAACTATTGTCAGTGGACTTACCGGGCTGACCGGGCGGGATTCCCACAGCCGCTGCACGGGCCTCCACCGGCGGGATAGGGCGACTGAGCTCCTCCTCCTCTTCCGACAATTCGCCTTCAGACCGAGAAACGTCCTCCTGCGTAAAAGACAAGGCACGCACCCTAGGAGAGGGGGTCCTGTAAGAGTTACGTCCCCGCCTGCCCGTTCTCACTTCGGGCTGCTGGCTGGTCCCTGGCTGATCCGAACTCCCCTGTGCAGGTGGGCCGGTTCGGGCTCCGCTCCTGCTGACTCGGTTCACTGCCGTGCTTGCTGGTGGCGTCCCGCCATCCCTCGCGCGTTGTGCTGAGTGAGTCCCCCCCCCCCCATCCGTGGTGCCCCACTGACCCTTCCGTCCTCCCCCCCGACTCGTGCAGAGCCTCCGGGGGGTTCGCTGAAAAGGCACGTCCGGGAGCTGTGACCCCCCTCCTGGCCGTTGCCCGAGTGGCCCTTGAATCCCCTCCCCCCTGCTCGTGCAGAGCTGCTGGGGCGGACGTGGTCCCTGAAGAGCCTGATGCGCCGGCCATCTTCCTCCCCCTTGCCGCGGCCCCCCCACCCCCCTCCCCCCAGTGTTCCTACTGCCCCCCACCTCGTGTAAAGGCGCTGGGGCTGTTGAGGCTGTTGAAGCACTGCCACCTGATGTTAGGGATCCTCTTCCCGGTCGGCCCCCAGCCCCCCTCCTCCACCAGGCCTGAGTCCTGCCTGCCTGTGTGACCCTCCAGCGCTGTCCCTCTGCACTCTCTTGGCTGGGGGGGTGGATCGCTCCCCCCTAGGGCTCCTTACCAGTCTAGAAGGTGCTGCTATGGCCCCTGGAGAGTAGCGCTCTGGCGCCCTGGACACTCGGCCGCGCTGTCCGGCGCCGCCATCTTGGATATCCACCGCCGCTGACCAGTCTCCTGTGCCCCTTCCTGAGCCATCCAGCGCCGCTGCGATCTGCTCCATGACCCATTCGGGTCCTTGCTGCGCCGCCGCCGCCCTCACCATCGCCGCAAAATCCCCTCCGTCGGCCATGTTTTTTTAAAAGCACTGAGGAGCAGAGTGAAAAACCTGCCTCCTCGTGCTCTGGCTTTCCCGCACTGACCTCCCGGCTCCGCCCCTCCCTTTTATATGGCCGTTCCTCCCAGCTCTCACAGATACCCACCCCTAAATTGTTAACTCACTCCTAGCCTGCTGTGTCACCTGACACACTGTCATGGGCGGACCTGCATGACATTTCCCTGCTGTACATTATATTCCGGTCCTTTCTCAAGTGTGGACCCAGCCTTACATATCATAACCCTTACTATAAGTACAGACATACCCCACTTTTAAGTACACAGTTGGGTTTATTTACTAAAGCTCAAAAGTGCAAAATCAGGCTCACTTCACATAGAAACCAATGAGCTTCTAACCCCAGTTTGTTCAATTAAGCTTTGGTAATAAAAGCTGGAAGCTCATTGGTTTCTACTCAGAAGTGAGCCGGATTTTGCACTTTCCAGCTTTAGTAAATAAACCCCATTGTGTACTTAAAAGTGGGGTATGCCTGTATGCAACATATTGTGCTAAGTTGTTCTGTGTAGCATTATTTTTTATCATATTACCTACTTGAATATTCATCTGACAACATGCTGATTACATTGCAATAAACGTTACAACATATAGTATGTTACATTTGAAACGATTTGTTTCTAGATGTAGAAATCACACATCTGACATGGCTTTAGCTTGAACCAGAGGGATTCAATTTTTTATCACGTGCCCCACCCTGAGGTAAAGCTGACTTTTTGGTATATACAGCCTATTCTGTCGGCCATACACGTCATAAAGACTGAAGGTAATAAAAAAGAACCCGTCCCAGTCATCTGCACATACCTCCCAAATTTTTGAGATGGGAATGAGGGACACCTATCAGCAAAAGTATGCAGGCATAGGACACACCCCCGGCCACACCCCTTAAAGGAGAATTGTACAAAAAACAACAAGATTAGTTAAATCCAGTGCTTTTTTTTAACCACTATTATGCCTTTATATTGGCTTTTGGATTTTTACAAATGCAGCAATTTAGAAATCAGACGAAAGGTTTAGTGCTGGAAAACATTTTTTCATAGATAAAAAGTGCATTTTATATACATCTATATAGATCAGACCAAAATGAGGGACAATGAGGAGGAATGAGGGACATTGCTCCAAATCAGGGACAGTCCCTGGAAATCAGGGACAGTTGGGAGCTATGATCTGCATGCTTTGACTGATGTAGAGTAGCGTACATGTGCATTGAGCCAAAAGAAACCCTACAAAGCGTTCTGTTAAATGCAATGTTTGAGCTGGCATCAGGCTGTGCGTTTCCCATCTTTAATGGCTTTTATGTAATGTGATTATTTTTTTATGCAGTCAGCCTCATATTGTTTGTTTGATATTAGCAGCAAATCTTTGATGGGCACACAAGAGAACAAAAGGTAGCAACATGCTTTTATTAATCTGTCCAGACAGAATACTGTCTTACCTAATTAGGATGTTTTCCTTGTTGAATCACAATGAGAACACGTCCCCAGCTATATGAGGTGCACAGCGAGGAGGCCCATTGTGCCCTGTATGCTTCATTAAATAGTTAAGCCTCTTATAACTCAGTATTATGCACATGTGACAAGCCGTAGTGGGAGAGAGTGGGTGTTCAGTAGGAGTATTCGTGCTTTGAAAGCAAACAACATGCAGTTTGTATATCATTTCTAACTACGGCAGCCCATACATTGATCTTTTTTTTTTTGTCGTTTAACCAGCGGGTTGAACAAAAAAAATTATTTGATTCCCTCATCTACACACTTGACGTGAATGGAGCTATCCTTCCCGTTGTAGTACTGTATTCTGACAGCGTAGAGCCTTCCCCACTGCCAGAATACAATGATCAATGCACTGATCATCCAGGAAAAAACCCACAGGCTGCCTGTTCATGGATCGAAATTCGCCAGGTCCCTGCTGAAGCGGCTGATTTTCAATCCTTGTATGGCCAGCTTAACAGTACTTTGCACGCAATGTTACCTCAACATTTAAATTTTAAGATTAAAGTGACACTAAATGATATCCTTATTCTTAAAAAAACTATTCGAAACACTTGCACTACTTAAAGCGTGGGGGGGGGGGGGGGGTAGATTTAGACAAAGAGTGAAGAGAGAGAAGAAAAGGGCCGCTGGGGCTTGCTGTCCACCAACACCTTGGGACACCATTATTATGGACACAGCCATTCTGGACTTTCCATTTTTGGACTGTTCCTATGCAGGTATGCTGGGGCAGCCATAGTTGAGTTTAATTAGGAGAAGGACTTTTGCCTGTTATGCTGTTATGTTAAGTTCCAACAGGAAAGTTGTTTTGAGCCTGGTCTGAAGTCATTCAAAGGAGTGCATGTTGGGTTCTGGCATATTCCAAGGAACCTGGGTCAGTAAAGTACTAAGGGGCATAAGTAATATTTCTATAAAGGGTTAACCTGGCAAGACAAGGAAGAAGAGGTGGTTGCTATGGGTAACTGAAGGGAAGAATACGCTACAAGCAACCAGTCGTTAGGGACGGTACTTGGTTATGTGACAGGATCTCTGTTAGCAGACTAGATTTAAGGCCTGATCACAAGGTATGGAAGGAAGGAGTTCATGAGCATGCAAGAGGTCTGCGCCAGCAGCTAGGTGCTTCTGTTACTAGGAGTGAGGTAACAGAGAGCGCTGGACTGGTGGAGTGGGCGCAGGCTCAGCTCTCCCCACCTAATGCAAAACATACAAGTACAATATGTAGCAATATGGGACAAACCACTGGTCAAAAGGAACTCTGCACTCTATCACTACAGTAAGACTCATCTCTAATTCTGGGAACTGCCTTAATGTTTGACTTTTCACATGAACAGTCCTCACCTGGTCCCGGGCATTAAGGAATGCGCTCTGTGCAAAGTATACCCCCACATGCATGGGCGCTGTAAGACTCCGCCCACAGTGGGACCATAGAGAATGTGACCACCTTCTAACAGGAAGTTGTATCACAGCAGCCAAAAAAAACAAAAAAAAAAACGAGGAGGCTGACACCAATAGAAGGTAAATGTTTGAGTTAAGAATACATACTTGAATATATACTGTATTTTTTTTACCCATAACATACCGTACATTACTTTTTTCTTTTCTGACTCCCCCCTGCCATTCCCCTCCTTTTTTTTTTCCTTTTTATTTTATTGAATTTTTGATCTCTTTGGGGTACATTGCTTTATACTCCCCCTTTACTATCGCTGTGTGTGTGAGACTGCCCCAGGAGGACACTCAACCTAGCATATGTAACCCATCTATGCTGTGACCAGGCCAGTCTATTAATTGTTGGACCATTGTACTTTTTTGTTATAAATAATAATAATAATACATGACACCCCTCCCTATATTGCCCTAAAAATTATCTTTTAGTCACCTGACTTCAGTAATTACAAAAATAATTTGGTATAAGTTAGTGCATTTGGTCTGTAATTTGATAATGTACTGTATTTGTATACACTAGACAAATAAGGATACTGGTCTAGAGCGGACATTTATAATCTGATTCTGTAGTGTTGTTATAACAGTACAGACTTATTCTTCAGGGATAGATGTGTGTATAATTATTCACTTGTATTCTCTCCCTGTCAGAGCAAAAATGTCAATCCATTGTCAAGCTGTAATATTGACATTACCTTTGCTGTTATGACAGTTGTGAGCATTGAGATCTGACATGAAATGAGATGGCCTGATGCCGCGTACACACGATCGGACATTCCGACAACACAATCCTGGATTTTTTTCCGACGGATGTTGGCTCAAACTTGTCTTGCATACACACGGTCGCACAAATGTCAGAAATTCCAAATGTCAAGAACGCAGTGACGTACAACACGTACGACAAGCTGAGAAAACTTAAGTTCAATAGACAATGCGGCTCTTCTGCTTGATTCTGAGCATGTGTGGAATTTTGTGCATCGGAATTGTGTACACACTCTTGGAATTTACGACAGAGGCTTTTGTTGTCGGAAAATTTGAGAACCAGCTCTCAAATTTTTGTTGTCGGAAATTCCAACAACAAATGTCCGCTGGAGCCTACACATGGTCGGAATTTACAACAACAAGCTCACATCGAACATTTGTTGTCGGAAATCCCGACCGTGTGTACGCAGCATTACAGTCTTAAGCCTCATACACACGATCGGATTTTCCGAGGGGAAATGTGTGATGACAGGCTGTTGGCGGAAAATCAGACCGTGTGTATGCTCCATCAGGCAATTGTTGGCCAACTTTCCACGGACAAATGCTGGATGGCAGGTTTATAAATTTTCCGCAGACAAATGTCTGTTGTCGGATTTTCCGAGCATGTGTACACAAGTCCGTCGGACAAAAGTCCAAAGTACAAACACGCATGCTCGGAAGCAAGGACGAGCCAGAAGCGGTCGGTCTTGTAAACTAGCGTTTACTAATGGAGAATTAACATTCGTGATGTGGCAAATTATGGAATCTCCAAATGCAGCGCACAATTCTTTTCTTCTTTAATGGGATAATAATGAAGCTGCTTTGCTGGTGATACTGATGGAGTTATTGCTTTTTTTTCTAGTGATATCAAGAATAATATTATTATGCTTTTTTTTTTTATTTGGGCAAGTTACCACAACACCATTATCCCGTCGTTTTTAAGATCAAAGATACAACTATGTTGGTGTCCTTTGTTCATTTTACATTGTATTTTTTAAAATTTAACTGCCTACTCCCAAAATTTATCGGCGTATAACACACACTTTTTCCCCCTTAAAATCGGGGGAAAGTTGTGGGTGCGTGTTATACGCCGATACCCCAAAAAAAGGGACAAAAATAGCGAGCAGCGCCGAAAAATAGCGAGCGCCGCCGAAAAAGACAGAAGCCCGGCCGGGAAAGACCGAGCCGACTGTTCGGCTCCGCTCGTAGTCCCGCCTCCCTGCGCTCGCTCCCGAAACAGCAGGGAGGCGGGACCGCGAGCGAAGCCGAACAGTCGGCTCTGTCTTTTCCGGGGGCGCTTCGGTCTTTTCCGGCGGCGATTCAGTCTTTTTTGGCGGCGCACGCGCGGTCTGTCTTGGCGGCGGGAAATTTAAACGTGGGCAAGGCTGCAAATGACACTGGCAAGCTGCAAATGACGCTGGTAAGCTGCAAATGACGCTGGCAAGCTGCAAATGACACTGGGCAAGCTGCAAATGACGCTTAAATGTAAGTTTTTTTTTTTTTCCCTAAACTTCCTTCCTAAAACTTTTTTCCTTAAAATGCCCTCCTAAACTTGTGGTGCGTGTTATACGCCGATAAATGCGGTAATTTATAGTAAAACACATAGCCAAGTATTATTCTTCACAATATTTTTTTTTTTTCATTAAAAAAGAAAACAAATAAAAACAAAGTTAGACATGCTATCTGCCAATAGAACTCAACCAAAACGTGCATTCTATGCATCCAAAAATATAGAAAATATACCAAATCAAATCATTATTCAACCAAAAAAATAATGTCAAAGCAATAATAAATAACACGTTATCTCCTCCGATTCCGCAACATGTCTGGTTGACCAATGGTCATTCAGAAACTAACTGAAAAGCGCAAAATGAAAGGTGCGAACTGAAAAGTGTGAATCAACACTCACCAAACTTCTACTAACACGAAATTAGCAGAAGGAGCCCAAAGGGTGGCGCTAAAGAGCTGAAAAACAACATAGTATGTCACTAGGTTCGTAATTGTTAGCCAACAATTGTGTGGCCGTGTATATGCAAGACAATTTTGGGCCAACGCCCTTCGGACAAATTACCACGGTTTTGTTGGCCAACAATCTGATCGTGTCTACGAGGCTTTACAGCCAGACATTCAACCTGATGTTTCTGTTCCCAGCAAGGTGAATACAACAAAATAATAAAACATTAAAAATTCCCTGAACAGTAAGGCTGTACTATTATAACAACTCAAGAATGAAGATTCGAATTATTACAGATGCAGACTGGTGACAGGTTTTGTGTAGGGGGCTCTGCTTCAAGTGAAGATCTATGTCCTAGAAGCAGTACATTAAAGTGGAAGTTAAGTAGTTTCTGGTACTTTTACCTACAGGTATGTGTAATTAATATCTCCTAAACGTGCATGCTGTCTGAGGAGGGAAGCCGGCAGCACTGCAGGGCCAACACGGGGGACGCCCAGGGAACACTGGCACTGCACGTACTGATTACGGTGTGCCTAGGCACACTCCCGGCGTACGCCTATGGAGGCATGTCAATGCATAAAGCGGCATTTGAAACAGAAATGTTTTTTCCCATTACATCCTCTGTGAGCTAACGCGCAGAGTGATATTTCACGGAATTGTTCATTAGATTACCCAGAATCCAAAGATCCTGTAAAGTACCTCTCTGACTTTGCTGTGTTATTGAGTATATTAAACAGACAGATTGGAGAAGTAATGTTTATAGCACTTATCTATCTTTTTCATCTGCTAACACTTTAATTTCTACATTACACAGACCATAAAATGACTTTCGTGTTTGTCTTGCAATGCGTTACTATCAATCGCATCCCCTCGCCTTGAGAAATGCTGGCGAATATAGCAATCACTGTTTTTCAGATTTGGAACAGTTTGTCTATTTTTGTTGCTTTTTAGAAGCTACTATTGTAGTGCAGTGCAGGATTGATATAATTGCTGGCTAAAACGACAGTCTATGAGTTGTGTCTAGTACCCCTAAACCATATATCAGCAAAGACAGAATGCCAGAGCCTCCAAGGTGCATTAACATGGCAGAAAAGCTCTATAGAAATCCAAAATACGGGAACGAGCAGGAGAGAAGAATAAGGGACTAAGGAACATTTCACTGAGCCAATCTGTGTAAAAGACTTGGCTGAGATTCAGAGGAGACATTAAGAAGATACACTTTAGCTGCGCCATCAGCTGGAGGTTGCCCAAGACCAGAGTCTTTGGTAATGATAATCACAATCAGATGATTGCCATGTTGCTTCCAAGGAGCAAGGTTAATTACTGTGCAGAAATAAACACTATTCTTCTTTTTGTATAATAAAGCTAGGTGAAATGCTACAAACCTCCCAAACCTGTGTGTATGTAATATAATAGAGGCTTTATTACATTTCTCCCTTTTCCCTATCTTGGATATCCAATGCAGTTGTAAATTATGAGATAGCATCCTTTTCATCTGAGTAGCTTGCAGTAAAATCCATTATCTTTCTTTAGTTTGAATTCAGTTCACATCAGCCTCTCATAGACTATAAAGAGGTTCAATCTGTTCCAGAACAGTAATCACAATCCATTAAACTGTGTTCCCTGTAGCCTTTGTTCCCAGTTACATGTGATACTGTAATTCTGAGCAAGAAAGGGAAAAACGATGGGAATATAGGATTACAATGCGTTAACCCTTTAACTTTAGACAGCCAAGGAGCAATACCTGTGAGTGTACAGTACAGGTGATAGGTGGGCACATTCATAAAGCAAACCTGGATCTACAAATATAAAACATGTAAAGTTAGTCTGAGGTTGTATAACAGGCACAATGGCTATGATTGTCACCTAAAGGCACCTGCCTAATGCGTAGTTGCGTAGTAAAATAAAATTTACCGGACGTTTTTTTTTTTTTTTTTGCTCTGCATCCAGCAAGCCATTGTAGGCAGAAAATGGACTTTAACCACTTACCCACTGGGCACTTAAACCCTCTTCCTAACCAGACCAATTTTCAGCTTTTGGTCCTCTAACAATTTGAATGACAATTACTCAGTCATGCAACACTGTACCCAAATACATTTTTTGTCCTTTTTTTTTACACAAATAGAGCTTTCTTTTGGTGGTATTTAATCACTGCTGTTTTTTTTATTTTTTGCCCTATAAATCAAAAAAGACTGAAAATTTGGTAAAAAAAATTAAAAAATTAATTGTTTCTATTAAAAATTGGCGAGTATTGGCAGAGTATTGGCGAGTATTGGTAGAGTATTGGTAGAGTATTGCAGTGTTGCACAGTGTTGGCAGAGTATTGAGCAGTGCTGGCAGAGTATTGCACAGTGCTGGCAGAGTACTGTCACTGAGCAGCACTGTGGGCACTACACATCCAGCCCACAGCGCTGCTGCCATCTCTCCCCCTCTCCGCTTCTCCCCTCTCACTGTACAGAGAGGGGAGGAACCGGCGTCATGACGTGACGCCGGTTTGTTTACATGTGATCGCTCTGTCATTTGATGGAGCGATCACGCGTTAAACGGCCGATATCAGCGGCCGTTTACCGTGATCCGTGATGTGCCGGGTCCGGACCCGGCGGTCATGGATGTTCCTGAGTGTGCGCCCCAGGGGGCGCGCGGGAGCAAGGTTCTGGGAGGACGTCCGAGGGACCCAGAATAAGCAGACCGCGCTGTAGCCGTCTTTCGGCTATGGCCCGGTCGGCATGTGGTTAATTAGGGGTGGGACATTTATTTATAATGGCAGTGATTCTATATACAAGAGACAAATTTGTGACAGGTTTTTAAAGTGGTGTTCCTCTTAAAAAAAAAAAAAAAATTAAAAGTCAGCAGCTACAAATACGGCAGCTGCTGACTTTTAATAATCGGACACTGACCTGTCCCAGGGTACAGCTATGCAGGGGAACGATCTCCCCCTCCACTTGGCGGAACCGGGATTTTAACTGTGGGCGCCCGGCCACGCGCCGTGACTGGCCGCGCAATCATCTGGGATCTGTCACGTGTCCCAGATGATTCACAGAGGGCCGAGGGAAGTGACGTCAGGAGCCCAGGCGCTGAAGGAGGCAGATTTTGAGGGACCACATAGCAACAGTCATAAGGTAAGTAAAAAAAAACATTTTTTCCAAATGTTAATTTCTTTTATTTTTTCAAGCACATTAATTACATTTTTCTTTTTTTTTTTGGGGGTGGAACTCCACTTTAACCGATTCCCGACCGGCACACGCCGATGTACGTAGGCAGAATGGCACGGACAGGCATAAGGGCGTATATATAAGTCCCTTTTTAAATGCCGCCGTGCCATCGGGAGCGCGCCGGAAGCGGCGCGCTTCCGTGCCGGTCGGGACCCTCATGAGGCCGGTCGCGGGTCCCGCGGACTCGATCGCCGCGGGGACACCCGCGATCCTCTCACGGGAAGGCTGAACGGGGAGATGCGGAAATAAACCGCATCTCCCCGTTCTGCCTAGCAACTAGTGACGCCGATCTCTGCTCCCTGTGATTGGAGCAGAGATCAGCATTCACTAGCTGACAGCCACGCCCCCCCACAGTAAAAAACACACCCCTAGGCATACTTAACCCCTACACTGCCACCTAGTGGTTAACCCCTTCACTGCCAGTTTCATTTATACAGGAATCAATGCACTTAAATAGCATTGATTTCTGTATAAATGACAATGGTCCCAAAAATGTGTCAAAAATGTCCGATGTGTCCGCCATAATGTCGCAGTCACAATAAAAATCGCTGATCGCCGCCATTACTAATAAAAAAAATTATTAATAAAAATGCTATAAAACTATCCCCTATCTTGTAAACGTTATAACTTCTGCGCAAACCAATCAACAATCGCTTATTGCAATTTTTTTTTACCAAAAATATGTATAAGAATACGTATCGGCCTAAACTGAGGAAAAAAAAATTTTTTTTTATATATTTTGGGGGATATTTATTATAGCAAAAAATAAAAAAGAATGCGTTTTTTTTTTCAAAATTGTCGCTCTTTTTTGTTTATAGCGCAAAAAATAAAAACCGCTGGGGCGATCAAATACCACCAAAAGAAAGCTCTATTTGTGGGAAAAAAAAAGACGTCAATTTTGTTTGGGAGCCACGTCGCACGACCGCGCAATTGTCAGTTAAAGCAACGCAAAAAGGGGCCTGGTCCTTTGGCTGCAAATTGGTCCGGTCTGAAAGTGGTTAAGCACTTTCAGCAGCAATGTGTATGCAACTTCTTTTAACACCCTGCCTACTGGCCACTTTTATCCCCTTCCTGCCCATGCCAATTTTCAGCTTTCAGTGCTGTCACACTTTTAATCATAATTGCATACTCATTAGAGCTGCACGATTAATCGTTAAAAGAACGTGATCTCGATTCACCCCCCCCTGACGAACTCTCCTGCTGAGAGTAGGCGATTCTTTCACATAAACAAGTGGAGAGATTATCTGCTTAGAGTCCATTCACACAGCCCCAAGTCGCGCAACAAAATGAATCAATGTAGTGAATATGAGCCGTCCCCGTCTTAATGTACACTACTGCAGTCGCTCCGACTTCAGAAAAGGTTTCTGTACTACTTCAATCCGACTTCTAGGCGACTTACCCATTGATTTCAATGGAAGTTACCTCCAAGTCAGATCTCCTGTCTTAACTGAAGCAATTTTAGAACTTGAAACATTGTAACTAAGCTTACTTCTTAGATCAAAGGGATAGAACTTCTTGTGTAAACAAATTATCTGGGCAGTCTGCCAAGCTTTCAACCACCTGTAAATGCAGGAAGTTTAACCACTTAAAGTCTAAATCTTTTTCTGACACTTCTTTCTAAAGTTAAAATCAATATTTTTATATATATATATATATATATATATATATATATATATATATATATATATATATATATATATATATATATATATATATATAAACATTTTAGCAGAGACCCTAGGGAATAAAATGGCAATTGCTGCAATATTTTATGTCAAACTGTATTTGCCCAGCGGTCTTTCAAATGCAATTTTTTGGGAAAAAAATACACTTCAATAAATAAAAAAAAAAACGAAACAGTAAAGTTAGCACAATTTTTTTTGTTTTAATGTGAAAGATGATGTTACGCCGCGAGAATCGTGAGAGAATCGTGATCTATCTTCTAAGAAAAAAATCGTGATTCTCATTTTAGCCAGAATGGTGCAGCTCTAATGCTCATGCAACACTGTACCCAAATTAAATTTTTATCATTTTTTTCATACAGTGTCCATCAGTGGCTGCCCATCAGTGCCACCCATCAGTGCCACCTACTTCTTCCCCAGGGCCCCTGATGGTGGAGATAGAACCAGGTCATGGCTCCCAGGTACGCCCAGCTAAGGATGCTAGACCACTCGTGTATGCAGAGTACAAGGGCAGCAGAGGGGAATCCAGGAAACAAGCTGAAGTCAGGGCGGGTGGCAGAGATAGTAGGCGAAGCCAGGAATAATACACAGGAAGTAAGACACAGAATACATGTAATCATAGGTAAACAGGAGCTCAGAGAACTGGGAAGTTGCTCAGGCAATGCGGGCTGCACCGAGCATGTGTTATGGAAGCAAGCTGGGAGGCGGGCCAGGAAGTGATGGAAGGGAAATGAAATATAAACCAAGAATATAGCAGGCGACACCCATAGGTGAACACAGAAGCCAAACAACACATTTGAAAGTAATCTGAGGACTAGGAGAAATACTGCAGTAATGATGTTACAATACACAGGTAGGAAAACTGCAGGCTAAATCATTGCAATAACTATGTAGGCACCATAGCTTTTGCTTAGTTTCAGAAATTACCTTTCTTGCCTTTTTTGCAAGGTTAAAAAGTTCTGTCATGTGACCATGCATCTCTTCTTCCTGATAGAGGCAGGCGGGGTTACAGGACACAGTGCAGACACACAGTGCCTGTATCCCATTGACTGTTCAGCCTGAGGCCTGAGGCAAGATGTAGACTGTACTTGAGCAGGGGGCATGTTCAAGAGGCAAGCTGTGATTGGGAGGAGGTTAGTGCCAGAGGCAGACTGTGAATGGTCAGAGGGTGTGAAGAAACTACCCAATACAGGCATGCTGTGTGTCTGTACAGTGTCCTGTACCTCTGAGTGGCCAGCCAAAGGAAGAAAACTAAATGCGCTAACACAGATTAGCTTCTGCGCTTTGTGTGTTCAGTCTAGAACAGGGAAGGAAGCTGAGCGTCAGGATCAACCAGGTACTTTGGATGGATGAAGTGCATGAAACACAAAGAAAAAATATTTAGGGTAACACAGAGCACATTGCACCGAGCAGCACAGAACCTCCTCTTTTGGGATAGCACCTCAGTGCTCTTGGCGCCTTCTCTCTCCTGAGATGGGCTGTGTACATCCATTGACACACAGAGCACAGCTCGGCCCCACCCCCCACTCTCTGTTTACAGGATTCAATAGACAGCAGTGGAAGCCAGTGGCTTCCGATGGGCACAGTGCTGGATTGAGAAAGATCTCAGGTAAGTATATAGGGAGGTGGGGCTATACAACTAGTGGGAGATTTTTTTACCTTTATGCAGGGAATGCAATAAGGTAAAATATGTCTACCCTTTAGAACCACTTTAATACTACTTTAATCAGTTGTACAATATAAATTAAAAATATTGTATATACAGAAAAAAATATTATAAGGACAGACACAATCAGGAAGATATTGCTCAATAGTCAAAACATCAATGTATTGGTTTACCTTTTTACTTTTAGGATGTACAGTCCCTAACTCAACAGCTCATACTGAGAATACAATAATAAACACCAATTACACTGAAAACACATTTAGCATAATATATTTAGAAATAGAGCTGGCCTGAACACCCCCTGGTTCGGTTTGCGCCAGAACTCTCAAACATTGCAAAAGTTCGAACCCGAACCGAAAACCCTATTAAAGTCTATGGGACCCAAACTTAAAGTGCACGTTTTGAAGGCTTATATGCAAGTTATTGGCCATAAAAAGGGGGATGGGGGGTGCGGTTACTGCCCTGGGGGATATGCATCAATGCAAAAAATAGATTTCAATGATGCTTAAAGTGAAACAATAAAAGTGAAAAAATCCTTTAAATATAGTGCCTGGGGGGACCCCTTAGTTTGCCTGTAAAATGGTGCATCTGTACCATGTATAGAACCTGCAGCAGCAAAACTGACATTTATACAGAAAAAAAAATGACATTTAAATTGCCGGCAATTAGGGTTGAGCGAACCCGAACTGTAAAGTTCGGGTCCGTACCGGACTTTTGGGTGTCCGGGTCCCGGACCCGAACCCAAACTATTGACTGTATGTTCGGGTCCGGTGTTCGGCGATGTATTGGCGCCTTTTACAAGCTGCAGGGCAGCCAATCCATGCTAGTTTCACTAGTGTGCCCTTAAAAGCCATCACAGCCATGCCTGCTAATGGCATGGCTGTGATTGGCCAGTGTAGCATGTGACCCAGCCTCTATATAAGGTACAGGCACACAGCACAGCACCTCACTCTGCTATAGACAGGTTCCTGTGCTGCTAAGAGAGGATTTCATTAGGAGTAAAGCCCCATACACACGGTCGGATTTTCCGATGGATTCTGTCCTATCAGACAATGTTGTCGGAAATTCCGACCGTGTGTAGGCACCATCGGACAGTTTCCATCGGATTGTCCGACGGACAAAGTCCTATCTCCTGCTGACAACAAAGTCCGATCACACCAAATCCGATCGTGTGTAGCGAATTCCGACGGACAAAGTGCTACGCATGCTCAGATCACATTACAAGACCAAAGCTATTGGCTACTAGCCTCTACGTAGTCCCGTCGTAGGCAACAAACGTCACCACGTACAGAATGATCGGATTTTCCGACAACTTTGTCCGACCGTGTGTACGCAAAACCAACATCGGACAAAGTACGACGGACATGATCCGACGGACCTGGTCCTCGGATAATCCGAGCGTGTGTATGGGGCTTTAGTCTGTCAGTCCACATTCCTTAAATTTTCTTCAAATTAGTTATATCAGTGAGCGATCTACATAGCTAGAGTAGAGACTAGAGAGTGTCTTTATTAAGGAAAAGAAAGAGGCAGAGAGAATTATTCAAGAGATTCCTAAATCAATTGTACCCTGGCTGGGGTGCAGTGCACAGTCTTTTAACAGTGCCATGAGGCCAGTGCCAGACAAAATATAAGTTTTACCTGCAAGCTCAGTGCAGCATCACTGCACTGCATATTTTACTAAGAGATACACCATAGTCTGTGTGTATTCTGCTATTGCAAAAACATTGCAAAAAAATTAAATTTTGCTGTGATTTGTGCATGTTTTTTTTTCCAATAGCATTTTCTGCATGTTCATACACGCTTTAGACACTGTGCGTGTATTCTGCTATTGCCAAAAAATAAAATCTTTCAGTGCTTTGTGGATGTGTGCAGGAGTGTGACATACAATCGATCGATATTTCTTCTATTGTGCTATCCCAAAAAAAAAAAATTGTAGCGACATTTTTTTTTTCCAATAGCATTTTCTGCATGTGTATACACGCTTTAAACACTGTGCGTGTATTCTGCTATTGCCAAAAAATTAAATCTTTCAGTGCTTTGTGCATGTGTGCAGGAGTGTGACATACAATCGATCGATATTTCTTCTATTGTGCTATCCCAAAAAAAAAAAATTGTAGCGACATTTTTTTTTCCAATAGCATTTTCTGCATGTTCATACACGCTTTAGACACTGTGCGTGTATTCTGGTATTGCCAACAAATAAAATCTTTCAGTGCTTTGTGCATGTGTGCAGTGTGACATACAATCGATTGATATTTCTTCTATTGTGCTATCCCAAAAAAAAATTGTAGTGATATTTTTTTTTCCCAATAGCATTTTCTGCAGTTTAGCACTTTTTGAGATACACGCTTTACATACTGTGGGTGTATTCTGCTATTGCAAAAACACCCATTTAGGGTAAGATCAATTTTGAAAATATGAGGAGATCATCAAAAAGGGGACGTGGCCCGGTCGTGGTGCTGCTGGTGGAGCTCCTGTTGCAGGGAGAGGACGTGGTCGATCTGTGCCAGCTACACGCACTAGTGAAACACCTTCCTCAGGTGAGAGTAGGCGACAGAGCCTGCAGCGGTATTTCAGCGCGCCTAATGAGGCTGTACGAATGTTGAGGCCAGGACAAGTACAGGCGATAGTAGATTGGGTTGCTGACAGTGCATTCTGGTTCCTTCACATTGTCTCCCACCCAGTCTCCTGATGAAAGTTCAGAGTTGGCACCTGCAGTCGATGTCCATCAGTCTTTCACCTCACCCCCTTGCAAATCAGCCAAGCAGTCTGAGCCCCAAATCATGCAGCAGTCTCTTCTGCTTTTTGATGACTCTGTTAGCAGGGTTTCCCAAGGCCATCCACCTAGCCCTGCCCCAGAAGTGGAAGAGATTGTGTGCACCGATGCCCAACCGCTTATGTTTCATGATGAGTACATGGGAGGACCATCGCAGCACGTCTTGGATGATGACGAAACACAGGTGCCAACTGCTGCTGCTTTCGCCATTGTGCAGACCGACAAGGAGGGCAGGGGTGAAGACTGGGTGGAAGATGATGTGGAGGACGATGAGGTCCTTGACCCCACATGGAATCAACGTCATGCAGGTGACCAGTGTAGTTCGGAGGAAGAGGCGGTGGTTGCACAGAGCCACCAGCACAGCAGAAGAGGGAGCAGGGTGCAAAAGCGGAGCATCTGTCCCCTAGACAGTACGTCTGCTACTGCCCAACGCAGCAAGGGACCGAGCACACCAAAGCCAGGTCCAAGGAGTTCCCTAGCGTGGCAGTTCTTCAGACAATGTAATGATGACAAGACACGAGTGGTTTGCACGCTGTGCAATCAGAGCCTGAAGCGAGGCATAAACGTTCTCAACCTGAGCACAACCTGCATGACCAGGAATCTAAGTGCAAAGCACGAGATGCAGTGGAGAAGACACCTCAAAAACCAAGAAAGGTCTCTGGCTCCTCCTGCTTCTTCTTCTGCTGCAGTCTCGGCCTCTTCATCCACCTCTGTAGTGACAGTGGCACCTGCCAACCCGCAAACAAAGGATCGGCCAGCAACACTACCACCTGGGTCACCAACCATCTCCACAATGTCCCATGGAAGCGTTCAGCTCTCTATTTCCCAAACACTGGAGCGGAAGAGGAAGTACCCCCCTAGCCACCCGCGATCCCTGGTCCTGAATGCCAGCATTTCAAAATTTCTCTCCTTTGAAAGGCTGTCATTCTGTCTGGTGGAGACGCAGAGTTTTAAAAGGCTGATGTCATTGGCTGTCCCACAGTAGGTCGTGCCCAGCCGCCACTACTTTTCCCGACGAGCTATCCCTTTCCTGCACAACCAAGTGGGGGACAAAATCAGGTGTGCACTGCGCAACGCCATCTGTGGCAAGGTCCACCTAACTACGGATGCGTGGACCAGTAAGCATGGTCAGGGACGTTATATCTCCCTAACAGCACACTGGGTAAATGTAGTGGCGGCTGGGCCTGAGGCGGATAGCAGTTTGGCGCATGTCCTTCCACTACCGAGGATTGTAGGGCACTTCAGTTTGCCTCCTGTTGCTAACTCCTCCTACTCCGCCTCCTCATCCTCTACCGCCTCCTCATCCGGTCAGCGTAACACCTTCACCACCAACTTCAGCACAGCCAGGGCTAAACGACAGCAGGCAGTTTTAAAACGTTCCTGTTTGGGGGAAAAACCCCACACCGCGCAGGAGTTGTGGAGGGACATGGAACAACAGACCGATGAGTGGTTGGTGGCAGTGAGCCTCAAGCCCGGCCTGGTGGTGTGCGATAATGGGCGAAATCTCGTAGCAGCTCTGGGCCTAGGCGGTTTGACGCACATCCCTTGCCTGGCGCATTTGCTGAACTTGGTGGTCCAGAGGTTCCTTAAGAATTACCCCGATATGCCAGAGCTGCTGCAGAAAGTGCGGGCCGTCTGTGCGCACTTTCGGCGTTCTCACCCTGCTGCTGCTCGCCTGTCAGCGCTGCAGCGTAACTTTGGCCTTCCCGCTCACCGTCTCATATGTGACTCAGATGTGTGGATCCCCGTTACAAGGACAACGTGCCATCCTTAATTACCTCACTGGAGCGTGATCGTAAGATGCTCGAGTACAAGTGCACGCTGGTAGACGCGCTGCTGGTGGCATTCCCACTTGGCAGCGAGGGTACGGTGGAAGCACAAGGCGAAGGCAGAGGAGGAGGAAGAGGTCGCCAACGCAGCCGGGGCACCGCCAGCACCTCGGAAGGCAGGGTTAGCATGGCCGAAATGTGGAAAAGCTTTGTCAGCACGCCACAACAACCAGCACCACCAGCTGAGATTTATTTATTTATTTATTACAGGATTTATATAGCGCCAACAGTTTACACAGCACTTTACAATATAAAAAGGGAGACAATACAGTTATAACACAATAAAATACAAGAGGATTAAGGGGGCCCTGCTCAGAAGAGCTTACAATCTAATAGGGTGGGGGAGGTCATACAAAAGGTTGTAACTGTGGGGAATGAGCTGATGGAAGTGGTAGAAGATTAGTTGGAGACATGATAGGCTTCCCTGAAGAGATGAGTTTTCAGGGATCGCCTGAAGGTAGCTAGAGTAGGGGATAGCCGGACAGGTTGAGGCAGCGAGTTCCAGAGGATGGGAGAGGCTCTGGAGAAATCCTGGAGATGAGCATGGGAGGAGGAAACAAGAGACAGTAGGAGATCTTGAGAAGAGCGGAGAGGACAGTTTGGGATATGTTTGGAGACAAGATTGGTGATGTAGCTCGGGGCAGAGCTGTGGATTGCTTTGTAAGTTGTGGTTAGTATTTTGAACTTGATTCGCTGGGTGATTGGGAGCCAGTGTAGGGATTGGAGGAGAAGGTTGGCAGACACTGAACGGTTGGTAAGGTGGATAAGTCTGGCAGCAGCATTCATGATAGACTGAAGAGGGTAGAGCCTATGGAGAGGCAGGCCAATGAGAAGGGAGTTGCAGATAATACACTGGCTGCAGGGCAGGCCAGCACCTCCAAGGCGTAACGGGCAAGCTCAGGCCATGTGCCCAATTTGGAGACCCAGAAGTTGAAGGGGGCAGACCCGTCATTCAGTACGTTTAGGCGTGTGCACACATACTGCTCCACCATGTTGGTGAAATGCTGCCTCAGATGGAACGTCTTAGCAGGAGGCAGCATTTCACCAACATGGTCTCCAAATTGGGCACATGGCCTGAGCTTGCCCTTTACGCCTTGGAGGTGCTGGCCTGCCCTGCAGCCAGTGTATTATCTGAACGTGTATTTAGCACGGCAGGGGGCGTTATCACAGACAAGTGCAGCTGCCTGTCCAGAGCCAATGTGGACAAGCTCACGTTCATTAAAATGAACCAGGCATGGATCCCACAGGACTTGTCCGTACCTTGTGCAGAATAGACACATATACCGGTGTTCTGACAAAAACTGTCTGGCCATCGGATAGTGTCCGGCCACTTACTGCGCAGGCGCAGTGCTTGCGCAGTACGGAGGACAGGGAGATTCACAAAATCTCCAAAGATGAACGTCGCCTGCGCAGTGAGTGCAGGTTCAAGCCCCACCATCCAAGTGGACATACGGTAGCACATAGTAACAGGGCCCCTCACGGGCTCGCTTGGCTAGGCTTCAACCTCGGATGATGTGGCTTGAACCTGGAGTCACCGCGCATCGTCTTTGGAGAGTTTCGAAATCCCCTTGTCCTACGTACTGAGCAAGCGCAGTACAGGGCGGACACTATGCGACGGGTGACAGAATTCGACACATCATTCACCACTAGCCTTACCCAGCCATTGTTGTATTTTTGAACCAGTGTTGGCTACCTCGTCCTCCTCTAACGCCGCTTCCACCTACACCGCTGCATCCACCACCACCTCAACCTCCTACTCTATATGGACCTCGTCCTCCTAGGTCAAGATTATAATTTTTTCATTTTTTTAATTTCCAAGTATTTTATTTTCCCACTATCTTATCCATTAAATTGAATAATTTTTTCCAGAAAGTGCGTATTCTGGGGTATTCCCACCATATGTGCGGCATCGTGCCGTTGAGTTTCTGAGGTTCTTAATGACTTCCTGTACCTCTTCTGCTGAGAAGCGGGCCTCCAGCATTTTATTTTTATTTTTAATTTTTTTATATTATTTTAAGTTATTTCCCTATCCACATTTGTTTGCAGAGCACTTGCCATGCTCTTAACAACATTTTGTTGCCATTTGCAGCCCTCTAGCCCTTTCCATGACTTTTTTACAGCCATTTTAGTCTTGAAAAGTTGGGGTTCCCATTGACTTCACTGGGGTTCGGAGTTGGGGGTCAAGTTCGGGTCAAGTTCGGTCCCGAACCCGGACTTTTTTCCAAAGTTCGGCCAAACCCGCCGAACCCGAACATCCAGGTGTCCGCTCAACTCTACCGGCAATACAATGCCATTCCCCCAATACAAAAATGTAAAATAAAAACAGCGTGGGCCCCCCCCCCCCCCAATGCATACCAGGCTTTTTTGGTCCAGTATAGATTTTAACCACTTAAGGACCGGGCCTCTTTTTCAGACTCAGTGTTTACAAGTTAAAAACAATTTTTTTGCTAGAAAATTACTTAGAACCCCAAAAATTATACATTTTTTTTCTAACACCCTAGAGAATAAAATGGCGGTCATTGCAATACTTTTTGTCACACCGTATTTGCGCAGTGGTCTTACAAGCGCACTTTTTTGGGAAAAAATGTAATTTTTCATAACACAACAGTAAAGTTAGCCCAATTTATTTTTATCTTGTGAAAGATAATGTTACGCCGAGTAAATTGATACCCAACATGTCACGCTTCAAAATTGCGCCCGCTCATGGAATGGCGTCAAACTTTTACCCTTAAAAATCTCCATAGGCGACGTCTAAAAAGTTCTACAGGTTGCATGTTTTGGGTTACAGAGGAGGTCTAAGGCTAAAATTATTGCTCTCACTCTAACGCTCGCAGCGATATCTCACATGTGTGGTTTGACGACGTTTTCATATGCGGGCGCTACTCGCGTATTAATTTGCTTCTGTGCGCAAGCTCGTTGGGAAGGGGCGCTTTTAAAAAAAAAAAAAACTTTCTTATTTATTTAATTCATTTTTACACTGTTTTAAAAAAAAAAAAAGAATTTGGATCACTTTTATTCCTATCACAAGGAATGTAAACATCCCTTGTAAGAGAAAAAAAGCATGACAGGTCCTCTTAAATATGAGATCTGGGGTCAAAAAGACCTCAGATCTCATATTTGGACTTACATGCAATAAAAATAAAAAATAAAAAAAATTTGTCATTTGAAAAAAATGTGCCTTTAAGACGTATGGGCGCACGTGACGTTTTGACGTTATGCTATGGTATGGAGACGGGTGGGGGCCATCTTAGCCTCACTCGTCTCCATACCAAGGAAGTGATAGGACCCGATCGCCTCCGCCGCTTCCGACGGCTCCGGTAAGTGGCGGAGGCCACGGGAGAGCGGCGGGAGGGGGGGTGGCACCTCTCCCGCCGCCGATAACAGGCAGGCGCAGTGCTTGCGCAGTACGGAGGACAGGGAGATTCACAAAATCTCCAAAGATGAACGTCGCCTGCGCAGTGAGTGCAGGTTCAAGCCCCACCATCCAAGTGGACATACGGTAGCACATAGTAACAGGGCCCCTCACGGGCTCGCTTGGCTAGGCTTCAACCTCGGATGATGTGGCTTGAACCTGGAGTCACCGCGCATCGTCTTTGGAGAGTTTCGAAATCCCCTTGTCCTACGTACTGAGCAAGCGCAGTACAGGGCGGACACTATGCGACGGGTGACAGAATTCGACACATCATTCACCACTAGCCTTACCCAGCCATTGTTGTATTTTTGAACCAGTGTTGGCTACCTCGTCCTCCTCTAACGCCGCTTCCACCTACACCGCTGCATCCACCACCACCTCAACCTCCTACTCTATATGGACCTCGTCCTCCTAGGTCAAGATTATAATTTTTTCATTTTTTTAATTTCCAAGTATTTTATTTTCCCACTATCTTATCCATTAAATTGAATAATTTTTTCCAGAAAGTGCGTATTCTGGGGTATTCCCACCATATGTGCGGCATCGTGCCGTTGAGTTTCTGAGGTTCTTAATGACTTCCTGTACCTCTTCTGCTGAGAAGCGGGCCTCCAGCATTTTATTTTTATTTTTAATTTTTTTATATTATTTTAAGTTATTTCCCTATCCACATTTGTTTGCAGAGCACTTGCCATGCTCTTAACAACATTTTGTTGCCATTTGCAGCCCTCTAGCCCTTTCCATGACTTTTTTACAGCCATTTTAGTCTTGAAAAGTTGGGGTTCCCATTGACTTCACTGGGGTTCGGAGTTGGGGGTCAAGTTCGGGTCAAGTTCGGTCCCGAACCCGGACTTTTTTCCAAAGTTCGGCCAAACCCGCCGAACCCGAACATCCAGGTGTCCGCTCAACTCTACCGGCAATACAATGCCATTCCCCCAATACAAAAATGTAAAATAAAAACAGCGTGGGCCCCCCCCCCCCCAATGCATACCAGGCTTTTTTGGTCCAGTATAGATTTTAACCACTTAAGGACCGGGCCTCTTTTTCAGACTCAGTGTTTACAAGTTAAAAACAATTTTTTTGCTAGAAAATTACTTAGAACCCCAAAAATTATACATTTTTTTTCTAACACCCTAGAGAATAAAATGGCGGTCATTGCAATACTTTTTGTCACACCGTATTTGCGCAGTGGTCTTACACGCGCACTTTTTTGGGAAAAAATGTAATTTTTCATAACACAACAGTAAAGTTAGCCCAATTTATTTTTATCTTGTGAAAGATAATGTTACGCCGAGTAAATTGATACCCAACATGTCACGCTTCAAAATTGCGCCCGCTCATGGAATGGCGTCAAACTTTTACCCTTAAAAATCTCCATAGGCGACGTCTAAAAAGTTCTACAGGTTGCATGTTTTGGGTTACAGAGGAGGTCTAAGGCTAAAATTATTGCTCTCACTCTAACGCTCGCAGCGATATCTCACATGTGTGGTTTGACGACGTTTTCATATGCGGGCGCTACTCGCGTATTAATTTGCTTCTGTGCGCAAGCTCGTTGGGAAGGGGCGCTTTTAAAAAAAAAAAAAAAATTTATTATTTATTTAATTCATTTTTACACTGTTTTAAAAAAAAAAAAAGAATTTGGATCACTTTTATTCCTATCACAAGGAATGTAAACATCCCTTGTAAGAGAAAAAAAGCATGACAGGTCCTCTTAAATATGAGATCTGGGGTCAAAAAGACCTCAGATCTCATATTTGGACTTACATGCAATAAAAATAAAAAATAAAAAAAATTTGTCATTTGAAAAAAATGTGCCTTTAAGACGTATGGGCGCACGTGACGTTTTGACGTTATGCTATGGTATGGAGACGGGTGGGGGGCCATCTTAGCCTCACTCGTCTCCATACCAAGGAAGTGATAGGACCCGATCGCCTCCGCCGCTTCCGACGGCTCCGGTAAGTGGCGGAGGCCACGGGAGAGCGGCGGGAGGGGGGGTGGCACCTCTCCCGCCGCCGATAACGGTGATCTTGCGGCGTATCCGGCGCAGAGACCACCATTACCGTTTACTGAACCGCCGCCTGAAGAGAGGGATATCTCGGTTGTGGCAGCAGCTGCTGCCGTTACCGAGATATCCCTCTTCAAAAAAGGGACGTACATCATCGTGCGGCGGTCGGTAAGTGGTTAAGTGGAACCCCACACCAAAATAATAATAATAAAAAAAAAACGGCGTAGGCTCTCCCCCAAGATCCATACCAGACCCTTATCTGAGCATGCAGCCTGTCAGGTCAGGAATGGGGAAGGGGTGAACGAGTGCCCCCATCCTAAAACATACCAGGCCACATGCCCTCAATATGGGGGGGTGCTTTGTGGCCAGGGGGCCTCTGCCCCCTCACCCCAAAGCACCTTACATGTTGGGGACAAGGGCCTCTTCCAGATAACCCTGGGCTGTGGGAGTCTGCAGGCAGAGTCTTATGCGGCGTACACACGGTCGGAATTTCCGATGGAAACAGTCCGATGGGAGCTTTTCATCGGATTTTCCGACCGTGTGTATGCCCAGCGGTCTTTTTCTGTCGGAATTTCCGACGGACTTTGAATTGAGAACCTGTTCTCAATTTTTCCGACGGAAAACCTTTCTATCGGATTTTCCGATCGTGTGTATGCAATTCCGACACGCAAAATTCCGACGCATGTTCGGAAACAATTCGACGCATGCTCGAAAGCATTAAACTTCCCTTTTATAGTGCTGTCGAACGTGTTTTATGCCGCTGTGTTATTGACCGTCGGAATTTGGTGTGATCGTGTGTAGGCAACACAGCTTGAGCGGAATTCCGTCGGAATTTCGTTGGAAAAACCGTCAGAGTTTTTGCCGACGAGAATTCCGATCGTGTGTACGCGGCATTAGTCCGCCGGACTTTTGGGAGGAAAAAGGCCGCTCATGTGTACGCGGCCTTACATGTCCAGGGAGCCCGCAATGTCAGCACACCAGCCAATTTCCCATTCCTGTTAAGGGAAATTGGCAGTGGAGCCTTTCCGCTCCACAATCAGTTCTCTACTGTGCATGCTTGAAGCACGCTGCGCTTTCCAATTGGCCAGGCAAAGGAGGAAGGGGGCTGGACTTCTGAGGGATGGCGCTGCGGCGCCGTCTCTGGAAGTGGAGAAGGGGGACCTGTCAAAAACGGGTACCTGTCCCCCCCCTGAAAGATGCTAAATGTTGCACCGGAAGGGGGAGAAGACAGATAAGTGGAAGTTCCACTTTTGAGTGGTACTCTGCTTTAACTTAACTATGCTTCTTCACTGCCCTGGCCTACTTCCTTTGCCCCAGAACAAGCATGGCCTTTCCAGGTATGGGAAATATATATGTGCATTACATTATGTCTCTTGATTCAGGGCTGGGTGCTTGAAGAACTGGTTGCCTTGCCCAAATTATGTCATTGGGAGACCTGTCTAACTGTGCAAATCCCAATTTACAGTCAGTTGGTATTTGCTTAGGATTTCTGGTGTTTCCTGTGGATCCAAGCAATGGAGGAGCATGCAGGCACCTTGGGGTGCTTGCTAGTCAAGAACGTACATGTGTTTTCTTCAGTGTAATATCCTACTTTAATGCTTGTAAGCTTGTATTATATGGGAAAAATTCAGGGGTCAAGTCCTGGGGAAAAAAGTGTGGGAACTCCCACCCAAGATCCACTCGCCCACCAAAAAAAAATAAAAAATAATACGCTCATATGCACAAACACTTCAAAAGTGGTATTTTTTATCCAATTTTCGTATTGTGTGTATTCGTATGAAGCTTAACTGTTAGTACATAAAAAAACAAAACAATCCTCAATAAACATAAAATACGGTAATTCTCTGAATAATCAGCATTCATTCAATTGTGCTTCCATGCAAACTGGGGGGGGGGGGGGGGATGAGGAGACAGAAAATCAGGAGGGGCCGGCAGGGAGGAGCGCATCACGAGAGGTCTGACTAAATACAATCTCTTAGCAGTAGGGACCTGATCTACCTGTCAGCTAGCTGTGATTGACAGGTAGATGGAAGCGGAAGCTGTCATGGGGCCCCCTACTGGCAATGCCTGAATGGTCAGGTGTGCGGCACTTACTATTGTGAGCTGTGTCGGCAGCTGCTGGTGTAGCACCTGCCACACAGCTCGCATACTTCAAAGTCTTGCAGGACACGGCTGCTAACGGGAACTGAGTTCCTGTTGTGGAAAAAGTACAGGAACTCCGTTCCCATGAGTTCCTGCAGGACTTGAGGCCTGGAAAAATTTGTTCCTATGCTATTTACCTTATAGTAGTGGATTCTGTGCCTCTATACTACCCTGACTTCTTCATGTGCAGCTATTAAAGTGGAATAGAAATGCTGGCATGGGGGTGGAATTTAGGTAGAAGATAACTTCAATTATCTCCAACTGTGAGTAATATCTCACTACACTCCTTGCTTGTAATTCAGGAAGTGTAAGGACCATGGCACAAGATTTTGAATCGGCTCTAGTGTTTTTGTTGCTAGGAACAAATGAATTGCAGTCAATTAAAGCAATATTAAGAGACAAGTGGTATAAAGTGTGCTACTTTGAGCTACATGTGCTGGATATATCTGAAAACAAAAGAACCTAAGTAAGTAATAAAGGTATTAAATAAATAAAATGTTTGATACAAATATCATTCAAATCAACTGTGCCAAAAAGAGCCAATGCCTGAATTAAAGTGCAATCTGTGACTAGTAGGGATGAGCCTGCGTTTTGATGATTGGCCAAAGCATGCACCTGACCTGCATGTTTGTTTGTGTCTTCAAAAATGAACCAAACATATTTATATATATATATATATATATATATATATATATATATATATATATATATATATATTTATCAGAGAATATGAATGATAACACAAAAACTTTTCTTTCACTTATGGTTAGTGTTTGGCTGAAGCCATTTATTATCAATCAACTGTGTTTACTCTTTTTAAATCATAATGACAACAGAAACTACCCAAATGACCCTGATCAAAAGTTTACATACCCTGGTGATTTTGGTCTGATAACATGCACACAAATTGACACAAAGGGGTTTGAATGGCTATTAAAGGTAACCATCCTCACCTGTGATCTGCTTGCTTGTAATTAGTGTGTATAAAAGGTGCACTGACGTTTCTGGATTCTGAGTCATGGGGAAAGCAAAAGAATTTTCAAAGTAGCTGCGGGAAAAGGTAGTTGAACTGTATAAAACAGGAAAGTGATATAAAAAGTTATCCAAGGAATTGAGAATGCCAATCAGCAGTGTTCAAACTCTAATCAAGAAGTGGAAAATGAGGGGTTCTGTTGAAACCAAACCGCGGGTCAGGTAGACCAACTACAATTTCAGCCACAACTGCCAGGAAAATTGTTTATTATGCAATCATGTGCAAGCTAAAATGCTGTTTTTTTTTTATCTTCCTTGCATGTCCCTCTCGGATCTACAGCGACTGCACTTCATGGATTTGCCTTTAGTAAATAACCCCCATAGTGTCTTGGACGCACACTATAAAAATAAAGATTTCCTACCAATTGTTAAAAAGTCTAAACTATTATGCTCTATACAGGGGGTCCCCTACTTACAAACATCCAACTTACAAACGACTCCTACTTACAAACGAGGGAGACAACAGGAAGTGAAAGGAAATCCACCCCATAGGAAGGGAAATTCACTCCTGTAAGTGTTAATATGGGAAAAGGGTGTCTCCACTGATGCTTTTTCACCAGTCCATGCTTCCCTAACAACCCAAAATTTTCAAAATCCAATTGTCATTGGGACAGAAGGTGAGGTGAAATCTTCTGAACAGGGGCACAGACAGCAAATGTTACAGGGGTGATAACCCTTCTCTATGTTAAAAAAAAAAAGATTTTTTCTGGAGCTACACTTAAAAAATTTACCTGTTCCGACTTACAAACAGATTCAACTTACAAACAAACCTACAGTCCCTATCTTGTTTGTAACCCGGGGACCCCCTGTACACACAATTAGAAATTCTGCCAGCAAAATCAGATGAGAGCTTTTGGTCAGAAATTCCGACCGTGTGTATGCTCCATCGGACTTTTGCTGGCAGAATTCCAGCCAGCAAAAGATTGAGAGCGGGGTCTCTATTGTTCAGTCGGAAAAAGTTCCTATCCGAAAATGCATTCGTCTGTAAGCAATTTGGACACGCAAAAAATCACGCATTCTTGGAAACAATTTGACGCATGCTCGGAATCATTGAACTTAATTTTCTCGCCTCGTCATAGTGTTGTACGTCACCACGTTCTTGACGGTCGAAAGTTCAGAGAACTTTTGTGTGACCGCGTGTATGCAAGGCAAGCTTGAGCAGAATTCCGTCGGAAAAAAACATCCAAGTTTATTCTCACAGAATTTCTGATCGAGTGTATTGGGCATAAGTTTGTAAACCTTAAATGAAAAAAATTAAAATTGACCAAAATGTATTATAGTTTCTTTCAGGAGCCCAATAGTGAATTTGATAAAACACTAAAAAACGTTTAACATAAATATGCAACTTTAGACAAATATGCACATCTTCGCCACTAGTGCTTGGTTTTCTGATAGCAACTAGGTAAATATATAAGGCAGAGTTGCACTTGTTGGGTCTTGGACTGGGAGGAGTTGGGAAGATTATAGACATTCCATGCTTTGTACTAAATACCATAATAAGTTTTGATGAACATATACGATCCCCAGTTTCTTATAAATAAAATATATTTATGTGTATATCTTCTTAAAGACATGTTAAAAAAAAAAAAAATTTGACATTTTCAAAAAAAATACAAGATACAATCATAAAATATGATAGATAGGTTGTTGCTCTGCGATGAGAAAAATAGAGTCCCCATCAAAAGTGCTGGTGACAAGGTTATGACTTTACCATGGATCTGGAAGACAGCAGACAATAACAAGGCACAAAGATGTCCAACGGTTCATTGAATAAAACTATTTCTAAAGGTATATGCACATATATCATCAGACCAGGCCACCTTCTTCTATTGCTCCATGGTTCAGTTATGCTCATGTGCCCACCGTAGGCACTTTTGGCTGTGGACACAGGTCAGCATGGGCACCCTGACCAATCTGCTGCTTCGCAACCCCATACGCAACAAACTGTGATGCCCATTTTTTTCTGCTTTCAACATATCAACTTTATGTTTTCTTGTTGCCTATAATATCCCACCAACTTTCAGATGCCTCATGGGACTTGTAGTTCTGCAACAGCTGGAGGGCCACAGGTTGAGCACCCATGACTTAGCCTGTCAGTGGTTATAATGTTATGGCTAATCAGTGTATTGTATATTCAGGTTTGATAAACGAAAAATGTGCTGCTTAATACAAATCTCAGTAGATCTAGAGATATAAACACCGGAAGTTGTATGCAAATCTCTACTTTACCTGTAAAAGGTAAACATTAAAGTCCATTTCTGGCCAAAAAATCTTTTTACCTCATCCCTCCACCCATCCCCTTCCATCCAATTCACCTAATAAAAAAATCAAGGAGCTAGCAAAAAATAGCTAAAATCCCTACCTCATATGCATACCATATACACACACATATAATAGGGCCTAAGCTGGCCATACATGGAATGAAATTTGGCTGGTTCAGCAGGGACCAGATGAATTTCGGTCCATATATGGGCACACTGCATGTACACAAGTTGATCTATCGATTGACTTGTGTACAGCCAGCCTGTCGGGTTTTTCCTGAACGATTAGTGCTGCCAGCTATAGCCGGCAACACTAATCATTGTGTTCTGCTGGCCGGGAGCTTTACCCTTGATGAAAAGAAAGGCAATTACATAATCTATGGCCTGCCTAAGGCTGGATTCACATCTATGCAGTTTTAGTGCTTTTTGCATTTTGCAGATTTTCACTACAGCCCATTGA
Organism: Lithobates sylvaticus; assembly: GCA_028564925.1. NCBI lineage: Eukaryota > Metazoa > Chordata > Amphibia > Anura > Ranidae > Lithobates > Lithobates sylvaticus. Next base: position 116,825,369 of record CM053026.1, read on the forward strand.
ACATGGTTTCCTATGGAACACGTTCTGTAGTGCAAATCTGCAAAATGCAAAAAGCACTAAAAATGCATAGGTATGAATCCAGCCTTAGACAGGGGGCATTTAACCTAAAAGCATGTATTTAAAATGAACATTTGTAGAAAGCTTTGTGCTATTTAAAGTAGAAAGTAAATGCCGCTCACTAAGCCTCCAAACCTTCACAGGTGCTTTCAGGTGCGGACTTTGCGCAAGTCTATGGAAGCAAAAAAGATTTTTTAAAGTATTACTAAAGGAAAACATTTTTTTTTGTGTTAAGTGGGATTAGAACACCTGTCAGTTTTTATTGATGTCTAAGCCCTTGTTAAGGAGATTCACTCTCTCCATTTTTTCCTGTTACCATTACCATTACCATTATCATTGAAAGTGAAAATAAAAGAAAATCCTACATTTTCGGTTGTTCCCAGAAAAGTAATAGCATGGAAATCTTCCAATGGGGGTCCCCAAGGAATTCCCCTAGTTTTCACTTCCTGTTTGGCTATGGGACAGGAAGTGAAGGGAAATCTCGGCAATCGGACACAGGTGGCGAAAAAAAAAATCTGACGTGTTATAACCCTCGCTTGCTCTATCCAAAATAAAAATAAAAGTTTTGCGTATAGTTCTACTTTAATTATTTCTTAGCTAAGATTTTTTTCCTTCGTGTTTCATATGTGGTGTATAATGAGTGGTAATGGCTTCACCACTAATAGAAACAGCAACCTTTTAGTATTTGGTGCAACGTTGTAGATCTTTATAGGTAAATTATTGATAACTACCAAATATAATGTGATTAAAGCCCAACCCCTGCATTTGGAAAGAACTATACATCTAATTGTCCAAGAGATAAAAAAGCAAGTTTTCAATGTTTGTAAGTGTTTTCACACTCAATAATATATTTTCCCTGTGATGTCCCCAGCAGACATCATTCTTCCATCATTAAAGGCTAAGTTCACCTTTACATAAAAAATAGTAAATGCACATCATTTTGCAGGTTAAAAAAAAACAAAACGTGCATTTATTATTTTTTAAAAGCATTACACCCATGATTAGCAGATTGCGGGTGCATTCTCAGGCTCCTGACTACACTGCCTATAGCTCTGCTGCCCATACCTCTGTTTGGGCTGCCATTGCAGAGTTGTAGGCAATGTGAATAAACTATGGGTTTCCTGATCAGCGTGCCTGCAGTTCATTCGAACCGCCGCCGTGGCTCATGGTACTTGTAGTTTATTAATTTACAAGAAAACTGTGTTACATTTAAAAAGTGACAGCAGGTGCAGGGAGAAGTACCTCCACCCACTGTCACTTGGGGACTAGGGAAGGAAGGCGCAGGAGGTGGAAAATGTTACATGTTCCACCCTAAAAAGGGTGGGACGCATAACATGTTCCAAAGGTGAACCTATCCTTTAGGATAACTAAAGGTTCAGTTTTTTTTTTTTTTTTTTTTTAACAAACATGTCTTACTTTACTCTGTGCAGTTGGTTATGCACAGAGTGGCCCATATCCTCCTCTTCTGGGGTCCCCCAGCGGCGCTCCTGGCTCCTCCTCTTCTTGAGTGCCCCGTCGGAGAAGCACTCTCCCTTGGGGCACCCGTGTGGGCACTCTCCCGTGTCCTGCTGCTTCGTTCATTGACACAGACAGCAGGGCTTGGCTCCGCCCCCGGCTCCTGCGTCATTGGATTTAAATGATAGCAGCGGGAGCCAATGGGTGTGCTGCTATCAATCTTTCCAATCAGGACTCAAGACACTGGCTGGAGCGGCTGTGCTTGTCCCCGGCGCAGGAACGATCAGGCTCAAGTAAGTACAAGGGGGGCTCTGGGGGACTGGTGGTCTACAAGAATACATTGAGGTGAAAAACCGCGAGGGTTTACAACCCCTTTAAGATTTCTTTCACACAGGCGCCGTGGTTCATGCAGCGTGAAAGAGCAACTTGTTTATGTGGCTGGAGACACATGGAGGTGCATGCAGGCAGTCTTTGTCTCTCTATAGGGATGCAGTGGCGTGCAGGGGCAGGTGAGCGGGGCCGAGCGCACTGCACATGCAAGTTGAATGAAATATCCCATATTTTATCACATGATTAATGAATGTATTATCAGCTCCATCTAATTGTCAAAATGCTGTATAGTTTTTCCCCATTAAAAACAACAGCAAACGGTACTCCATTTTGGTCACCAGATGGCGCTGACATTACAGGCATTGATATCCTACAAAAAAATAAAAAACAGGACATTTCGTTCAACTTGCACGAATGCTTCTGACATTTGTGCAATGAATGTTTTATAAACAGACCCTTTAAAGTACATGCGTACCTTGTCAGAGCCTCTCTGAATCAAAATTAATAACTTCTCAATGAATTATGCTGAATAAACTCTGGATGAACTCCATCATCACAGGTGTACAAGTCTGCAAACTATAAGACCCTGAAAGCTGCTGTGATAAAAGAGTTTGTTTGAGATTCATGGTCAAACTATGAAGACAATTATCTGTAAACATCTTCTTAACCACTTGATCTCCTGAAGGTTTTACCCCTCCACGAGCTGGTCATTTTTTGCTATTCAGCACTGTGCTATTTTAACTGGCAACTGACAAGAAAAATACCACAAATTTTGAAAAAAAACTATTTTTTTCCTACATTTCTTCATAAATTTCTTCATAAATTTAGGCCAAAATGTATGCTACATTTCATTGGTAAAGTCTACAAACTCTGGTATATACAGTCTATTTAACTACTCCAATACTGGGCGCTTTCACCCCCTTCCTTCTCAAGCCAATTTTCAGCTTTCAGCGCTCTCACACTTTCAATAAGAATTGCACGGTCAACACTGTACCCAAATGAAATTTTTATCATTTTGTTCACACAAATAGAGCTTTATTTTGGTGGTATTTATTCACAAATCAGTTTTTAATTTTTTGCGATATAAGCAAAAAAAGAGTGGAAATTAAAAAAAAAATATATATATATATTTTCTACTTTTTGTTATAAAAGAAATCCAATAAAATCTAATTTTGTCATAAATTTAAGCCAAAATGTATTCTGCTACATGTCTTTGGTAATAACATTAAGTGTATAATAATTGTGTGATCACGGACAGATGTACGCAGATGATCGTGTACATATGTGTGCAGATGATCACGGACATATGTGTGCAGATGATCATTGGGACATATAATTTTACTGTTACATATGTAGCGCTGGCTCCTGACGAGCAGGCGCTGTTGTTTTTCAAAATTACGTTTTCTGAAGCCACAGTTGGGCTTCAGACTGATTATCAAAAATTTCTGGTTTCTGTACCAGTTCAGCTGAGGTGCACTGGTTTCTCCTTGACTGTGGGTGTCGCTGTCACCAATGGTAGGTGTAGAAATGCAACAGGCTGAATGCATTGGGTACCCCTTTACTCAGAAACAGCCCGGTGGGAGGGGTCTGCCAGCTGTGCATTCTGGGTAAGGATACTTAAGGTACAGGCGCCATATTTTTTGTTAGGTGTGCTGGGGTTCCGTTATCCTGACCTCATGGCCCTCCTGGCCTGGGGTGCGCAACCCATGTATCCTGTGTCTTGGGGTCGGCTGACCCGAGGCTGCGCAACTGAGGGAGTAGGCCCAGAACATTCTTGGGGCCTACTGATCCAGGGATGGTCCGGTGCTGTCTCGCCCAGAAACTGGAGGATCCAGGGGAGGACTTTCACCAAGAGAGGACCCAGCGCAAGGCTGGTATCTCTGGAGAAACCTGGAAACTCAGTTAGAGGGCGCAACCCGGATCAACACCCATACAGTATCGCTGGACCGGCTGAAAGAGACTGGTACTGTATGGCAGTTCTTATCAAAACCTCTCAGTAATGCTCAAGTTTAATTACCAAGTCTGTGGCAGAGACTTTACCGAGCACCCCACCGGCTGCTAGGTCAAGTGAGAAGGGCTTATCCGGGGGCTGCTGAATCCAGTCTGTAGAACTGTTTTATCCTCTGGATTTTTCTACTAACTTTACTCCGCAATTACAAAGTGCCTGAACTCATTCCTAACCCTCTGACCTTTTTATTGAGAGACTTTGCTTTTATTTTGAATAAATAATCATAAAAAGGACTATATATTGCAAATTCACATTCTTTGGGCCACTTTCCACGGGATCCCCAAGATGGAGATGCAAGCAAGTGAGGTAACGGTAAGCCCAAATAAAACCAGCAGCTCCTTCGGGGGTCAGTGCTACACATATGTGGGACAGGTGTTTTTACTGTGTGGGGACAGTGTTTTGGGGACACTATGTAGGGGACATTGTGTGTTTACACTGTGTGGGGTCACTGAGCCGGTTATCAGTGTGTAAAAAGCTGTAAAAAACAGCTCATACTCACTGATCACTGGCTGGCTGCAGCGATCCCCTCTCCTCTCCTCACTGACAAATTCCGTGTGAGGAGAGGAGAGCCGATCGCCTAGCAACCAGCTCTCTGTTTACATCACATGACGGCTGTGATTGGACACAGTCGCCATGTGATCAGGAGGGCCAATCACAGAGCCCTCCTGCCTATCGGAGATGTGCCCCATGTCACGAGTGTGCGTGCGATCCCCCTCCTTCTGAGGGATGTTCCTGAACGTCCACTCAGAAGGAGGAAGCTCCCACCCGGCGTATATGTGCAGTGGCCGGGTGGGAAGTGGTTAAAAATGGATCATTCCTGATGTACTTTTTTCTTGAGGCCCTAAAATTCCAGGACAGAAAATATACCCCCCAAATGACCTTTTTGGAAAGTAGACAGTCCAAGTTATTTAGTAAGAGTCATGGTGAGTTTTATTATTTTGTCACAATTTTTGGGGAAAATTAAAAAATTCAATGACTGGTGTGGAGTGATCAGGGATACTGACTAGTGACAGTATTTAAAAAAAAAAAAGGGTTTTCATTCATGCCCAGATAGCAAGCAATTATGCTGCAAGTTTGAAAATGACTTGTTAAGCTATTGCTATACTTGCCAGGCTTCACAAGTTTGTTGCACTGCATGACTCCAGATGAACATTCTTTGCAAACATGCTGCAAGTCTGCTGCAAGTTCTGGTTCAGTTATGTTGTGCAATAGTCATCCCACCACAGGGGTCACTGTGGCTGAATTTTCATGCTGTAGACTTGCAGAGCTCTTGCTCTATACTTTGCAACTTTGCTCTTGCTAGGGACTTGCAACGCAAATTTGCTACAAATTGGAAAAGTGTCAACTAGAACTTGTGCTTCAAGTGCTCTGCAAGTGTACAACTTGCCAGTGAAAATGTGCAGCAAGTTAACAGACTTAGAATTCAACGCTGCCACACATTTATGGCAAGTGATCCTTGCTATCTGGGTGATGGTTAGCTCTCTGGCTACAGTTTATCACATGATACAGGGTGCTGTGATTGGCCCAGTACCATGTGAAAGCTGTTGGCCAATCACAGCATCACTACAGAAAGCACAGCCCATACATAACCCATAATAGTTGTGTGAACATTGTGGTCATGTGCTCACATAATGATTAAGTTTTTGAGCAGCTGGGTACCAGAAAAGTAAAAAAAAAAATTGAATTTGAATATGACTGGTGTGGCAGTAAACAGGGATACTGACTGGGGACAGTATGTAAAAAAAAAAAAAAGATATATTATTTAACCACCTGATTACTTTGCACTTAAACCCCCCTCGTGACCAGACCAATTTTCAGCTTTCGGCGCTGACGCACTTTGAATGACAATTGCGCGGTCATACAACACTGTACCCAAATGAAATTTTTACATTTTTTTTCCCACAGAGAGCTTTCTTTTGGTGGTATTTAATCACAGCTGGGGTTTTTATTTTTTGGTAAACAAATAAAAAAAGATGGAAAATGTAAAAATAAAATAAAATCATGTTTAATAGTTTGTTATAAAATTTTGCAAACAGGTAATTTTTCTGCTTCATTGATATGCACTGATGAGGCGGCACTGGTGGGCACTGATAGGCTGCACTGGTGGGCACTGATAGGCTGCACTGGTGGGCACTGATAGGCTGCACTGGTGGGCACTGATAAGCGGCACTGGTGGGCATTGATAAGCTGCACTGGTGGGCACTGATAGGCTGCACTGGTGGGGACAGATAAGTCGGTACTGATGGGCAAAGCAAAGATGGCACTGATGGGCACGGATGGGTGGCACGGATGGGTGGCACCGATGGGCACTGATGGGCACTGATGGATGGCACTGATAGATGGCACTGATAGATGGCACTGATGGGCACTGATAGGTGGCACTGATGGGCACTGATAGGGGGCACTGATGGGCACTGATGGGCACTGAGAGGGGGCACTGATAGGGGGCACTGGTAGGGGACACTGATGAGCACTGGTAGGTGACACTGAATGTGCATCACTGGCACTGTGGGCACTGACAGATGGCACTGTGGGCACTGACTGTGGGCACTGACAGGTGGAGCTAGTGGGCACTTTATTTTGACAAATGGGCACCGTGGACCCTGGGCACATTGCAGTGAGAGGGACTGATGTCCCTCTCACTGCCGTCGGGGATCGGCTTTTTTTTTTCTCCTCGCGCTGTCAGCGCGAGCAGGAAAAAAAGCCGATTACCGGCTTGGTTATTTTCACATGATCAGTTGTCATTGGCGGATCTGAGTCTCATAGACTCGCGGATCACAGAGCGCGCCGCGCGCGCCCTTCACATCAGATCCGCGCTGTAGCCGTCATTTGGCTATGGCGGGGATCTCAGCTGGCTAAACAGTACATTACATTTTGTAAAAAATGTTTTTCTTTCTTTAGTATTTTTTTTCTAGAAAATTACTTTGAACCCCCAAACATTTATATATATATATATATAATTTTTATTTTTTTTTTGCAAAGATGCTAGAGAATAAAACGGCAGTTGTTGCAATATTTTAAGTCACTCTTTATTTGCACAGCGGTCTTTCAACTTTTTTGCAATTTTTGGGGAAAAAATACATGTTAATGAATAAAAAAAAACACAATAGTTAACCATTTTTTTGTATAATGTGAAAGATGATATTACGCAGAGTAAATAGATGCCTAACATGAGATGCTTTAAAATTGCACACGCTCGTGGAATGGCAATAAACGACGGTACTTAAAAATCTCCAAAGGCGACGCTTTAAATTTTTTTTACAGGTTATCTGTTTAGAGTTACAGAGGAGGTGTCACAAAAACCGCTATTCCAGACAGCCGGGTGGTGCGCGCCGCCGCGCGCCGGCGCGCGCTAGTGCGCGCACTCCTGTGCGCGTTCCTGCGGGTGCGGGCTTGCGTGCGCGCGCGCGTGCACGTGTCCGGGCGCGCGCGCGCAGTAATTGGAACACACCTGTGTGTGCTGTTGGCGCCAGTCAGCCTACTTAATCAGGCAGCACCTGTTGGCCAGTGCTGCCTGATCTTCAGCTCTCCAGAGACCTTGTTCCGTGTTTGTAAACCTGCTAAAACCTTGTTTGATCCTGTGACCCGGCTTGCCCTTTTGGAATTCCTTGATCTCCGCCTGCCTGACGACCTCTGCCTGACTGACCATTCTTATGCTTGTCCCTTTTGTGCCTCGCCATCGGAACACCGCCAGACCTTGAAGGTATCTAGATTATCTTGATCCCTATTGAGAGACTTGTGCCTGCTTCCTATTCCACGCCTCCCTTCACCTGTGTACCCCGCATACCTACACCCATCTTGTCCCCAGTGGGGCTTATACTTGGACTTACCACATCTTCTGGATACCCTGCATACTCTCACTTGCATCACCCACCTGTGGAATCTCCTCCTGTGTATCCCGCATACCTGCACTCCACCCGGTCTCCAGTGGACTCTCCTCACCACATCCGGATACCCTGCACCAGGCTCTCTTACCCATCCTCACTCTCGTGCCTCCTGTACCCATCTCCAGGGGCCGATAGTGGGATCCGTACGGGAGACCTCCCCTCTGCCCAAGTAGACTCACCAGTCAGGTACGTACCAGCCTGATAGGAGGTCTTGTACTAGAATTCTTGCTCTTGCTCTAACGATTGTGAAAATATCTCACATGTGTGGTTTGAACACCATTCACATAAGCGTGTGCGACTTACGTCTGCTTTCGCTTCTGCGAGCGAGCATAGAGGGATGGGGTGCTTTAAAAAAATAATTCTTATTTATTTTACTTTTTATTATTACACTGTCCCTTTTATTTTTATTTTGTTATCCCTTCTAATCCTATTACAAGAAATAGAAACATCCATTGTAATAGAAATAAGTATGACAGGTCCTTTTTATTGAGAGATCTGGGGTCAAAAAGACCCTAGATCTCTAAGGCCCCTTTCACACTGGGGCGTTTTTCAGGTGCTACAGCGCTAAAAATAGCTCCTGTATAGTGCCTGAAAAAAAAACGGCCCCTTTCACCCCTTGGAGCCATGCAGCGGCGCTTTGCTAGTGGCCAAATACTGCTGCTAAAATGACGGTAAAGCGGTGCTAAAAATAGCGCCGCTTTACCGCCGATGCCGCTCCCACCCCAGTGTGAAAGGGGCCTAAATTTAAAAGCAAAATAAAATAAAAAAGTTTGACACTTTGACATTAAAAAAAAAATAATTCTTTAAGGCAGAGAACTGGAAGTGACATCGAGGGCATAGAGCTGAGTGGGGGCTATCTTTCCTTCACTCGACTTTCTGCCTAGCTATCGGCCATATTGGATTGGTTTCGCACTTACCAATAGTTCTGGTAAGCTTGGAAAGCCTCTGGGATCACTTTTATCGGAAAGCCAGCCGCCTGAGTGAAAAAAAACGATACAGGGTTATGACATCTAGCTGCAGCCATAACCCCGATATTTAAAGACAAAATCATGACGTACATTCCCAGTTAGGCGGCCAGCAAGGATAAAAACTGCTATTAAAAAGTGCTAAAATGTTATTTAGTAGTTATTGGCTGTCTCCTTACAAGTGACTTTAATGGACAGCAATTTTGAGCTGGGACCAAGAAACAGCTTTGATTGTGTTTAACCACTTGCCGCCCGCCATATAGCAGAATGACAGCGGCAAAGTGGTTTCAATATCCTGACTGGGCGTGCATCGCGGCCATTGTTGTTGCGGTGTGTCAGTCTGACACCCCGCAACTACGATCTCGGTAAAGAGTCTCCGACGGAGACTCTATACCACGTGATCAGCCGTTTACGCTTTACCATGTAACCACGAGACTCTTTACCACGTAATCATGGCTGATCAGTGTAAATAGGAAGAGCCGTTGATCGGCTTTTCCTCACTCGCGCCTGTCAGACGCGAGTAGAGGAAAGCCGATCGGCTGCTCCTCTGACAGGGGGGGTCTGCGCTGATCGATTATCAGCGCAGCCCCCCTGAGGATGCCCACACTGGACCACCAGGGATGCCACCAGACCACCAGGGATGCCCAGCACCAGGTATGCCACCCTAGACCACCAGGGATGCCAGTGAGTGCCCACAATGGATGCCAATCAGTGCCCACAATGGGCATCACTGATTGGCATGCATTATTGTTTGGCACTGGCATCCATCAGTACAATACTTTACACTACAATGCCGCCTATCATTGCCCATCCATGCCGCCTATCAGTGCCCATCCATGCCGCCTATCAGTGCCCATCCATGCCACCTATACATGCTCATCCATGCCGCCCATCCGTGCCACCTATCAGTGCCTATTTGTGCCACCTATCAGTGCCCATCCGTGTCGCATATTAGTGCCCATCTGTGTTGCATATCAGTGCCCATCAGTGCCACCTATCAGTGCCACATATCAGTGCCCATCAATGCCACCTCATCAGTGCCACTTCATTGGTGCCACCTCATCGGTGCCGATCAGTGCCGCCTTATCAGTGCCCGTCAGTGCAGCCCCATCAGTGCCCACCAGTGAAGGAGAAAACTTACTTATTTACAAAGTTTTGTAACTGAAACAAAAAAACATATTTTTTTTCAAAATTTTCGGTCTTTTTTTATTTGTTTAGCAGAAAATAAAAATCGCAAAGATGATCAAATACCACCAAAAGGAAGCTTTTGTGGGAACAAAATTATAAAAATTGAGTTTGGGTACAGTGTAGCATGACCACGCAATTGTCATTCAAAGTGCAACAGCGCTGAAAGCTGAAAATTGGTCTGGGCAGGAAGGTGTATAATTGCCTGGTATTGAAGTGGTTAAAGGAGACCAGAAGAGCTCAAGTCATGCCACAAATACTCTCAGACCCAGCAGGAATTCTGGCACATACAATAGCCAGATTGCCATGTCAGGCCTTGTGGGAGACCTTTGCCAGATGTGAGTTGTAACTGCTGCAACCCTGTCGATACAGCAGTGCACTGTATCATGCATGAGTAATTGTAAGTTCCAAAACAATAAATTATCCAAACCAGTTACAATAGATCGCACACATAAAATGACCTTAGCAATTTCATGCTCGTAAATTCGGGTCACCTTTATGACTGTATGTAGAGTAACATTACATAGAAAATGTTCTACATGGTTGTGAGTTTTGTTCTGCTAATTCTTGTACATTGCTAGCATGACCTCCATGTTTGGATTTGAACTCAGCTTTATGAAATGCCATCATGTCAATGAAAGATTAGCTCAAAGGGGATGATTTCGACCCTGCGCTAATGCAGTGTTCTTCGTCAGATAACATATAACATTTCAGAACAAAGTGCAAAATACACCACATCACCTCTTTTAGATTGAAATATCTGAAAGGTCATGTCTAACCAACCATGTAAAATGCTTTTAACACTGTGCTTCACTGTAATAGGATTCATTTGAAAATACATTTTTTCTTCATTATTAAATTTTAATAGTGGGGACTGAAGTCTATGAAAGTAAAGAATTATAAAATGTTAAGTGAAACGTATTTTGTAATAAGCCCACGTTAATTAATCAAATATCACTCTCACATGTCGGAATCCAGTGAAGCATATCGGGTTTGAAAATGATTTCCCTTCTGTGACCTTCTGACCTGCAATCCAGGGATTTGTGGTCTCCTTGGCTCTGCTTCTTGAGGATCCATTTTAGTAATGATTTCAGCAGTTTGGCTTATGGCTGATTGATGGAGAATAGGTTATCCAGCTTCTTATAATACTGCAGGGGTGTATGTTTTTGTGGAACTGCCTATTACTATTTCAAGAATTAGTGACTTTTTTTATTAAATATTTTTTTTGATATTTTTTAAAAGCACCCTCCAATCAAATTCTTATTGTTCCAATACAGTGGTCACCAATCTTACAGGTTTTAATAATAAGCTCATTGTTGGTTACCCACCATTGACAACAAATGTTAAAGTGGAACGAAACTTAAAAAGTAAAGATTTGCTTTATTATAGGGGACATTTGGAAATGTAATTATGTCCAAGCAGTACCCTGAAAAATGTACCTATTGTCTGGAATGCCTTCTAAAAAAATAGAAGTGCCTTCTTTGTATGTGAGTGTGCCTAGGCCCTCCTGTTTGTGCCTACAGTTTCAAAGCTGCATACTTGCAGTGTGAATCTAAGGCACTGCTGCCATTGATTGTTTTTTAAATGATATTTGAAGTGAAATTTGGTGCTGCCCACTGTTCTCCTTGCTGGAGGCTCGGACGTGAGGAAGCAAAGCACTGCCCCTACCAAGATGGCCACTTCCACACAGGGACACAGTGCAGAACAAGGCATGTAAGTCAGTAAAGTGGAAGGATCAGCTGTAGAGAGACAACAGGCAATATTGGTGACTATTCCTTTACCCTCTGCCTGCCTTTTTTTAGGCACAGCTTTAAGAGTTTAGTTCCTGTTTGAACATAATGGGGGTTCTTTACAAAGGGCACATCCACTTTGCACTACCAGTGCAAAGTGCACTTAAAATTGCACTGAAAGTGCACTTGGAAGTGCAGTCGCTGTAAATCTGGAAGTGGATTTGCCTTTCGTAAATAACCCCCATTGACATTTATTGAAAATGATATTAATATGTTAAAGATTATATTCAGTTTTAGTGACTTCTGTAACATATAATTAAAAATCAAAACTTTGGTAAAACTGCTGCTTTAGGATCCCACATTAGTGGGTCACTTGACCATATGCCAAGGTAGTGGTTATGATCTGTACTGAAAAGGAAGAGCAGACTTTAGGCAAAGCTTTTGCTTGGCTTATCCTTACAGCACCTTGAAATGTGTTCATACCCATTAAAACTTTGGTTACAACCAAAAACGTAAATGTATTTTATTGTGATTTTTTATGTGATTGACCAATACAAAGTGACACATAATTGTGAAATGGAAGGAAAATGATAAATGGTTTTCATATGTTTGTACAAATAAATATCTGAAAAGTATGGCGTGCAATCTAGTGGAACCAATTGCCCTCAGACGTAACCTAATTAGTAACTAGAGTCCACCAATGTGTAATTTAATCTTAGTATAAATACAGCTGTTCTGTGAAGCCCTCAGAGATTTGTTAGAGAACCTTACTAAACAAACAACACCATAAAGGCCAAGGAACACACCAGACAGGTCAGGGATAAAGTTGTGGAGAAGTTTAAACTGGATGTAAACCCACCCCTCACCCTGTATGAACTAATGGCACAGTATAAATCTATGCATATATAGAAGCCTCCTGCATGTATCCCTACCTTAGCAATGTCACCCCCTTCATCTGTAGGAGCCCCGCAAAACTCCAGAATTGTTGGGCGGGTCTCTTTGCCGGCGCTCGGTGGGCAGAGTCGTGATGTCACACGACTCCCTGCCCACCTCTACACTCCCCCTTGGCCAGGCACCATCCCAAGCCGGAACCTTGCGTCTGTAGAGTGAAGGGGAGCATGCGCACAGAAGAAAGAAGGGAACGCTCATGGCCCCCTGTCATATACACTCCTTCCTGCGCATGTCATACACTCGGGGCCATAGACACACTCTGCTCTCATGCCCGTGCATGAGATAAGGAAATCAGATAATAGTCGCAGCAGTGAGGGAAGTGGCAACACAAATTTATCTGTGTTTTGTTTTTTATCTCAGTATAAAAATATAAGAGGATTGCTCAGACCTGGAGTAACTCTTTGTGGCAAGACTGGGCACAGATGACTTGACATCCTTTACTCTACCAGGTAGAAGTCTTCATTAAAATCATTTTTTGGGTTTACATCCACTTTAAAGTAGGGTTGGGTTATAAAAAAAATATCCCAAGCTTTGAACATCTCACGGACCACTGTTCAATCCATCATCTGAAAATGGAAAGAGTTTGGCACAACTGCAACCAACTACCAAGACATGGACGTCCACCTATACTGACATACCGGGCAAGGAGAGCATTAATCATAGAAGCAGCCAAGAGGCCCATGGTAACTCTGGAGGAGCTGCAGAGATTCACAGCTCAGGTTGGAGAATCTGTCCACAGGACAACTATTAGTAGTGCACTCCACAAATCTGGTCTTTATAGAAGAGTGGCAAGAAGAAGGCCATAAGAAGTCCCATTTGCAGTTTGCGAGAAACCATGTGGGGGACACAGCAAACATATGAAAGAAGGTGCTCTGGTCAGATGAGACCCAAATTTAACTTTTTGGCCTGAAAGTAAAACACTATGCGTGGCGGAAACATGATGGTTGCAGCATCATGTTGTGGGGATGCTTTTCTTTAGCAGAGACAGAGAAGCTGGTCAGAGTTGACAGGAAGATGAATGGAGCCAAAACTGGGCAATCTTAGAAGACTTTTAAATTTTGCAAAAGACTAGAGACTGGGGCAGAGGCTTACCTTCCAGCAGGACAACAACCCTAAATATACAGCTGGAGCTACAATGGAATGGTTTAGATCAAAGCATATTCATGTGTTAGAATGGCCCAGTCAAAGTCCAGACCTAAATCAAATTGAGAATCGGTGGCAAGACTTGAAAATTGCTGTTCACAGACGGTCTCCATTCAATCTGACAGAGCTTGAGCTATTTTGCAAAGAAGAATGGGCAAAAATTTTACTCTAGATGTGCAAAGCTGATTAAGACATCCCCAAAAAGAATTGCAGCTTGAATTGCAGCAAAAGGTGGTTCTACAAAGTATTGACTCAGGGGGGCTGAATACAAATGCACGCCACATTTTTCACATATTTATTTGTAAAAAACATTTATCATTTTCTTTCCACTTCACAATTATGTGCCACTTTGTGTTGGTCTATCACATAAAATCCCAATAAATATATTTGTTTTTGGTTGTAACATGACAAAATGTGAAAACTTTCAAGGGGTATGAATACTTTTTCTGGGCACTGTATTTTCAGCAGAGATAATATGACTAATGCCTTGTCAGTGGTTTTTAGGGTAGTGTTTTGCGGGGATTGAGAATGGTGTGTATTTGACCTTGGTTCAGCAATTGGAGATTTATCCTCTCATTTACAGTCTTGTAGGGATTCTTGGAGACTGAATACGAGTACCCAAATCTGCCCAACTTTTCAAGACTATTTTATGGCTTCACACTGTATCTTCCATCTACTTATGTTTTAAATTACAGAGAGTGCAGCATATTCTATTTCAATTGGCACTTAAAGGGGTTGTAAACCCTCGTTTTTTTTCCTTTAAATAACAAACATATCATACTTACCTCCACTGTGCAGTTCGTCTTGCACAGTGTGGCCCGATCATCATCTTTTGGGGTTTGCATCGGTATACCCTCTAGGAAAAGTGCTCCGCCTGGGGGTTAACTTGCGGGCATGCTCCCGAGTCCAGCATTTGCCTCCTTAAACACAGAATGCCAGACTCAGCCCCACCCCTGGTGCCCACATGATTGGATTTAATTGACAGCAGCGGGAGCCAATGGCTGCACTGCTATCAATTTCTCCAATCAATAGCCGAGAACCCTGGGCAGAGAGGTGTAGTGATCTAATATATAATCGTTCTTTCGTAGATGGTATATAGTTATTGAAAAGTACTGTCTTCCCGCAGCAAAACCCGATTCTCCCAGAGAGAGAGTTCTGTTCCAAAACAGAACATTATTACAGATGGCAAAATCCAACAGAGTACATGACAAGGAATATCTTCTCCTAGACCCGTGACTCCAGACCCTTCTCTCATAGACATATCTTCTAGACTGCCTCACATCCTGACTGTCTTCTCAAAATACTAGTCTGACACTGGGTGGGGGTCAACCAAATGTTTTCCATGAATACCCCCCCCCCCCCGGGTTAGGCCTCAAGGTCTAATTACCATCAATAAATACTAGGTTAAAAGGCTATTCCTCACACACAC
Source organism: Lithobates sylvaticus (assembly GCA_028564925.1). Classification (NCBI taxonomy): domain Eukaryota; kingdom Metazoa; phylum Chordata; class Amphibia; order Anura; family Ranidae; genus Lithobates; species Lithobates sylvaticus. The sequence goes on from CM053026.1 coordinate 116,840,509, forward strand.
ACAACTTGCATAAGATTTACACATCAAAGGGTAACAGATAACATTGTCAACTTATATCTGGCCTGTTCACTAATACTGTGTGTGGAATATATATATCCAATACATATATATAATACATAAAGTCCCACATAAATCGGCCAACACATTACAACATATACCCCCACTTGGGTCGTTCTAACTACTAGAACTGACCCATAAATCAAGCAACAAACATAGCATTACCGACTTGAGGTATTGGATGCTTCACAATGGCTCATATGAAATATAAAGTTGAAACTGGTTACATCTCTCTTCACCAGCCTCTAAAATATCCCCATGAAAAAGTCATTAGATAATATAGCTTTAGACCATGACTTGAAAAGGGTTTGGTAAACATCCATATAGCTGTTAGGCCTTATTATATCACATCAAGATCTTGAATATTGCACAAAAACGAGCTGATGTCACAGTTCATTCTTCAATTTTCAACTTCAACTTCATCACATCTCTCATTGAAAGTAGACTTGGTGTGCTTGGTGTGCTGGGAGCTCCGATCCACATAAATCCAGGATTCCTCTCCAGGCTCAAGGTTTTCATTTTCTTAAAGATGCTTTTGCACAAACACCAGCAAATCCCGAAATTCTACTTCCATCTTTATAGTAAGAAGAACCATCCATGTACCAGCTCTCACTTTCAAGTTCAAAAGGTTTGGATACGGCTGAAAAAAACTGCTATTGCTGTACTTTGTAATTTGCTGTAGGCCGACTCCTCATTGCCTCCATAATAGAGCAGTTACTTGAATCATTCAGTCCATAATTCCACCTGAATGGTATACCAATCTATATACCAATCTATAATCCATATATCCATATAATCCATATATAATCCCCCACTTTCAGATAGAATCAGCTTGACATCAGCGTTTATCAGATCTTCTATCCAGACAAAGCAGCAGTGGAAAATCTTGCCAGTACAGTTAGGTCTTTTTTCATCCATATGTCAATATTATTAATGACTGATTCAACAAAGTTTCAAATCATGACTGGAGTGATGAATTTCACTCACCCCTCTTATAAATTTAGGAAAACCACCCAACATACTATACTTTATGCTATGCCAAGCCATTGTGCAGCATCTCACCTTAGATGTCAAATATATTGATCAATATGCAATATGTAATATGCATGTTATGTAACACGAAAATTATTTTAGGTTTAAATGTTTCGCTCTGGTTTTAAGATAAAGTTCAAGAAATAAAACATAATAAAATCAAAAAATAAAAATAAAAATGGAAAAGGGTGAAAAAATAAAAATAAAAAATAGGGCTTGATGAATAAAAATGGGAAAGGGTGAAAAATAAAAAATAAAATATAGGGAAAAGTCCATTGTCCAAGTCCAAAAAGTCAAAAAAATAAGTCAATTGCTTGATGAATATTGAGAGAGTCCATGATATTGTTTATTCAGCGTTTCTCCCCCACTAGCCAGAAATTTCAGCTTGCAGTTCACATGCAGTATCTCCAATATATCTGAAAGACAAAAAAACTCTCCAACAAAACTAATTAGCAAGGTCCTTAAACATTCTTTGAAGTTAAAACAAAGGACTATTTACACATCCCCAGGTTGAAACTAAACCACCCCCACTGTTAGAGAAATGTCACTTGTATTCAAAAACAGATCTGGATAATGTAATCTGTTTAGCTGTCCCAGCAATGTGTAATGTTCTATTATCATTTTATCGTACTCAATCTTTAGGTGGTCATATTTCTGTTTTAACTGAGAAAACGGTATCCAAGCCTTAGATGTTTTTTTATTATGATTTTGGTCAGCTCTGTTTTTCATATTAATATCACCTATATTTGACCTGGTGTCTCCTCTTTGATTGTTATCATAAGACATTATCTTTTGATCTTTATGTTCAGTATTTGTCCTAAACAATGTCGCTAAATTAATTTTGACAGCTTGCTCATTTGACTTTCTCCATAAATTGTCTGCTTGCAACAATACGTGTTTACGTACTACCCTTAAGGCTTTCTTGAGGGGATTATTAATTCAGCAGGTGGCGAAGTACAACAAGGGGTAAGGGCACAGGAAGAAAATAAAAGGAGGGAAGCGGCTGCAGCGGAGGCTAATTATATTCTAGCCCCAACAATGGAGGGGAAAGAAATATGGATGGAAAAACAACAGGAATATAAATTATGTGTAATCCAGAGAGTTGAGACCAAACAGTTGTTACAGAGGCAGGAGGCCTTTATGGAAGGAGAGATGGTGGGGAGGATGTTGGCCCAGGTGGCAAGGGCGAACAGGGCCCCCAGTAATGTATCAGCTATTCGGAGTAGAGACGGGGGGTAACCTCGAACTCCAAAAGTATACTGGAAAGCTTCGAGGAGTTCTATAGGGATTTATACTCCGCACGAGTAAGGGGAGCGGGGAGATCAATGATGGAGAGTTTTTTGGGGAAGGTAGCCCTTCCGAAGATAACACTTGAAGAAAGAGTTGGTCTGGACTCCCCAATAACGCTCTCCGAATTACAACAGGCTGTAGCCGACATGGCAAATCAAAAGTCTCCGGGTCCGGATGGTCTCCCAACGGAAACGTATAAATACTATGGGGATATCCTGCTCCCGGAACTGTTGAAGGCTTTAGGGGGGGCAATGGAGGTGGGTTATCTCCCTGAGTCAATGAGAGAAGCTACCATCATCGTACTTCATAAGGAAGGGAAAGATCCCCTAGACGCCGCTTCGTATAGGCCAATCTCCCTTTTGTGCACGGATGCAAAAATTCTAGCTAAAGTTATCTCAGCTAGAATGGAGAAAGTTATTCCAAAATTGGTGCACCCTGATCAGTCTGGGTTCATAGCAAACCGATCAACCAGCACAAATATAAGGAGAGCTTTTTTAAATCTTCAAACGCCAACAGATAATATAGGGTCGAAGGCGATATTATCATTGGATGTGACCAAAGCCTTCGACTCTATAGAGTGGGAATATATATGGCGTATACTGGAAGAGTTTGGATTTGGACCCACGCTGATCGGGTGGATCAAGATGCTTTATGACAGACCAGTAGCTAGATTAAAAATTAACAATAGATTTTCAAATCAAATAAAATTGGAAAGGGGAACCAGGCAGGGGTGCCCTTTATCGCCCTTGCTCTTTGCGTTAGCAATGGAGCCCCTTGCGGAGTACATCAGAAGGAGCCCTGACATTGTAGGTTTCCGTAGGATCTCAGGAGAAGAGCGTATAGCATTATATGCTGATGATATATTGCTCTTCCTGGGGGACATAGAACACTCATTGGAGGAAGCAATGAAAGCTGTGGAGAAGTTTGGTAGGTTCACGGGTCTAGAGATCAACTGGACAAAGTCAGAGCTCCTTCCGATGGCCGAAATAAGGGAAGGGATGCTATGGAATAGCCCTAAATTAGCAGTCGTAGATTCCCTTAAATATTTAGGGATCAGGATAACAAGAGACCCCAATCAATACTTGCATAATAATCTGATACCAATATTGGGGAAGTTTAGGGAGAAAATTAAAATATGGAAATCCCTCCCCCTGTCTAGTGCCGGTAGATGTTCATTAATAAAAATGATTTGGCTGCCCCAACTGTTGTATGTGCTCCATAATGCCCCCATATGGATCCCCAGAAAATGGTTTGATAAAATCGAGAGTCTATTTAGGGAATTGGTTTGGAAGGGGGGACAGGCAAGAATACGGCTTCGTACTCTGCAACTCCCATCAGGGGAAGGGGGTCTTGCACTGCCCAATCCTGAGATATACTATCTAGCGTCTCAGTTACAACAATTAGTGGGATGTTGTGCCCAAGAGGGAGGGTCCCCTAATGGAAAAATTCTTTTGACGGGCGCGCTACATGAGACCATAATAGAAACTTTAGAGGCAGGGTCGTTTGGGGCTAAGAACCCAACAACAAAAATGGTCAGTAAAATTTGGAAAGTCGTCAAAAAAAAGTTAAAATATACGGAGACTAACATATATACCCCAATCTGGAACAACAGCAATCTACAGGAACTACGTATAATGGGGAAAATCAGGGAGTGGGAAAATAGGGGAATTAAAAAAGTGAGCCAAATATACGATGGTCAGGCCATAAAAAAATTCGAAGTACTAAAAAGGGAATTTGATATCCCTCAGAATACACAGTTTAGTTATCTTCAAATAAGCCATGCCCTAGAAGCCCAGTTTTGAAACCAACCTATGGTATGGGAGGAATTACCAGTGCTACAGGTTATTGGGGAGCCAGGATCCACTAAAGGATTAATATCTGTGATATATAAACTACTGAACAGAGGGACCCTAGGCGAAGTAAAGCTGTTGGAGGTAAAAAAAAAATGGGAACAGGATTTAGGTGCTATTTCACAGGGACAATGGAAGAGAATATTAGAACTAAGCCCGATGATATCGGTTTCGCCCGCACAGAGATTCTCGCATTTGATGCTACTCAACAGAGCGTATTATACACCAAAGTTGTTATGTAAATTTGGAAGAAGACCTAATGATAAGTGCCCGAGGTGCCAGGGGGTGGGGGACCTGGTCCATATGGTATGGAGATGCCCCAAGCTCTTCCGGTACTGGGAAGGGGTGACAAAAGTATTGAAGAGTATATTTAAAAAAGAAGTGGAAAGGGAAGTGGTACTTTGTATCCTGGGGTATAGACAGGAAAAGGGTGAAACAAAAAGTACAACAGTGGCAATATTAAGGGGCATGTATCAGGCCAGGAAGATGATAATGATGAGATGGCAATCACAGATGCCACCCACACTAAAGAATTGGATTGATATAATGAATGAAACCCTCCCGAAGGAGAGAGCCGCGTATATAAAGAGATATAATATGAAAGAATTTGATAGGATGTGGAGACCATGGATAGAGGGAATACACCAGATACAGTTGGAATAGAGGGGGGGGGTGGGGGGGAGGGGGGAGGGGAGGTGGGATATGTAGTAGGGAAAGGGGGGATAATGAGAGAGGAGGAAATCCAGGAAATATTACTCAAAAAGCGGCTCCCTCCTTTTTTTTAGTGGAGGGAATATAGAGTGCTCTCTTTTTTTTTATCTTCATAAAGAGTTATACCTATGTGTTAAGTACAAAATGTATGTAAAAAGGATACTAGTCCTGGAATATTGTGTTGAGTTGTAAACATGTTTTATAGGTGGAAAAATTAATAAAGATTATAATTAAAAAAAAAAAAAAACAATACGTCTTTTAAATCATGAGGATTTGGGGTAACTAGTAAAATATTTTGTCTAATCTCTTCATTCAAAGCATGTAGAAATATACTCATATGTAACAAGCCACCATGCTCAAATGCAAGATTATTACTGACCAATATTTCCATAATAGATTTTATCCATTCTGACAGTTCGTAGGGAGATTCACTTTGCATTTGTTTGATCTTCCCATGAACAGTAACATCAGAACGTACACCATACAAAACACATAATAATTCCATCAATATGTCCCTTGTTCTCATTGGCTGAGTACAGATCTGCTTAATTCTCACCCAAAGACTATTTCCTATAGAATGTTGCATAACTCTGTCTAAATCAGATGGGTTGAGATTGTACATATCTCTGACATTCTGCAAGTCACAAAACCATTTTAAAAATCTGTTTAAATCATGGCAGGGAATCATTCCTATTTCTTTAAGAATTGCATCTAATTCTTTTGGTTTCAAAGGCTTCATTACAAGCTGAACTTCACCTGCATTATTATTATTGTTATAAACTGTGGTGGTCACAGTGGGTGCAGCTGGCAATGAATTATCAGATTTAATATGAGGTTCTGTTTCATTTGATAGAATGTTTGTATTTGCATTTTGCTGCAGATTGCTGAATCCACGATTCGATGCATATCTGCATTCCTGAGATCTCTTCTCTAATTCCATAATTCTTAATTTCAATCTCCCATTTTCCTCTGATAATTCATTACAACGTTTAGACTTCTCAAGCAGAGCTTCCCCAATGGTGACTGCATGCAATTTTAAATTTACAGTCTCAGATTCTGATTGGTTTTGTAACCTCTGACAAACCTTGTTGCTATTATCAACTGCACTCTGTAACTGGGTAATTTCCTCAACCTTATCTTTCAAAGAACTTTCCATTGTTAAACAGCAAGATAACAAGCCCTGTACAATACAACCTTTTCTTTTACTTTCTGAAATTTTGCTCTCAAAAACATTTTTTTCTAAAAATTCATTCATCATAGTCCATGTTTGCTTATATTTTTCTGGCACTTCATAAGGCACACCCATCTGTTAACTTTATCAGAACTGACACTAGCTTTACACTGAGTAAGCATTTTTACTATATTATTAATTATTAATTATTAATATATTACTCACCGCATTAATTACTCCTTCAGCTTCCAGCTCAGGTCTTCTGGTACACGATACAGTCCTTTTCTTCGTTTCCAGTCTCCAGAGAATAATTCTGGGGTTCCAAACTTGTTTGATTTTGTAGATCAGACTCTCTTATGTCACAACTAGACGTTAGAGTCACAGCACAGGTCTTGGGTCTCCATCAGACTTCTGTCCAACTCACGGATTGTTATCACTGACTTCTGTTACAAAGTCCTGAAAATGCTCTTCTGGTCTCTTGAACGGCACCAATGTAGTGATCTAATATATAATCGTTCTTTCGTAGATGGTATATAGTTATTGAAAAGTACTGTCTTCCCGCAGCAAAACCCGATTCTCCCAGAGAGAGATTTTATTGACTTCCAAAACAGAACATTATTACAGATGGCAAAATCCAACAGAGTACATGACAAGGAATATCTTCCCCTAGACCCTGGACTCCAGACCCTTCTCTCATAGACATATCTTCTAGACTGCCTCACATCCTGACTGTCTTCTCAAAATACTAGTCTGACACTGGGTGGGGGTCAACCAAATGTTTTCCATGAATACCCCCCCCCCCCCCGGGTTAGGCCTCAAGGTCTAATTACCATCAATAAATACTAGGTTAAAAGGCTATTCCTCACACACACACAACTTGCATAAGATTTACACATCAAAGGGTAACAGATAACATTGTCAACTTATATCTGGCCTGTTCACTAATACTGTGTGTGGAATATATATATCCAATACATATATATAATACATAAAGTCCCACATAAATCGGCCAACACATTACAACAAGAGGTACATGCGCATCTCCGCTGAGGGAACGAACAGGCTCAGGTGAGTAAAGCGGGGGGGATATAGGGACCGGTCAGTGTCAGAAGTTTTTTCAGCTTCAACTTACCAGGAAGATTGAAATCCAATGCAGTTTATTTAGGGCTTGGCAGGCTGCAAGGACATCTTCTGAGCATTTCACTTCTTAGAGTGTAGTTCTTAGTTTATAGTGAGGTAACAAAAAAAGTTGTGTACTGTTCACTTTGGTCTTTTTTTATTTATTTATGAGCTTAATAAACTCTGGAAAGAGGACAAGGCCCCTTTTACACATAAGGACTGTTCATTCATTTTTCATCCATTCGTTGATGGATGATAAACGGACATCAATGCATTCCTATGGAAAAACGGATGTCAATGAATGATCATCTATTTTCATCCTCTTCCGTCAACATCAGTTTTTTTGATCAGATGAAAGGCCTATCATCCGTCAAAAAAACATATCGGGTGAAAAACGTATGTAAACTGACAAATGGTCAGTTTTCATACTTTTTTTGCATTGGTTGTTAGGAGTAACCAGTCACTGTCGCGGGGGGGGGGGGGGGGGTTGTGGTAGAGAAAGGCAGGAGGGCAAGATAGCAGTATACACAGTGAGAGAGCAATCTATACAGGTTTACTCACTTGTCAGTGCTGACTGTCCCTGTCAGCTTTTAAATGTAATTGCCGGCTCTTTTTCTCTTTATATTATGGAGCTGTCATTTGGGGGGGTTTGGGGCGGAGAAAGGCAGGAGAGGAGAAGAGATGTACATATAGTGAGGGAGCAGTCTGTACAGACAGGCTCCCTCACTTGCCGACGCTGACTGTCATTGTCATCTTTTAAATGTAATTGTCGGCTCTATATTTTTATCAGAGACCCTAGAGAATAAAATGGCGATCATCGCAATATTTTATTTCACACGGTATTTGAGCAGTGGTCTTTCAAACACAATTTTTGGGGAAAAAATACACTGTGAATTAAGTCAACTAAACAGTAAAGTTAGCCCAATTTTTTTTGTATACTGTGAAAGTTGATGTTACGCCATGAAAATCGTGATCTTTATTCTAAGAAAAAAAATTGTGATTCTCATTTTATCCAGAATAGTGCAGCTCTAATGTAAACCAAACATTTGACAAACATTTGGATGTAAAAACTGATGAATAACTGATGCAGAACTGATGAAGAACTGATGTAAACTGATGCATTTTTTCTTTGAAAAAACGTGATTGAACTGCTGAAACAAACTGAAGGCATGTGTGAAAGGGGCTTTAGGGGAACTATTTTTTGTATAAGCAGTTATCTCGGTACAGGCAAGACTATTGTTTCCATGTATCAGAGCCTTCAGCAAGAATAACAGTGAGAAGCACAGTAATGGCATCACAAAGCATCCTAAGACTAGCAGAAGGAAGATATATAGCTATGAGTCTTGAGGCACAGGAGTGAAGTGCACTGCTATTTTTCAAGATACATTTTAAACTAAAGTTACTTTTTTAAGGGTAGTGCTTAGGCACTCTGCCTATAAAACATCTTCACTTATTGATTATTTTAGATTTAATTGATATACGATGAGATGATCCTGCAATGAGGGTTCTTGTTCAGGCATCTAAACTATAAATTACCTTTTCAACACACAGTGTGTGTGTGTGTGTGTCAATTATTGTCATAATTAGGAAAACCATCCTGAGAAATCTAAGCAGCTATTGGTGGAGTACATTTATGCACACAGGAAATGGCTAAAAGAGGCTGAAAAAGATCAGCAAAACTAAGATGCAATAAAGGATGGTAAAAAACAAGTCTTTTATCAACAAAAATAGTGCAATTGTTTGTAATGCACAGTGCTTTAGCAAAATAAATGCCATGCTTTAACAAATTAAATGTCATTCAGTTAGGGCTTATATTTACTTTAAAGAAGCCAGAAATATGCAATCAAAACTACAACCTTGTAAGGTGCTAGTCTGCTCCATCTCCCTCTTGGTAGGATCCCACAGCCAATATTGATTGGAATGCTGATTGTAAGTGAGAAGGGCCGCCAGAGTGACCACTGGGATAGTGACAAGAAAACATAAAAACAAAACACTGACAAGGCGCTCCTAGAGTGACATGTGGATGCTGTCTATGTGAGTAGTGCAACCAAGGGCTAGCTAGTAAAGAGTCCAAGAGCCCCAAAAAAAAAAGAGAGCAGTATCTCCAAAATTAGTTAAAAGCCAACACTGAATTATAGCGATGGTTACTGGTAGATGGGCAAACGCAACCCCCAGGCATCCAGGATATACCGGGGGAACAGGATGATAGTGAGGTCCAAGTGATCCATATTGCCGCAGCAAGGAAACGGAGGGATGCGTGTCACCGGTAGTGACGTCACTGGAACCCGGAAGTCCGTGATGGCGGACTCAAAACACTGGAAAACACCAGGAATTCAAGCCGATTGCCAGGATAACATGTTTCGGGGCACTTCCCTTTGTCAAATCCTGGTAGGCAACAGGCAAACCAATGTTTATATATACACTTCTACCCCCACCAATTAATATTTAACACTGCCTATCCTTCAGCTCAAAAGGAGGCCAGGTCAGCTGCTGATGGGGAATGTAATTTAACCCTTAATGGGCCACAGAAACAAATTAGTTACAGATACCTATGTGTGCTGCCTTAGCCTAGCGGATACACTGAAATATACATAAAAAATATATATCAAATGTTTATATATAAAAATGAAGTTGACCATAAAACCATAATCATAATAATAACAAAACAATAAAACAATAAATTATACAAAACTTTAATTAAAAAAAACATCCTCTAATAGGGAAAAAGGGGGGGGGGGGAGAACAACCTACTAAATGTAGGGAATAAGGAAAAAAATTCAAAAACATGAGCCTTAGGGCCCTACAATACTTTTTGAATTTGAATTACAAGCAGGCTCAATTTCTAGTTGAGGGGTAAAGTTTTGTTTGGAACACAACTATTTTGTGTTCCTTGAAAAATTCTATCTACAAAGGCAGGGCACTGCCTTGGTGGCAAACGTTGCCCCTTGTTATGCTAACATCACCTTAGGTTATTGGGAGGAGTTGTGTATTTGGCATAACAATCACTTTTCCAAACATATAGCTTTCTTTGGGTGCTATATTGATGATTTTCATATAATTTGGAGTGGGACAGTGGAGTTCAAATCCTTTGTCTCCTATTGTAAAGATAACAGCTTTGGCTTAACATTTACTCATGTCATAGATCCATTAAGTCTTATTTTTTTGGACCTAGAACTGACTCATGAAAGAGGTACTATCATCGCAAAGAATTTTTGCAAATAAGTTGTGGGCAACTTGTATTTACATTACACGGGTTGCCACCACCCCACCTGGAATATTCCCTCTGTTCCATCAGCTAAGAAGGAATTGTTCAAAGATTGAAGATTACATAGAACAGAGCATTCTCCTAAAACAAAAATTCAAAGACAAGTGCTATCCCAGGGAGTTAATATTGGAGGCATATTCAACATTTTTGAATACCTCTCCAAAAAAAACTAATCAGAAAAACCAAATCCCTCAAATCTAGTATTACACATTTCACCATGACATTCAATAGGGATTATCGGGACATTGAAAAGGTGTTTGGGAAATACTGGCACATTCTAAAAATGGATCCAAACTGGCATCAGTCATCTCTGACATGCCTCGTATTACATTTAGTAGAGCGCACACTTTTCAAAGAATATTACTGCACTAAGCAAGGTGAAACAAAACAATAAAGCTAAACGTGAGGGATTCTATTTTTTTTGACAATAGAACGGGCTAGATGTGGTAAGCCAGGATGCCTCACATGTCAGTTTATTGTGCGGGGGTCAAACAATGTTTCGAGATAGGGCTGGCCACACCAATGACATAAGACTGTTCATCACGTGTTCAAGGGATCATGTAAATTATGAACTTCAGGTTCATGTGATCTTCTGTATGTGTGATGTACCACACACCCACTTAGCAAGAGGATAGGTGAACACTGTAGATTTATCGAGGAACAGTCAGATAAGCATAGTGTACCATGCCATTTCACGGTGTGCCTTGACGGTATTCGCCATTGACGGTATTCGCCATTGACATGTTTCATCCAATGGTGGATATCATCAGAGGCATGATGCCTCTGATGATATCCACCATTGGATTGGATGAAACATGTCAGGCTGGCCGATGCAAGTACGCAGAGTTTGTTTTATATATGCCCTGTAATCTTCCTATTTGATGTAAGTAGATTCATTTTAATAAAATTTTAAGTTGACCATACGGGCTTCACTATTGGCTTTTCCTTTCCTTCACTCCGTGGGAGATTCCTCTAGTACACTTTTATCCATCTGATCCTGTGAATCCTGCCTTATCCACTGAGGGATTTCGTTTATGTGGGAAATCGCATCTACCTTCAGCACCATCGCTCTTATACCACTGGGTTCTGGATTTCGTTCATGTGTGAAATCGCATCAACCTCTGGCATTATATGCTAACATCGCTTATATACTACAGGGTTCTGGTAAGCAGATCAAGATCACCATTTTGAATTGTTCACCATTTCTTCTGTTTTTTCACATGGAACTATTTATATTGATTTGCCGTCACTTTGTTTGATTGAACATTTATAGATGGATTATCACATGTTGGGTTAATATTCCAATTTTTTCACACTATAAGCGCCACACTATGGATTTTATGTTTTATTAGTTTGCTTATCAACAAACTTTGTTGGCTGCTATTTTTCTCGTTTCACTTCTGGATTAGCGCAGATATTTCGGTTGCACCGTTTATTTCCACACATAGGTATTTGTAACTAATTTGTTTCTGTGGCCCATTAAAGATTAAATTACATTCCCCATCAGCAGCTGACCAGGATTCCTTTTGGGCTAAGGGATATGCCGTGTTAGCTGTTAATTGGTGGGGGGTCGAAGTTAACAGTGGCATTGGTTTGCCAGTTGCCTACCAGCATTTGACAAAGGGAAGTGCCCCGCAACATGTTATCCTGGCAATTGGTTTAAATTCCTGGTGTTTTCCAGTGTCCACCTACACAGACTTTCAGGTTTCAGTGATTTCCCTACCGGTGACATGCATCCCTCCATTTCCTTGCTGTGGCCAGAGGGTTTGCCCCAATACGGATCACTTGAACCTCACTATCATCCTGGTCCCCCAATATACCCTGGATGTCCAAAGGTTACCGGTAACCATCGCTTTAATTCGGTGTTGGCTTTTATCCAATTGTGGAATAAAGTAAGACTGTGTTTTTGGAGATACTGCTCTCTGTGTTTTTGGTAGCACTACTCACATAGACAGCATCCACATGTCACTCTAGGAGCACCTTGTTTGTGTTTTGTTTTTATGAAAACTGAATGACAGATGATCCTTATTTGAGTCTCGGTACAGTTTCAATTTCTGTGTCAGCCACTCAAGCCACATATAAAATAGCTCAAACTGGAGGGTGAAGCCACCAGGAAGATTTTACCTGGAGATACAGTATATAAGATATTTGTGGCGTCAACCTAGAACTAAAATGCTTTTTTCAAGCACTCTGAATACCAGTCAAAGCACCTGTCTATAAATATAATTGTTAGCTTACAGTCCTGTTTACACGTTGTCTTTGCTTTATTTTGCTTCAAAAATTATAAGCCATGTCACTTTCTTGGTGCTTCAGAGCGTCTCTAAATTCTCCATAGTCTATGACAAAGTTTGGTTACAGCCCCTGAAGCTTTTGAGGGGCTTTTATTCAGCATTAGCTTCCCTTTGTTTTGGAGGTATTGCAAGTATTATATATCCCAGGATGCAGTGGAAAACAAACAAGCGAACTGGAAAGACGTAATTCGTAATTACTTCTGGTTCATGTGTATAAATTCTGGGAGTTTCTGGTGCAGACGTTATATCTGGTGTGCAGGAAGGTGAGTGGGGTCTGGACTGGAGCAGAACAACTAGCAGACGGCACACGTGGTGTGAAACATGGGTAAAGGTGAGCAGGGGACTGGAGAGAGAGGAGGATCAGCAAACCAGAGGATCACCAGAGCTGGGGGTTACTACTGAGTGGGGGATCAGCAGAGCGGTGGGACCAGTGCAGCAAAAACTAGCAGATGTTACATATGGTAAACAACATGGGAGCAATATAGGGGGAGGTGAGCGGGAACAGGAGAGAGAGAGGAGGATCAGCAAACCAGAGGATCACCAGAGCTGGGGATTACTTATGAGCGGGGATCAGCAAAGCTAGCGTTAACTACTGAATGCGGTATCAGCAGAGCTGGGGGTACAACAGAGCAGGGGAGCTGCTGAATGAGGGTAATGGTGATAATATAGGGATCTGCTGAAGGAGAGTACTAATAAGCTGGGGATCTGCTGAACAGGGGTACAAATGAGCTGTGGAACTACTGAGTGGGGGTATCACTGAGCCTGAGTTCTACTGGGCCCCATTAAAACAAATAGAAATTCAGCACACACAGGGCATTTGCCAAGCATAAATCTTTAAAAAAGCATCACAGAAGCATTGCAGAATCATCAAAAACACACAAAAAAAAGCATGTTGAAATGGTAGGTGATTTAATGTGTGTTAAAGTCGAAGCAAGTGTAAATGAACCCTTAAGGGTAATGGGAGCAGAGTATTTTTTTGCCTTTGTTGCCAGGTTCATCAGTCCTTAAAACATAAAACACATTGGTCCTCATCACTTACTGGACTGTGAACAGAGGGTTTTTATTTTACAATCCCTTGTTGTTGCCAGGTTCATCAATTGTGGAACCATGGAACACACATTAGCCAGCATCTGTTTCTGCTCACATTTTGTAATATTAAACTCTGCTCATTTATTTGCTAAATAGAGACTGCAGATCCCTGGCTCAGTAATGAAGCTGAGGGATGAGCACAGTGTATTTATAGATAGATGTTCACAGACATCAAGGAGAGGTATTCCCGGTTTTGGGTGGGGGGGGAGAAAAGATTAAGTGCGGATGTGTCAGCTTAGTGCTGATTTGGCCTTATCTGCACTTTGACAGCTTCTGCCACATCTCAAGTCTGTAATATAATTTCACATATAAGAAGCAGTTGGTGAGACTTCATAGTACAACAGATAGATTTATTATGTTAACCAGTGCTGGTGCAGAAAATAGAGTTTGAATATATTTCCACTGTATTCCCTTTTATCTCCAACACACGAATAGCATTTATCGGAAATAAGAGAAAGTAAGGCTTACATAGTCTTTGATGTTCCCCAAAAGGTCGTTGCTGAAGATGTCACTAATATGATCTTGTGAAATGTAGACTATTAAGCCCATCAAGATGTTTTAGGCATTAGAACACCCACATCATGCTGTGTTTAATGTTTTCTTTCATAGTGAATTATTTAGCTTCTCAAATGGGCTGCCGATAACCTTGAAATCTAGTCTTCTCATGGTCCGCCTCACCGACGTAGTTAATGTCCCTAGAATATAAATACTCTAGAAATGAAATTCAAGCATAGCTTGAACAGCTGTCCAGGCAATGTAGCATAGCAAACTGACTTCAAGAAAATTGACTCTGTTTTTTTTGGTTGTTTTTTGGTTATGGTTTGATATTTAAATGCCACATCCAGGCAACCACTGTTTTTAAGCAGACCTGTCACTTTGCATTAGTAGATATCATTCTGCAAAGAAGACAACAGGAGGGTATTCACATTTTGAAGTGGAACATTTAAAGGGGTTTTCAAAGAAACAAATTGAAATTTTCTTTTTGATTATGTCTTGCTCCAAAAAATAATAAATATAAATAATATTAAAGCCTTAAAGTCAACCTGTGACTATAATATGCACACCAAAGTTTTTGCATACTATGAACAAGTAAAAGCACTTTAAACCAAACCCTCATTTATCTATGTAGTAATAAACATTCTGTAAAGATGAATCTTCAAAGTTCACATCATAAGTACTAAAAGCTTATTTTACTATTGCTTTGGATAGAACCAGAATCTCAGCAGCCTTTTCATGTGTAAAATTAGCACATGAGCTGTTAGACCATTGTGGTCTTTCAGATTGAACTACTTCACAGTATAGGCAGGTAGAGGGGTCAATGATGTCTTGTTTTAAAGTTCTTTTGCAGCTTGTCAAGAATATGTAAATACTTTAATGTCCACCAAAAACTGGTCTTAACAAACAGACCTGGAGTTTCCCCGGGTTTGGTTGACACGCTTCTAAAATCACTACATCTATCTTGGTGCACGATCAAAGCCACAATGTACCATGAAATGATGCTTCAACATTTCCATCATTTTTATTTATCCCCACGTCACTACTACCTTATGAAATTAAGCTCCTCTTCCTGCCGCTGAAATTGCGGACTTGTTCCATGCCTTCTGGGTCTGCCCCAGATCTACACACAATTAAAGCATTATGCTACTACATACTTTATTAACTACCCAAATCGTGAATGGGCCCTTTTTGGGATACTAAACATCCCAGGTATTAAACTTTCAAGGGGATCCAAAAAAAAAACCTCCTTATATGCCTTCTGGCACAGAAAGCCATTCTATGCAAGTGGATTTATCCGGAACCCCCCCATTATATCTGTTTATAGATAAATCATCCTACGTTTTTCTCATGGAATGGTTGGAGCCCTCTTTGCATAAGGAATGATGGGTCCAAAATTTCTTTGATGTTTGCTGTTGGTTATTTTTAAAATGTACAATTTGCAAAAAGGCAAGAGGTAGAAAAATCCTGGCACAATAATGTTTTTTTGGGTGTTTTTAAAATAGAAATGGGAATATGCCCCTCAAACTTTATGGAGCTCCCTTTCTCTCCAGCCAATGACTGATTTTAAATAGTGAAGAATATTTGTGTTAACTGCTATATGTAATGAGAAACCTGAATAAAAGTAAAAAATGCAGCCTAAGAGAATATAACTGCCCAGAGAGCCCTCTGGGAAGAATATCCACTAAGTGAATTGTAAAGAATCTGTCAGTAAGTATGGTGAAACATATTCATGGTGAGTGAAAAAAAGAAAGAAGCAGAGAATCTTATATGGACATATCACAGCCATACACATAAGAAAAAAAAATGCACAAGGGTCCATCATATAACAACACCTGAACAGTTGGTCTAATCAAGGTAAGTCTACTCAATGAATCGGCATATAATTAAAATTCCAAGATGGTTCATAGAGAAACTCAATATAGTCTCTCTATATATATAGATGATACCATATAGATGGTAAATTCATGCAATCCTCTTCAAAGGTGTAGATGATAAATCTTCATACTTGACATGACCTCACATATGATAATTACAGATGTACATCAAAACATCAAGGAAAGGCAATGGGTACTCTTACCTCAGGGTGTGGACCCACACACCAGCAGTGGTGAGTCGATCAAGCATATAGTAATCCTCCATGATGGATCCTCCAGCCAGGGCTCCTGCAAGTCAGATACTGCAGGACAACATCAACTTCTGGGATATTCCATATCACATGGTTACCATCCGAGCTCCAAGAAGAAGATAAGTGTGGTCATCCACCCAGTTTGTTCTCAGACAATGCTAACAAACTGTTCATTGTTTGTTTTATATTGTCTTTGTCCAAATGTTGCAGCCACTTTTATTGTTAACCACATTCTCGCATCAAAAAAAAAAAAAAAAAAAAAAAAAAAAATAGATATATATATATATAAAAAAGAAAATGAATATGTAAATGCTTTAATGTACATAGTCTGAGAACTAACTTTGAGGAAAGTCACTGTTTGTAAAGATTACCTTTAATTTCCCTCTCAGTATATCCCATTTGCTAAATACTAAATACTGCTCCAGAGATCTGCCCACCACTACGGCAGTCGAAACTATTGCCCACTACTGTCCTGG
This sequence comes from Lithobates sylvaticus, assembly GCA_028564925.1. Lineage (NCBI taxonomy): Eukaryota > Metazoa > Chordata > Amphibia > Anura > Ranidae > Lithobates > Lithobates sylvaticus. The sequence goes on from CM053026.1 coordinate 116,857,483, forward strand.
GCATGCTGCACTAATGTGGCGCCTGCAATAACCCTTTTGTGCAAAGGCTGTGTGTTAAGCAGCAGCATTAAGTGAAGTCCTCCTCTATGGGGTTTAAGGTATTAGCTATGAGATTTACACTGAGGGAAGAGGGAGAAGTATTAAAGGACAATTTTCCCAATAGTAAAGTTTGTCTTTATCCTCCAATGTCTCTTCGCTAGCAACAGTAGGACCCTCACCCTATTGGAGCTTGTTGGACTGAAGTCCAACCATATTTGATGATCGGCTATCACAACAATTACAAAATCACAGAATCCTCCTTCAAAATGTATGTGTAGTACAATTTATAGTGTAGCACCCTCTAGTGTGCTAGGAGTGTAGATAGTTTATTCTTACTTAGAGTATGTAAATTTGTGCAGGCTTGGCTGGCAGCCGAGTCTGTCTGTGTTTTTCCTGGGTTGGGAAGAGATCTAGGGAGAACCTTCTGAGAGAATGGGAGGGGAAGGAAGGTGGAGCTGTTTGGAGTATTCTGAGATCCCTGACCAATCCCCAACAGAAGGGTTGGCAGGGGGCAGGTCCCCTCAAATACTCTGGGTCAGCCCAGCTGGGGCAGTATGGAGCTCGGGTGGAAGCTGGAGATGGAGTGTTAGGCTGTCGTGTCCTTTGAGGGAGCTCCCCAGTCTGAGGGGGGGGTGACCTTGGGCATGGGCCCGGGTGCGGAAAGGACCCTCCTCAAGACACACAGAGGTGTCCTGGCCAGAAGGCACAGGAGCAAGGAGAGCACAGCAGGAGAACACTGCCAGGCAAGTCTCCAGGGGGAACAGGAACAGCCAAGAGGTAGAAGAGGTTTGCATAGTATACCAAAGAGATGCAACAAAACAGTATCTAGAACAACTACAAATAATTTTCATTCAGTAAAATCTTTACTCTGGTAATTACTGTACATATAATAGTTTACAAAAATATTCTTCGGTGTTTGAAATCAGTTAGTGGCTGGAGATAGAGGGAGCTCTCTAAAGGACGTGTGGCATATTCCTATTACAGTTTTACATTTCTATTTTCAAACACTCAATAAAAAGTAAACGTGCCAGCATTTTTCCACTTCTTGCCTTTTTGCAAATTGTACATTTTAAAAATAACCAACAGCAAAACATACACTGTTGACAGCTGGTGTGGATGCGCATAATTTTTTTCTGTAATTACCCAGAAACAAACATGCAGAGAGATGCAAATTTGATCAACCTCTTTCTTTCATTAAAATCCAAAAGAAGCAAATCAAATTTAATGGTGTTATTTGGATCTATACAACGCTCTCTGTTGTGTAGGTTTGACAGCGTAAAATCTAAAAATATATTGAACAGGCCGAGCCGGAATTCCAATGAAATTGATTTGTTGTCAGAGTGGAGTTTATGTGGCTATGAGCCATATGAAGCATAACTTTCTAAAAGGCCACTCTGAGAATTGTTAATTTATGAAGTGAAGTTCATGGTAGTAGTGTAAAACAATGAAAACGTTTATCATGTTATACATGCATTGTTGTTTATTTGCCTTTGATTTTTCCCTTTCCTCACTCCATAGCTAGGGATGCTCTATGTACTGTAGTTAGTCCCACCCTTCTTCTTCATGCTTTAGTCTCCATTCATCACATGTGTTGTATTCTGCTGGAGCTAGACACACTATGATTATTTGATCTGATGTTCATCTGTAATGATCTGCACAAGTTTTTGGATTAAAGCTTTCTACAATCTGCAGGATGTCATTGGGATCGAGTCACTCTCTGCCAATCTACTAGACTGTAAATTAAGCTATCTCACCAAGACTTGATCAGTTAACAGTTAACTGATCAGTTAACAGAGATAACAGTTTCAGTGCTTAGATTGTAGAAGCAGAACAATATTCTTCTCAGGTGAGCACCTTGAGCACACTCTAGTAGAAGAACATGGTTGTCTCAGAAGTTTTTCATATAGTTTCCATTAGAGATTATCATTTTGTGAGAACCTCCAAATGGATTTTTTTAACTACTTTAACTTGTCAAAGCACCAACTTAAAGTGTATCTAAAGGCAGAACATTTTATTTTTAAGTTTTGGTTAGTGATAAGGGGTTAGAAATATTGTCAGGTTGTTATTGTTAGAAAACAAACATGCATGTAGGCAGGTTGTCTACAGAAGTGTGGTTTTAGTTAGTGGCTGGCCCAGGCTGAGGGGAAAGATGTAATGTATGTGCTGCTGTTCCTGGGCTTTTTGGATTCAGCCTACCCACTGGTATTATAAATATGGGGGGAGGCTAGGTTCAGGCTTTTTTTGGGATGCACCAAGCAGGTCATGCTGTGACTACTGTGGAAATGGACTCCTACAGTCTGTCAGGGGCACCGGAGATCCAGAGATCAGCCAAGGCTTGGAAAAAGAAAGCAATGGACTACTACCGTTTAGAGGTATGCCTGGACTAGCTAGGGATAGATAAGGTTCTTCTTATGCTAATGTTCACCACGGACTGTAATGCTGAGAGAATTTTAAGTAAAGTTGCATCAACTGTTCTAAGCATGGTCTTTAAAGGGGTGCATGTTGGTTCTGGTGTATCAAAAGAACTTGGGTCAGTAAAGCATATATAGGGTATGACGTATAGCCACTACAACAAGGCAAGACAAATAGAGGGAGATGGAGTAATGCAGTTTCTATGGGTAACCAAGGTCTAGAGCAAGGTAAATTGCAGCCATTCATCAGGTGCGGTACCTGGTGTTGGGTTCTCTGGTAGTGAAGGGAGGGTCGATTTTCTGGCTCCCTCCCCAGCAGTCAGTTTCCGGTAGTAACAAGAACCAAACCCAGGTTATGGAGATATCACTGGTCACATGGTACGAGAGTGAAGGAGTTAACAAGTGCACACATGAAGTCTACGCTTTGTGTGAGGCGGGACTGAAATTCTGTTACTGGTAGTGAGGTAACAGAGGTACGCTGGACTGGTGGAGAGGCTCATCAGAGTCCTTCCTTATTGCAACATTCAACATGCAATATCAAAGTAAGGTGTGTAGTGACATGGGATGGACTTTTCAGAGGAACTTTTTTTTTACTGCACACGGTGACACAGTTCATCTCTAAGTTGGGGAACTACCTCAATGTTAAATGTTTACATGACCACAGTCCCCGCCTGGTACTGGGCATTGATAAGTACGTTCATGGCAAAAAGGTAACTCCACATGCAAGAGCGAGTGGCCCCGCCCACATGCACAAGACGCACACCAATGGCAAAAGTGCCAGACCGAATAATAAGAGTCCAAATTAATTTATTGGTTTGCAATAAAAAAAAACAGCCAAATTTTGGGTACCTTAAAACACTCCCCCTTCCTCAAGGCTTCAGTTAAAATAAGAAACTTGAATGAACTGGACAGCAGATGCTCCTGGCCAGTAACACTCCTAGTCCAGCAAATAACTTACCTACATATATTCATACAAGAAAGCCCTATTTTGAGTCCATTCAAGTTTCTTATTTAAACCAAAACCCTGATGGAGGGGGAGTGTTTTCTGGCCTTTTGTTGGCTGTTTTTTTTTTGGAAAACCAATAAATGATATTTTATCACTTAGTCTGGCACTCCTGCCACTGTTTTCACTGTGAGTTGTCACCAGCAGAGGCATAGAGTAGAAATCTCCAATGGGAAATTTCCTGTGAAATCAGTTTAAGAGGGCATTTGCCACACTTTGGGAGATTTCATCCAATATCTTGTTTTGTGTGCAGGACAGAAAGTGGAAGGAAATATCTAAATGACATTGCCTTGAAAAAGTATTCACACCCCTTGAAATTTTACAACCAAAAACGTAAATGTATTTTATTGAGATTTTATGTGATAGACCAACACAAAGTGGCACATCATTGTTCAAGGAAAATGATACAATAAATATCTGAAAAGTGTGGCGTGCATTTGTATTCAGCCCCCCTGAGTCAATACTTTGTAGAATCACCTTTCTCTGCAATTACAGCTGCAATGCTTTTTGGGTATGTCTCTACCAGCTTTGCACATCTGTGTGAGTGAAAACTTTTGCCCATTCTTCTTTGCAAAGTAGCTGAAACTCTGTCAGATTGGATGGAAAGCATCTGTGAACAACAATTTTCAAGTCTTGCCACAGATTCTCAATTGAATTTAGGTCTGGACTTTGACTGGGCATTCTAACACATTAATAGGCTTTGATCTAAACCATTCCATTGTAGCTCTGGCTGTATGTTTAGGATCACTGTCCTGCTGGAAGGTGAACCCCCGTCCCAGTCTCAAGACTCTAACAGGTTTTCTTCTAAGATTGCCCTGTATTTGGCTCCATCCATCTTCCCATCAACTCTGACCAGCTTCCCTGTCCTTGCTGAAGAAAAGCACCCCCACAACATGATGCTGTCACCACGTTTCACAGTGGGGATGGTGTGTTCAGGGTGATGTGCAGTGTTAGTTTTCCGCCACACATAGCTATTTGCTTTTCAGACAAAAAGTTCAATTTTGGTCTCATCTGACCAGAGCACCTTCTTTCACATGTTTGCTGTGTCCCCCACATGGCTTCTCGCAAACTGCAAACAGCACTTCTTATGGCTTTCTTCCAACCATGGCGTTCTTCTAGTCCTAAAGCCCAGATTTGTGGAATGCACGACTAATAGTTGCCCTGTGGACAGATTCTCCCATCTGAGCTGTGGATCTCTGCAGCTCCTCCAGAGTTACCATGGCTCTTTTGGCTGCTTCTCTAATTAATGCTCTCCTTGCCTGGCCTGTCAGTTTAGGTGGACGGCCATGTCTTGGTAGGTTTGCAGTTGTGCCATACTGATGATGGATTGAACAGTGCTCCATGAGATGTTCAAAGCTTGGGATATTTTTTTATATCCTAACCCTGCGTTAAACTTCTCCACAACTTTTTCCCTGACCTGTCTGGTGTGTTCCTTGGCCTTCATGATGCTGTTTGTTCACTAAGGTTCTCTAACAAACCTCTGAGGAATTCAAAGAACAGGTGTATACTGAGATTAAATTACACACAGGTGGACTCTATTTACTAATTAGATGACTTTTGAAGGCAATTGGTTGCACTAGATTTTAGTTAGGGGTATCAGAATAAAGGGGGCTGAATACAAATGCATGCCACACTTTTCAGATTTTTATTTGTAAAAGATTCTGAAAACCATTTATCATTTTCCTTCCACTTCACAATTATGTGCCACTTTGTGATGGTCTATCACATAAAATCTCAATAAAATACATTTACGTTTTTGGTTGTAATATGACAAAATGTGGAAAATGTCAAGGGGTATGAATACTTTTTCAAGGCACTGAAGTACACACAGATAACCATCAAAAAATTCTAGTCCATTCTTTTCAGTAAAAAAAAAAAACAATTCCCACAAATTATATGTGCATTTACTTTATTTTAGTCATGTTGTTTGCCTGTAAAAGTGTAAAAACTCATAAATTCTGACACTGTGGCTGGATACCGGTATCTTGGATGTGAGGTCAGCAACCTCAGCAGACTTAGAACTGATACTCTATAGTGCTTCCTGTTGGAATACATTGTTCATGTATTTAGTGCAACAACTTCATAAGCCAGGAGATGGCAGGGTTTAAAGGTTTGTAGCTGCATCTATGGTAAAACTCTGTTAAAACCTGTCTGCAGTTAAGCAGCAAAGCCCATGTGGACTGTGCACTCTGTTCTGTAGGCCTATATACAGAATTTCCAACTGGTTATCGGCACAGACATAGCCCAGACAACCATAGAAAAGCTAAGAACATAGACAAAGATCAGTCATAGCCAGCTGCAGCAGATGTGCAAGATACAGTAACAGAAAGAAGACGGCAAAATAATAAAATAAAATGGCAAGTAACACAGCTACAACAAAGCTTTCATTTGCAAATCTGACAAACCAAAACTACCAGTCTTGGAAATTCAAAAATTCTGCTAAAAAGAGAAGGTATGTGGAAATGTATAAATTAAGTCAGGCCAGAACACCCTACAGATGAGTAAATAGAGAAAGATCAAAAAGCTCAGAGCACAATCTCTCTTTGAATTGAAGATGATGAAATCATACATACACTATATTACCAAAAGTATTGGGACACCTGCCTTTACATGCACGTGAACTTTAATGGCATCCCAGTCTTAGTCCATACGGTTCAATATTGAGTTGGAACGCCCTTTGCAGCTATAACAGCTTCAACTCTTCTGGGAAGGCTGTCCCAGGGTTTAGGAGTGTGTCTATGGGAATGTTTGACCATTCTTCCAGAAGCGCATTTGTGAGGTCAGGCACTGATGTGAACAAGAAGGCCTCGCTCACAGTCTCAGCTCTAGTTAATCCCAAAGGTGTTCTATCAGGTTAAGATCAGGACTCTGTGCAGGCCAGTCAGGTTCCTTCACCCAAACTCGCTCATCCATGTCTTTATGGACCTTGTTTGTGCACTGGTGCGCAGTCATGTTGGAACAAGAAGGGGCCATCCCCAAACTGATCCCACAAAGTTGGGAGCATGAAATTGTCCAAAATGTCTTGGTATGCTGACGCCTTAAGAGTTCCTTTCATTGTCTGATTTCCCAGAGTTCCAGAATACCTCTATGCTGGTGGTTATCTGCCCTTTATAAGGGGGTCTGCAGTGGGGGGGGGCATATTTGCTCCGCCGCTGCCTGACTGGTCACCCACCCACAGCTCCCGGGGGGGAAACCTCTTGTGTGCTGGTCCACAGCATCAGGATCCAGATAATATTGCTCCACATAGCTCTTGATTTATGGCTTTGATTCTGCAGATTTAGCAGTTTTTTCTTCTGATTTCACCACTATATGTACACTCAAACCAACGTTGGCTGTCTTATGATGAAGTGGGCGTTGTCCTGCAAAATTCATACAGGTTAAGGCTTCAGCTATCCTATAATGATCTAGTAAGTAGGCTGGTATTCAGAATGTAAATTGGGGGAAAAACCGCGCTAATCAATTAGGGCCATACAAAAGCTGCCAACAAACAAAACAAACAAAGTCAAAATACGTGTAGATCCAAAATTGTAGCGCTAGTGCATGGGCAAGGTGTATATATTGCAACACTCAAGAAAAAAACAATATATAAATTGTGAAAATAAATCTTAATGCTGGAGTTGACTCCAGTATAACCAAAATATTACAGTCCATATAGTGATAACATAGAAGTGTAGGTCCTTCTGGTCCACTCAATGAAGGCAGGTTACAATATATACTTGACTGATGTCAAAATAAGGCGTAGGTACGCTTACCAGAAGTGTTGGATGTGACTACCATACGGCATACACATCAGACAAGCTTAGGGATGGAAGGTCTTGCATCACATGGAAAACCACCACGAACTGGAACTCCAACGATTTCCGGTACTGTGTGCTGAATCGATCAGCGAGATGGATAGGTTCGACGTACGATTATCCGATGGTCACAAGGTTGATGATGAAGACCGGGGGAGGGAATAAGAAATGGAGACCACTCCAATGGTGCAGGTCAAAAAGCAACGATTTATTCACATATGCATGTGAACATAAAAAGTAAAATCAAAATCTCGAGACAATGTATAAAATTCTGGCAATATGAGCTATCCTACGCCCCTCATATTGCCAGAATTTTATACATTGTCTCGAGATTTTGATTTTACTTTTTATGTTCACATGCATATGTGAATAAATCGTTGCTTTTTGACCTGCTCCATTGGAGTGGTCTCCATTTCTTATTCCCTCCCCCGGTCTTCATCATCAACCTTGTGACCATCGGATAATCGTACGTCGAACCTATCCATCTCGCTGATCGATTCAGCACACAGTACCGGAAATCGTTGGAGTTCCAGTTCGTGGTGGTTTTCCATGTGATGCAAGACCTTCCATCCCTAAGCTTGTCTGATGTGTATGCCGTATGGTAGTCACATCCAACACTTCTGGTAAGCGTACCTACGCCTTATTTTGACATCAGTCAAGTATATATTGTAACCTGCCTTCATTGAGTGGACCAGAAGGACCTACACTTCTATGTTATCACTATATGGACTGTAATATTTTGGTTATACTGGAGTCAACTCCAGCATTAAGATTTATTTTCACAATTTATATATTGTTTTTTTCTTGAGTGTTGCAATATATACACCTTGCCCATGCACTAGCGCTACAATTACTGGTATTCAGAATGTACATTGGTGAATCAATTGGATTGTAGTCTCCTGTTCATTTATGTGAAATGTAAATGTCATGTGTATTTTTTCTTATTTGTTAACTTAATAAAAATTTTACTTTTATATAACCTTTTTGTACTTGTTAATGAGCACCACTAAAGTCCCATGGGCTAATGGTTCTTTGGTTTTGTGCTTTCACTGAAACTAAGGGGCCAAGCCTAATCCCTGAAAAACAACCCCACACCAAATGATTTGGACCAGTGCACAAAGCAAGGTCCATAAAGACATGGATGAGGAAGTTTGGGGTGGAGAAACTTGAATGGCCTGCACAGAGTTCGGACTAAGACTGGGTTGCCATTAAAGTTCATGTGCGTGTAAAAACAAACAAAAAAAAATAACGCAAATCTATAGAAAATCCACAATTGCATGAACCATTCTTAAAATCAACAATGATGGACTCCTAATAATTTTATATATACAGTATATACCCGCACCTTCCTATTAATATTCTATCTCTATTAAATTTATATTGAATGTTTTTAAGTGCATAATGGTAAAGTGCAAGTGCTAGAACACTATATATATTTGTCTATATAGACATAAAGTGCAAGTGCGAATGTACTGTGTGTGTCGATCTATATATGTGTCACCACAATTTATAATACGAAGATTCCTTTGCAAAGGAAATCTGATAGCTGCAACTAACTGCTAATCAGTGCTGGCAAAAAAAGTGCATATGTGAACATATTCAAAACTAAAAAAACATATGAAATAAAAAAGTGCTGTCGCTCTGTGAGGACATTACACAACAAAACTAGTAGAGCGTGGCTAAGGACGCTGACACCATCAAGCTCTTGTAAAGATAAGGCTTGTGGCTTAAGGTTTCAGCCAGGAGCTGTCAGGATCACATAGTGCTCCTGCTCCTCATTCCAGCATCCAGTTGTTGGCTGTGGCATTCTCCCTGTCTGTGTTCACCCGCAAGGTGATTGATGGTCAGTCACCTGTTATAAGCAAACTGAACACTCTATCCCTTGCTTGTGATAGAGACAGAGTTACCTGCATTGTTCCTGATCAAGCCTCCCATTTGTCTGCCCTGCTTTGCTGTTGGATTACCCTGTGTATGACCTGAATCGCATATTGGACTATTCCCTGAACTTAGCCTGCCTTTTACCTAGACTGTCATTGGATTGGATACTGGACTATTCCCTGAACTCAGCCTCCCTTTTACCTGGAAACCAAAAACAAACAGAGGAATCACCATAGCATAATCCTGTTGAAACAGTTTATTGAAATTAGACACAACAAAACTCCCCCTTTAGGACTTGCACTTACAAATATTCAAAAATAAGCAAGCATATAATCACATTTGGTCAGTGAAACACATGGGGATCTATGTGGTGTCTCCTACCCCACTGAGCTTACCTCTCCAGCGGTAGTCACAGCCGTGTCCCCAAATGACGTGCTGACGTCACTACTATTCATCGTATGGCCCCACACTGATACGTTTCGTCATCCACGACATCATCTGAGGGTGTGGCCACACAACATGACGTACCATTATATACTGTGGCTGGCAGGGAATTGGTGTCGGGCTTTTAGCTTTGACCCAAGACCCGTCCATGAACAGAGTGACGAGGAGTATGTGGACCAAGAATTGGTTGCTTCAGCGTGACCAATTCTCGCACATGCCTTTGCTTCGTGAGATCCGCGAGAATAATCCTGATGATTTCAGGAACTTTCTCCGGATGACGGACCCCGATTTTCACCGTCTTTTGGCTTTGCTGACCCCCTTTATCAGCCGGCAGGATACCTGCATGAGACAAGCCATTACTCCGGAGCAGAGGCTTGTTGCCACGTTGAGGTACTTGGCGACAGGGAGAAGTCTTCAGGATTTGAAGTTCTCTTCAGGTATCTCTCCCCAGGCCCTGGGAATCATTATTCCAGAGACCTGTTCTGCCATCATCGAGGTCCTGCAGGAGGACTATATTAAGGTAACATTTATACTTTACTATTCCCTTCTATGTATGCTCTGTTTGCTAATGTCTTCTATTTTTGACCTCCTTCCCTAATTACCATGATTGCAATATGTTCTAATATGCTGTGCCCCTTTTCTCCTTCATGCAATTTTCCCTTCACTTACCTGCCCAGCATGCTCTTCTGCCCCAATAGACACCTATGGCCTAGTCACTTAAGCAATGTCTTTTGTCTGCTGCATAGTATTGTTTGCCCCCAAACACCCCCTAAAATATGCACAAATGTTTGCTGTGTGGTTTACTTCATGTAGAGCCCCCTTTTTTTTTTTTTGGTGGGGGGGGGCAAACTCATTAGGAACCCCCTCCCCCAACTGCTCTGTCAGATGGTACCAATCCTCTATCTGCTGGCTTTCCCAAGGTCAATACACACTATATACCTACCTCTTTATAGTGGACATCTTTAGGGATGAATTCTGCAAAGCATGTAGTGCAAGGGGCTGCCTCCATACTTTCCATTTCCTATTTTTTTGTGTTCTTTCCCTCCTATTAGCTTGCTTGGTAATTTCCGAATGTCACAATGTGCTTTCCTTTTTGGGGGGGGGGGGGGGGGGGGGGGGGGGGGGTTTGAAATGTTAGTTTAGCTTTCCTGGGGGCTGCCAATAGTGTTAAGTACAGAGGGTCTGCCCAAACTAGCACACATTATTGAGCCATTTGCCAATCAATGAAGTGCAGAGGGTTACCTGTCCAACACCCCCCCCCCCCCAAACCCTAGTTATTGCCAATGGCCCATCAGAAGTGTGGAGATTGATGGGGGGTGAGTAATCTGTGAAGGGGAGCCTCTACTTTTCTGTGCAAATACTTTCCAGCCTCCAATTTTATACAATGCTCTTGTTCCAAGATGTTGATTGTCTAATCTGCTTGCAATGTTTATGTGCAAAGTGACTAATTATTTTTTCTTGTTTCACTCCACAGTTCCCTTCCACGCCACAGGAATGGCAGACTGTGGCCTCCCACTTTGCCAGCCGTTGGGACTTTCCTAACTGCGGAGGGGCAATTGATGGGAAACACGTCCGCATCGTCCCACCGCCCAACTCGGGGTCCTACTATTATAATTATAAAGGGTTTAATAGTGTAGTGATGTTGGCGGTGGTGTCGGCGACATATGAATTTATGTATGTGGACGTGGGGATGAACGGCCGGATCTCGGATGGTGGTGCCATTGCGCACACGGAGTTCTACTCGCGTCTCCAAAGTGGCAGTCTGTGCTTGCCACCTCCAGAGGAGAATGCAGAAGGACTCCCCTTCGTCTTTGTCGCAGATGAAGCGTTTGCGTTGACTCCCCATCTGATGAGGCCCTTCCCGATGAGGACCCTCACCCCAGACCAGAGGGTCTTTAACTACAGGCTGTCCAGAGCCCGAAGAGTTGTGGATAACACTTTTGGCATCCTGGCCAGCCGCTTCCGCCTGTTCTTGACGGCAATTAACTTGGCGGAATACAAACTGAACCACATAGTTCTTGCCTGTTGCATATTGCACAACTTCCTCAAAAGACATAACAGGAACTATGTGGTGCCCGTTGGCCCAGATGTGGAGGGCCCTCCAAATGCTGACTTCACAGCCCTTCAAGTGGCACGTCCAGGCTTGCCCCCTCTAAATGCCCGCGCGGTCCGCGAGCAATATATGGACTACTTTGTGGGTAGGGGGGCCATTGCTCTGCCTGACGATGTGTGAGAGGCATTTTGTAATAAATATTAGTTTTCAACCAACCTATGATTTCTTGTCATTTCCGTATTCTTTTTAGCTTATTTTACCTTTAAATTTTTTTCCTTTGCCTTCGACAGTGGGAATGCACTTTCTGGGCAAAAGGAGGTAACAGTCTCTTCTTCCCAAAAAGATTATTCTCATGTTGTGTGTTTGCTACCTAATCTTTGGTCTAGAGAAGGTTTGTACTGCATAACACCCATTGCCCCCCATATCCTTTACATTTGACATACATAATGCATTGTGTTTTTTAAATAAGGAAGCCACACATTTAGAAAATTAAAAAAGTTTACTTGGAAAACATTCACAAGTGCGTTTACAATCTTCTTGCCCAAACTGACAACATCTTGGTTATTTACAACATTGTTTACAAACATTCCGCAATTGGTAAAACCAGGCATGGAGCAAAACAGAACCTATGAACTAGGAAAGTTCAACTTTCTAAAGTGAAGACAAGATCAGACATGACTATTATGTTCAAAGTGTGTTTGATCTTGCCTTCATCACATGGGGGGTCACCCCTGGAAAGTGGAAATTTAGAACATGCACACAATTTGGGTCTGAAAATGGTCATTAGATGGTAAAACACATGCCTAGAAGCTTCAAAAGTGCCATTTTCCATCATGGGGATGAATGGACGTTTTCTGGGGGTGCAACCCCTTCACCACAACCACTTTCGTAGTTCATAAAGTGGTTGCACCCCCAAAAAAACGTTGGCATTCATCCACCATGATGGGAGCTAGCACATGTGGACACAATGTGTGCATGTTCCAAATTTCACACAGTTCTTAAGTTGCAAATGTGTTCAGAAGCAGGCACAAATGTGTGTTAATTACTTGGTGCGTTTTCATATTTTTCCTAAAACATCAATGATGTTCTTCAATTTTTGTTGAACATCATTGATGTTTTGCTTTATGTAATCTAGATCTCTATTGCAGACCATTATCTCCCCGATGAGTACGTGGGCACTCTCTGTGGTAAAGTGCGATTTTTCTTCCACAACATCCACGTCACCTAAAAACCACAAACAAACAAAAATCGGGTGTTGGAAATGAGGCAGCCATACATTGATTAGCTTACCAGTAGAGCTGTGTTCTCCCACACTCACCTGTTGTGGTGACAAGTTCTCCAAGTTCGATGATCTCTCCTTCCTCCTCCTCCTCCTCTGCTTCTGCTCTTTCCCCTTTTTTGGGAGGTGTTGGTTTTGGGGTTTCCTCAGACGGCCCAAGTTTGCGCTCCCCTATGAGAATGTACAAAAGGAAGATTTAGCAACACAATCTATTGAGGGCAGAAATAGGAAATGACAAACATTGCTTGAAAGTGACGGACACTATTTTTGTTTGGCCAGTTACAAATGCCAACTACATGAATGTAGTCACTTTGTAAAGGTGCTAAACTTACTAGCTTTTTGGTAGAAGTTTCTGTGATGGAGACCCCCCTCTAGTATCCACTGGAGCACATGTGTGGAAAAGCCTAATATAAAGGGGGTTTGGGTGTCCCAGCACTAGTGCTCTAGAGTCCAGATGGGTAAACAGCTACTGAGTGACCTCTCCTTTACATTGACTAAATTTGGTTTACGCTCTTGATGACATCTCTAGTGAGAACAAACTTCCTTTCAATAAAAACTTCACCAAACCTCGTATTATAAGTGGCCGAACGATCGAGGTTGCGTACGATCGAATGGACACACACACGAACATGACAGTGGCAGAAAGATCGAGGCTGAGTACGATCGAATGCACGGACAAACCTGAAAGTGGCCATTTTGGAATGTACAACTTTGTAAAAATCAAACCACATGGAGCAGTATGCAAGCAAGAAATAAAACACAAAACACAACTACTTACTTTTTTGAAGAATTCGCTTGATCTTTCTGTACTGATCGGACTCCCTCAGTTTCAGGTCTGACCAGCGTTTCCTCAGTTGCTCCTTGGATCGTTGTACCCCAAACTGATTGTACAGCCTCCTCACAACTTTAGACATGATCTTGGCCTTGCGGACATTGGGGTTGAGGTAAGGCCCATACTTCCCATCATAGTCGCTCCTCTTTAATATGTCCACCATCTCCAACATTTCTCCAAATGACATATTGGAGGCCTTGAATTTCAGGCTCCGGGATCGGGACGTTTCTGCCTCCGGACTTTCCTCGTCCTCCTCCTCGTTGGTGGGATATTTGGGGCGCCCTGCTGTGTCCCCGCCAGGTGCTCTCCCCACTGCGCCGTAAAGAGAATGGGTGGGGAATAGACGAGAAAGATCGTCAGGGGCGGGCGGAGTTTGACGCATGCGCACTGGATATAAAACGTCACACGCCTGTGTCGTAGCCACGATCTGGGAGACGAGGGGAGAGAAAGCTCACGCACGAGACGATCGCTAGAAACGAAGGTACAATTTGACGTTGGTACATAACTAGCCTAGACTGATTCGAACTTGAGGCTTCTTTATGGAGAAGATTAGGAGAGTTTAGCCTGACATAATTTATAGTGTTTTGTGTGGTGTTGTGTCTTGCAGAGATTATGAAGGGATTCAACGACGTGAGTTTTCTCCCCCTCTTCATTGGCAAATACAGGGAATTTCCCATTTTATGGCAGGCTAAACACCCCCATTATAGCATCAAACCAAAGAGGCACACAGCCCTGGAGGAACTTGTGGAATTTGTCAAGCCAAGGTTCCCCACGGCAACTGTTGATGATATAAGAAAGAAAATTGGCAGCCTGAGGAGTGCGTATATCAGGGAGCGCAAGAAGGTCGTGAAGTCGGAAGAAACTGCAACTGCAGCAGATGAGGTCTATGTCCCCAAGCTCTGGTACTATCAGAGTCTACATTTTCTCAAAGACCAGGCTGATGTCACGGAGCCACTCTCGACTCCTCCTTCCACGCTTCCTTGCGCGCAGGCCACCCCTGATGAGGCTTCCGAGGAGCAACCTGGGCCTTCCAGTCTGGAAGAGGTGGAGGAGCCCAGCTTGTTCCAGGTATAGTAGTTTTGTTACCATTTATGTGAATAATGAATGATGTTCACTTAATTCAGGATCCCCAATTGCTTAGTTCCTAACGTGTTTGACATATCAACTGACAGTAGTGTTGGAGACAGTTGGGGCCACAATCTAAACTGCAGGGCTGAGAATTGTATGGTTTTCTATTTGTAAACATTTTGCAACAGTCACTAGATGAGAATTGTGTGTGTTTGATGAACAAATAACTGAAACTATGTCCCTTTTTCATACACAGGAAGACCTCAGCCAGGAGGTGGCTGTGGAAGGTGGCAGTCAGGAGGAGGCAGGGGTTAGTGGCAGCCAAGAGGTGGGTAGTGGCAGCCAAGAGGGGGGTAGGCGTCGGAGCCGGACTGTCTCCCAAGTCTCTCCCCTCCGCCTTCCCTACAGAAGGGCGAGAAGGGGGGGTGAGGCAGGAGAGTCAGCGCTCCGGATGATCAGAGAGGCTTCAGCCTCCCTACATGCCACACCCACCGACGAGGAGACCTTTGGCTCCGTGGTTGTCACTAAAATGAAGGGTATGGAGGTGAGGCAAGGCAACATGTGTGAGGGGCTCATCCTCCATGTCCTAAATAAGGGGAGGGCTGGGGAGATGACTCCCCTCACACATGTTTGCCATAGTTACCATGCTCCTCCTCCTCCTCCTCCTTCTGCCACCCCACCAGCACGACAGCCACAGCGTGCAAGGAAGCGTGGAAGGAAGACCTGAGAGTGACGACCTGGATTCAGTCTGGTCTGAGAGAAGATGGAGCCTCTCGTAGTACCAGAGCCTGGGGACCTATATGGCATCTGCTGCAGTTCCGGATGCTTTGGACTTCAGGACCAGATTGCACTCCCCTTAATATACGTACTCCTCAGGCCCCCAATTTTCTACGCTTGAAAATTGATGGTTGCCGTGGGGGTCCAAGGCTTTACAAATTCCCCAAGTTTCACCATGGCTGCGTTCCTCTTTGGTTTGTTGCTGAGACCTAAATAAAGGTTTTTTTGATTTGAAATAATCATTGACTATTGTGTTTTACTTTTCTACAATGACAGTTTTTCTTTGAGTAGGCAGGTACATTTCACTAATCCTAAAGTAGAATTAACAAGGGGCAACAACAACAAACAAACTCCTAGTAAATTTAAGCAACAAATACAAATGTTAATAATGTGGTTTGGCTAAGTTGAGACACACAACCCCCCTCCAAAAAACATAAATAAAATCTCCTTCAAATATGTATTCCCAAAAGAAAAAAAAAAAAAAAAAAAAATCGTACTAAAAATATAACAAAGATTCTTTTACGATCTGAGTAAAAATAAACATGTAGTGTATAAATCCTGAAAAGTAATAAAGAACTAAGTTTGTGAGAAGTGCGGGTGAATAGGAGCAGCTAAAACATGTCATTCTTGTTGCATTGTAAAGAAAAAGAGAATGCGCTGCATTAAAGACATTTTAACATTGCAGCGTGACGAATGTGCTGTGTCGATTAGGAAAGGTAGTTTTACCTGACCGAGCGCTTCCGTCACAGAATTTCTTCTGAGCATGCGTAGCACTTTGTCCGTCGGACAACCGTACACACGATCGGATTTGGTGTGATCGGACCGTGTTGTCGGCAAATCTATCCAGCAGGAGATAGGACTTTGTCCGTCGGACAATCCGACGTACACTGTCCGATGGTGCATACACACGGTCTGATTTTTCAACAACATTGTCCGATCGGACACAATCCATGAAAAAATCCGACCGTGTGTATGGGGCTTTATAGTTGCCCTGTGGACAGATTCTCCCATCTGAGCTGTGGATCTCTGCAGCTCCTCCAGAGTTACCATGGCTCTTTTGGCTGCTTCTCTAATTAATGCTCTCCTTGCCTGGCCTGTCAGTTTAGGTGGACGGCCATGTCTTGGTAGGTTTGCAGTTGTGCCATACTCTTTCCATTTTCGGATGATGGATTGAACAGAGCTCCATGAGATGTTCAAAGCTTGGGATATTTTTTTATAACCTAACCCTGCGTTAAACTTCTCCACAACTTTTTCCCTGACCTGTCTGGTGTGTTCCTTGGCCTTCATGATGCTGTTTGTTCACTAAGGTTCTCTAACAAACCTCTGAGGAATTCAAAGAACAGGTGTATACTGAGATTAAATTACACACAGGTGGACTCTATTTACTAATTAGATGACTTTTGAAGGCAATTGGTTGCACTAGATTTTAGTTAGGGGTATCAGAATAAAGGGGGCTGAATACAAATGCATGCCACACTTTTCAGATATTTATTTGTAAAAGATTCTGAAAACCATTTATCATTTTCCTTCCACTTCACAATTATGTGCCACTTTGTGTTGGTCTATCACATAAAATCTCAATAAAATACATTTACGTTTTTGGTTGTAATATGACAAAATGTGGAAAATTTCAAGGGGTATGAATACTTTTTCAAGGCACTGAAGTACACACAGATAACCAACAAAAAATTCTAGTCCATTCTTTTCAGTTAAAAAAAAAAAAAACAATTCACACAAATTATATGTGCATTTACTTTATTTTAGTCATGTTGTTTGCCTGTAAAAGTGTAAAAACTCATAAATTCTGACACTGTGGCTGGATACCGGTATCTTGGATGTGAGGTCAGCAACCTCAGCAGACTTGGAACTGATACTCTATAGTACTTCCTGTTGGAATACATTGTTCATGTATTTAGTGCAACAACTTCATCAGCCAGGAGATGGCAGGGTTTATAAGTTTGTAGCTGCATCTATGGTAAAACTCTGTTAAAACCTGTCTGCAGTTAAGCAGCAAAGCCCATGTGGACTGTGCACTCTGTTCTGTAGGCCTATATACAGAATTTCCAACTGGTTATCGGCACAGACATAGCCCAGACAACCAGAGAAAAGCTAAAAACTCAGACAAAGATCAGTCATAGCCAGCTACAGCAGATGTGCAAGATACAGTAACAGAAAGAATACAGTAAAAGAATAAAATAAAATGGCAAGTAACACAGCTGCAACAAAGCTTTCATTTGCAAATCTGACAAACCAAAACTACCAGTCTTGGAAATTCAAAAATTCTGCTAAAAAGAGAAGGTATGTGGAAATGTATAAATTAAGTCAGGCCAGAACACCCTACAGATGAGTAAATAGAGAAAGATCAAAAATCTCAGAGCACAATCTCTCTTTGAATAGAAGATGATGAAATCATACATACACTATATTACCAAAAGTATTGGGACACCTGCCTTTACATGCACGTGAACTTTAATGGCCTCCCAGTCTTAGTCCATAAGGTTCAATATTGAGTTGGAACGCGCATTGCAGCTATAACAGCTTCAACTCTTCTGGGAAGGCTGTCCCAGGGTTTAGGAGTGTGTCTATGGGAATGTTTGACCATTCTTCCAGAAGCGCATTTGTGAGGTCAGGCACTGATGTGAACAAGAAGGCCTGGCTCACAGTCTCAGCTCTAATTAATCCCAAAGGTGTCCTATCAGGTTAAGGTCAGGACTCTGTGCAGGCCAGTCAAGTTCCTTCACCCAAACTCGCTCATCCATGTCTTTATGGACCTTGTTTGTGCACTGGTGCGCAGTCATGTTGGAACAAGAAGGGGCCATCCCCAAACTGTTCCCACAAAGTTGGGAGCATGAAATTGTCCAAAATGTCTTGGTATGCTGACGCCTTAAGAGTTCCTTTCATTGTCTGATTTCCCAGAGTTCCAGAATACCTCTATGCTGGTGGTTATCTGCCCTTTATAAGGGGGTCTGCAGTGGGGGGGGCATATTTGCTCCGCCGCTGCCTGACTGGTCACCCACCTGCAGCTCCCGGGGGGGGGGGGAACCTCTTGTGTGCTGGTCCACAGCATCAGGATCCAGATAATATTGCTCCACATAGCTCTTGATTTATGGCTTCGATTCTGCAGACTTAGCAGTTTTTTCTTCTGATTTCACCACTATATGTACACTCAAACCAACGTTGGCTGTCTTATGATGAAGTGGGCGTTGTCCCGCAAAATTCATACAGGTTAAGGCTTCAGCTATCCTATAATGATCTAGTAAGTAGGCTGGTATTCAGAATGTACATTGGTGAATCAATTGGATTTTAGTCTCCTGTTCATTTATGTGAAATGTAAATGTCATGTGTATTTTTTCTTATTTGTTAACTTAATAAAAATTTTACTTTTATATAACCTTTTTGTACTTGTTAATGAGCACCACTAAAGTCCCATGGGCTAATGGTTCTTTGGTTTTGTGCTTTCACTGAAACTAAGGGGCCAAACCTAATCCCTGAAAAACAACCCCACACCAAATGATTTGGACCAGTGCACAAAGCAAGGTCCAGAAAGACATGGATGAGGAAGTTTGGGGTGGAGAAACTTGAATGGCCTGCACAGAGTTCGGACTAAGACTGGGTTGCCATTAAAGTTCATGTGCGTGTAAAAACAAACAAAAAAAAACACGAATTTATAGAAAATCCACAATTGCATGAACCATTCTTAAAATCAACAATGATGGACTCCTAATAATTTTATATACAGTGGTATGAAAAAGTGTTTGCCCCCTTCCTCATTTCCTGTTCCTTTGCATGTTTGTCACACTTAAGTGTTTCGGAACATCAAACCAATTTAAACAATAGTCAAGGACAACACAAGTAAACACAAAATGCAATTTGTAAATGAAGGTGTTTATTATTAAAGGTGAAAAAAAATCCAAACCATCATGGCCCTGTGTGAAAAAGTGATTGCCCCCCTTGTTAAAACATACTATAACTGTGGTTGTCCACACCTGAATTCAATTTCTCTAGCCACACCCAGGCCTGATTATTGCCACACCTGTTCACAATCAAGGCATCACTTAAATAGGAGCTGCTTGACACAGTAAGGTCCACCAGAAGATCCTTAAAAGCTACACATCATGCCGAGACCCAAAGAAATTCAGGAACAATTGAGAAAGAAAGTAATTGAGATCTATCAGTCTGGAAAGGGTTATAAAGCCATTTCCAAAGCTTTGGGAATCCAGCGAACCACAGTGAGAGCCATTGTCCACAAATGGCGAAGACATGGAACAGTGGTGAACCTTCCCAGGAGTGGCCGGCCGCCCAAAATTACCCCAAGAGCGCAGCGACGACTCATCCAAGAGGTCACAAAAGACCCCACAACAACGTCCAAGGAACTGCAGGCCTCACTTGCCTCAGTTAAGGTCAGCGTTCATGCCTCCACCATCAGGAAAAGACTGGGCAAAAATGGCCTGCATGGCAGAGTTCCAAGGAGAAAACTACTGCTGAGCAAAAAGAACATCAAAGCTCGTCTCAATTTCTCCACAACACATCTTGATGATCCCCAAGACTTTTGGGACAACTTTCTGTGGACCGATGAGACAAAAGTGGAACTCTTTGGAAGGTGTGTGTCCAAGTATATCTGGCGTAGAAGGAACACTGCATTTCAGAAAAAGAACATTATACCAACAGTAAAATATGGTGGTGGTAGTGTGATGGTCTGGGGCTGTTTTGCTGCTTCAGGACCTGGAAGACTTGCCGTGATAAAAGGAACTATGAATTCTGCTGTCTACCAAGAGATCCTGAAGGAGAATGTCCGACCATCTGTTCGTGTACTCAAGCTGAAACGAACTTGGGTTCTGCAGCAGGACAATGATCCTAAACACACCAGCAAGTCCACCACCGAATGGCTGAAGAAAAACAAAATGAAGACTTTGGAGTGGCCTAGCCAAAGTCCTGACCTGAATCCTATTGAGATGTTGTGGTATGACCTTAAAAAGGCCGTTCATGCTCGAAAACCCTCTAATGTAACTGAATTAGGACAATTCTGCAAAGATGAGTGGGCCAAAATTCCTCCAGGACGCTGTAAAAGCCTCATTGCACGTTATCGAAAATGCTTGGTTGCAGTTGTTGCTGCTAAGGGTGGCCCAACCAGTTATTAGGTTTAGGGGGCAATCACTTTTTCACACAGGGCCATGATGGTTTGGCTTTTTTTTCACCTTTAATAATAAACACCTTCATTTACAAATTGCATTTTGTGTTTACTTGTGTTGTCCTTGACTATTGTTTAAATTGGTTTGATGTTCCGAAACACTTAAGTGTGACAAACATGCAAAGGAACAGGAAATGAGGAAGGGGGCAAACACTTTTTCACACCACTGTATACAGTATATACCCGCACCTTCCTATCAATATTCTATCTCTATTAAATATATATTGAATGTTTTTAAGTGCATAATGGTAAATGCAAGTGCTAGAACACTATATATATCTGTCTATATAAACATAAAGTGCAAGTGCGAATGCACAATTTATAATACAAAGATTCCTTTGCAAAGGAAATCTGATAGCTGCAACTAACTGCTAATCAGTGCTGGCAAAAAAAGTGCATATGTGAACATATTCAAAACTAAAAAACATATGAAATAAAAAAGTGCTGTCACTCTGTGAGGACATTACACAACAAAACTAGTAGAGCGTGGCTAAGGACGCTGACACCATCAAGCTCTTGTAAAGATAAGGCTTGTGGCTCAGGCCCCTTTCACACTGGGGCGGGGAGCCGCGGTGACGGTAAAGCAGCTCTATATTTAGCGCTGCTTTACCATCGTTTTGCCCGCAGGTTTCGGCCGCTCGCGGTGCAGTTTTATCCCCCGCAAGCGTCCGAAAAAGGGTTAATATCCCCCGCAGAGCGCCGCTGTAGCGGCGGTATTGCCGCGGTTTTACCGCGGTGTCCCATTCAAATCAATGGGAAGGAGCGGTATAGGAGCGGTGAACACACTGCTCCTATACCGCTCCAAAGATGCTGCTAGCAGGACTTTTTTTGCCGTCCTGCTAGCGCACCGCTCCAGTGTGAAAGCCCGCCGGCTTTCACACTGGAGTGAATGGGGCTGGATTTTTTCAGGCGGTATACAGGCGCTATTTTTAGCGCTGTCCCGCCTGAAAAACGCCCCAGTGTGAAAGGGGCCTTAAGGTTTCAACCAGGAGCTGTCAGGATCACTTAGTGCTCCTGCTCCTCATTCCAGCATCCGGTTGTTGGCTGTTGCATTCTCCCTGTCTGTGTTCACCTGCAAGGTGATTGATGGTCAGTCACCTGTTATAAGCAAACTGAACACTCTATCCCTTGCTTGTGATAGAGACAGAGTTACCTGCATTGTTCCTGATCAAGCCTCCAATTTGTCTGCCCTGCTTGGATTACCCTGTGTATGACCAGAATCGCATATTGGACTATTCCCTGAACTTAGCCTGCCTTTTACCTAGACTGTCATTGGATACTGGACTATTCCCTGAACTCAGCCTCCCTTTTACCTGGAAACCAAAAACAAACAGAAAACACCATAGCATAATCCTGTTGAAACTGTTTATTTAAATTAGACACAACAAAACTCCCCCTTTACGACTTGCACTTACAAACATTCAAAAATAAGCAAGCATATAATCACATTTGGTCAGTGAAACACATGAAGATCGTTGTGGTGTCTCCTATCCCACTGAGCTTACCACTCCATCGGTAGTCACAGCCGTGTCCCCGAATGACGTGCTGACGTCACTACTATTCGTCGTATGGCCCCACACTGATGCATTTCGTCATCAATGACATCATCTGAGGGTGTGGATCACACAACACGACGTACCATTATATACTGTGGCTGGCTGGGAACATTTAACCCTTTACACTGTGTATTTTCATCCCACTGGAGTATCCCTACGCCAGCAAGGATATCAAATCCGTGAGCAGAGCAGGAGCAACCTGCAACCAACACAAATGACCCACATTCCTGCAGAGGAATCGCGGGCAGCTCCACAAACGTGCCGATGCACACGGATTGATCATCAGCATAGCCCAACCTCAACAGTCATTTTAACAGTATTATCTTATGATGTTATCTTAAGATGTTATCATACTAGGGTATAGAGTGCATTCTCATTGCATAAATCATGTAATTCTGCACTAATTTATCTCCATAATAGAACCATATAAACAGAACCATATAAAATAACGTACTTTAAAAACTGAATCATGAGGAACCAGTAGAACAAATAATAATAAAAATAATAATAATACAAATTTAAATAATAATAGTAAAAATGAATGACTTGACTTCAATAAAATACCACCCTTAATGCCTCAATGCAATATTCATCAACTCCCACAAATTTATACTGTACAATGTTGGACAATCACCCGTTAATAAAGTCATTAAACGAGAATGGAAAGGGAGCAAATTCTCATCTGAAAATAAAAATATAATAATTATTACTTGGGCTAAAATGAATAAGTCTAAACTTGTTAGGAAAACAGGACATTTTCCTAGTTACAGTTGACATGTCATCACTGTATACCATCATCCAACATGATGTTGCTCTGCTGGCACTGAATTGGGCTTTAAGCCAAAGGGATGATCCATTTGAACAGGAAGTATTTTTGAGACAGGTATTTGATTTTTGCCTGTCGCATAACTACTTTTGGTTTTACCACCAGGTAACCACTAATCCTATGATGCCATTTTTTTATTAATAAAGTGAAGACCTTGCACTGCAGTAAGTCTGGAGTGCCATCATCTATTTATATTTGCAACCTACTAGTCAGCAACAAGCTGGACAAGCTGGACGATGGGTCTCTACTTTTTCAGCAGCATGCTCCAGGGCTCAGAGCTTGACTAAGGCTGCTGCTTCCTTTCTTTCATTCTGAAGAACTTCTAGCTGGGCTTCTGTGTGAGCTGATTCTACTTCTGCCTGTGTTCATGTCTGGCCAGCTTCTGCCTCTGTATATTTGGAGTAACAGCGCTGTCTAGCTCATAAAATAAGTGAATAGTCTAAATGTGTTAACCAATTGATGTGTATATACGCAAAAAAACTAATCCCATAAATAGATTAAAATAAAATGAAATAAAATGAAATAAACTAAACTTCCTGCCGCAACTTGAGGTGAGATACACACACAAAATACAATGCAAAAAAATAGCTGCGCTGGAAATTTACACACATTGAAAACCAATCGTGAGAAAATAAGTGAAAATAGGTTCAACCTTGAATTAATGATGTGTGCGTAATGTTGCACCTATTCGGCAACCACTAGATGCAATCTGATTGGCCCAAAAAGCCACTCCTAAGATTGCACCACCCAAATAATATATAATCAACCAATTACAGTGCTTGTAAACATGTGACCGTGAACAAAGCCTCATGCAATATCATCTAAGAAAATTTTCTTTAAAACTTGTGTGAAAAAATAAAAAATATTGGTAGAGAAAATTGTATATAAATGACAATAAATTAAATTATCATGCAAGGAAGTCCACACAGGGTATTGTAATCCTGTTGCTAGTGTTCTCGTGGTGTTCCTATACTTGACACCCTCGGAAAGGAGTGATTAAGAAGAAGAGAAGGATCCTCCACCAAATAAAAAGACTGCCGCTTACCAGCTGCTTTGATCTCTGTGTTAGAGAGATCAAAAGGGCCTGTGGCATATCCCCCTGCCAGGGTCTCTATCCGGGGTCTTCCAAGTATCTCTCACAGTATATGGGTATACCCAAGGGTGAGCGGCGTGCTGACGTCACCTCCATTCCCCGTCCATCCAGGAAGCGACGGGCAGCGAGAGAGAGAGAGACGGCCGGCTCGAGCTTGTTTTTAACACTTGCCTATTGACTGCATACCAAATGTAAGTGCGATATGGTTTTTTACATGTGAATAAAATTTTAAAGCAGTATTGCGCTATGGATACCCGTTTGTTTTACATGTAAACGCTTGTGGAAGGGAGCAAGGAATACCTAGACAGGACCTTTAAGTGTACCCATATACTGTGAGAGATACTTGGAAGACCCCGGATAGAGACCCTGGCAGGGGGATATGCCACAGGCCCTTTTGATCTCTCTAACACAGAGATCAAAGCAGCTGGTAAGCGGCAGTCTTTTTATTTGGTGGAGGATCCTTCTCTTCTTCTTAATCACTCCTTTCCGAGGGTGTCAAGTATAGGAACACCACGAGAACACTAGCAACAGGATTACAATACCCTGTGTGGACTTCCTTGCATGATAATTTAATTTATTGTCATTTATATACAATTTTCTCTACCAATATTTTTTATTTTTTCACACAAGTTTTAAAGAACATTTTCTTAGATGATATTGCATGAGGCTTTGTTCACGGTCACATGTTTACAAGCACTGTAATTGGTTGATTATATATTATTTGGGTGGTGCAATCTTAGGAGTGGCTTTTTGGGCCAATCAGATTGCATCTAGTGGTTGCCGAATAGGTGCAACATTACGCACACATCATTAATTCAAGGTTGAACCTATTTTCACTTATTTTCTCACGATTGGTTTTCAATGTGTGTAAATTTCCAGCGCAGCTATTTTTTTGCAGCTTCTGCCTCTGCCTGAACTCGTGCTTGTGTAGTGCCCCATGCAGCTACATTTGTTAAAAAGTAGTTTTTGGCACTGATGCACTAGTTAGGTCTGCTCTGGGCTCTGTTGGTATCGGCTAAATTACTTCCCCTCATCTCCCAGGGGACCCTTGGACATAGTGGGTGGGGGAATGATGACCCCAGTCTGCATGGTATTATCTCCCTAGCCAATCCCTGGTCAGTAAGGCAGGTGACCAGCAGGGGTATGCGGGTGGTATAAATGGGCTAGTGCCAGAGGGCTCTTGTTCTTGGGGGGAGTAAGACCCAGTCTGAGATCTGTGGAATCCCTAGGAAATCTGCCTGGAACTGCAAGCATCTTTTGTGGGGTCCTACCTCTGTTCTATCCTCCCAGAGGATTTACAGAAAAACCCCCAAGAATCCAGCACACAGACAGCTGGAGTACAGAAGATTACTGACCTTGCATGTGGCTGCACACAGATCACAAAACAGTGAGTACCAGCCTTCTGGGCCTAAAGACTCTCTTTGGGGAGATCATCAGTCACTATTTGTACACCCTGATGTCTTAATGCAGAGTTAGTGTCCTCATTTTCAAATTTACAGTTACTGGAGTATCCCTAGGCTCACCCTATCCGAGTTCTACCCAAAAATGTTTACTGTTTATTGACTCAAGTGTGTGGGAAATGTTGTGTGCCTGGCTGCCATGTGCCTATAAGGGAATGGAACGCAGGATCAAACCGCCAGACCAATCCCATCTGTGCGCTACACTTGGATGGCTACTGCCTCATGCAGGTTCTGCCTGTGCTTGGGCATCTTGCACCTCTGCTTGTGAACCCACTTTGGCAGCCTATGTCTGGGTCTGTGCAGGGGGTTAGACTACTTGTAAATTCATGGCTGTGTTCCTCTTAAAGCCATAAGCTTCCACTTTTGTGCCTTCTGCTTCAGCACTGACTGTTATGAGTTGACTACTTAAGGAGGATTGCTGAGAGCAGGATCTTAGTAATGTTTTTCCAGTCTTTTGAAGTGTAAGAAGACAATGACTTTCCTAAGCCCTGTCTCTACAAAGAGTGTCACTGAGGGAACATGGAAGCAGGGAGCGTCTAGCTAGGCCAGAACTAACTAACATATTGCAAGAGGGGAAGATAGAGGGAGATACCAAATCCCATAAGTAAACAAGTTGTAGTGGCCATAAGCCACCACTAGATGTCAACATACATAAAGACCTTATGAGGTTTAATACTACAACATAAAAAAATACACATAATTGGGACAGAATACCTTTCAAATGATTACTGTCATGCATCCAGGCTGCATATACAGAAATAAATATGGGGCTGTTTTATTTTTTGACTGCTAAGTGGACGTGTGTTTTTCCACACGCAAAAGTGTGGCAAATTGCACGGTTAAAAAGGCACACGGATCCTAGCCATAAAAAAAGACAGGAGCTAATTTTCTTTGTAGGGCAGCCTATTGAAACGAATGAGCTGCCCTATGCGTATTGTGCAAAAATGCCCACGAAAAAAGAAACCCACTCATTTACCAAATGCTAGGAGTGAATTAAAAGAAAAAAAGTAAAGAAAGAAATAGAAAAAGATTTAAAAAAAATGTACCACTGTATATGTAGCCTGACTGCTTTACAGTTATAAATTAGGATGATTGAATTGGGCTGTAGCCTAACTGTAAATGTAAAGCAGTATTAAACTCATAATGTAATATATTGCAGCTTACCAATTATTAGATGTGGTGGCTGCATTCGTTTTCTTTTTTTTAATGCTTTTACCCTTTTCACCTGGTGATCTGGCCAGTAACACACCTACTGTGTTAGAGTGCCTCCACTCTGGATAAATGAGAACAGGGGGCCCATTTAGACAGTGGCATTGCTAATCTGGAGGGAGGGGAGTTTTGGATGGACTAGCAGATTTAAATACACAAACAAATTGAAGCCAAACTCCAGCTAACTAGCAGTTACAGCAAACATTTTTCTTTTCCATTTGGGATGAAGGTTTTACGTAAATAAAACTGATCATTGTAACCACCCCTGTCAGTGTTAAATGATTTGTCCCATCCTTGTAACTGACAGAATTACTGGCAGGATCACCAGATGAAAATAAAAGAATGAAAGCCTAAAAAAGAAAACAAACAAATGGAGCCATTGCATCAACTTTCTTTGCAAATATTCAGCAAGTCTGCTGCAAGTTCTGGTTCAGTTATGTTGTGCAATAGTCTTCCCACCATAGGGGTCACTGTGACTTGCAGAGCGCTTGCTGTAGACTCACCACTGCAACTTTGCTCTTGCTAGAGACTTGCCATGTAAATTTTCTACAAATTGAAAAAAATGTCAAATAGAACTTGTGCTTCAAGTGCTCTGCAAGAGTACAACTTGGCAGTGAAAATATGCAGCAAGTTAACAAGACTTCCAATTCAACACTGCCACAAATTTGTGGCAAGTTATCTTTGCTATCTGGGAAAGTGGAACTGAACTCAAAAGTGAAGATTTGCTAAGTTCTAGGGAACAGTTAAAAAAAGTTGAAGTGTTACTAAAGTCAGATATTTTTTTTAAAATTAAAATAACAAACAAATAATACTTACCTGCCCCGGTTCTCCTCTTCTGGGATCCCCAGCGGCGATCTTGGCTCCTTTTTATGTCCACCATAGCCAACCGCGCTTCATAGACTTACACAGCGGGACTTAGGCCCACCTCCCACTTCCTCTTCACTGCATATGATTGACAGAAGCAAGAGCCAATGGCTCCTGCTGCTGCTCGAATGCTGTGTGAAGAGGAAGTAGGGGGGGGGGGGAATAGATGCAGCCATGCACAGCACTGATCTCCATGCACAGGGACAAACAATGCATTAGGTAAAAAACATTTTTAGGTTTAGTAACACTTTAGGTGCCTAAACAGTACCCTAAAATTTAATTTTTTTGTTTGGAATTTCTCCTGAAAAACAGCAGTAATCTTCCAGGTATGGGAGTTTGCCATAGGTGCCTCTTTGCCTACAGCCTCCTAGCTGTATATCTGCAGTATGAGATCTAAGGCACTGATGCTTCTGACTGCTAGTCTAAGGAGATCTGAAAAAAGTAGACGTGCAATTAGTTTAGTTCCGAATTCATTTTTTTAATTTTGCCAAATTCGTTAATTCGGATATTTGAAAAAAAAATCTGAATATTCGTAAATTCGAATATTCGAAAATTTGCAAATTCGAATATTGGTAAATTTTGAATATTCGTAAAATTGGAAATGCGAAATTAAAAAATCCAGAAATTCGACAATTCGGAAATTCAAAATTCGAAAATCTGAAAATAAGAACGAACATTCAAAGAATGAAAATTCTAAAATAAGATCGAAAATCAGAAAATTTGAAAACCTGAAAATTTTAAAATCTGAAATAATAAATAACTAATACTAACTTAACTATTACTAACTAATAAATTATAGGTATTGTAATTTCCTTTCAAATTTGGCTGTTAGTAACGAATACGAATTTATCCAAAGTTATGAATTATCTGAAATAACGAATGCCGTATCTAAACGAATGGAACGTGACGAATTAATAATAAATACCAATAATAATAATAATAAAAACGTTTTATTATTATTATTATTTTTAATAATTAATTCTGTTCCATTTGTTTAAAAGCAGCATTCGTTATTTCGGATATATTCGTATTTGTTATGTTGACTAGCAGCCAAATTTGAATGGAAATTCCAATACAGGCGGTGCCCAGGTTACAAACAAGATCGTTTCTGTAGGTTTGTTCTTAAGTTGAATTTGTATGTAAGTCGTAACAGGTAAATTTTGTAAGTGTAGCTCCAGCCAAAAAAATATATTTTTTATCTTTTTTGGAGAGCATAGGGAAGTAACATTTGTTTAGCTGTCTGTGCCCCTGTTCAGAAGATTTCACCTCGCTTTCTTTTTCTATGACTATCGGATATTGAACATTTTGGGTTGTTTTGGGACAAGAATTGGTGATAAAGCTTCAGTGGAGACAACTTTTTCCTATGATAACTCTTACAGGAGTGAATTTCCCTTCCTAGGGGTAGATTTCCTCTCACTTCCTGTTGTCATTTGTAAGTCAGATGTTTGTAACCCAGGGACCGCCTGTACCTTTAATTTAATAGTTAGTTATTGTTAGTTAGTTATTATTTAACATTTTTGGATTTTCATTCTTTAGAATTTTCGCATTTTCTTTCTTATTTTCGGATTATCTAATTTTTGGATTTTTAAATTTACGAATTTTCGAATGTATGAATTTACGAATGTACAGGTTTTTTGATTTCCACATTTTCGGATTTTCAAATTTACGAATTTCAATCATAACAAATGACCCGAAAAACGAAAAAAAATAAATAAAAACGAATGAAACGAAAACGAACACATTTTTCAGAAGTGCACATGTCTAGAAAAAAGATTTTGTGTCACAACTGTGCTGCTTGCTACCCTGTTTCCCCCAAAAATAAGCCCTACCCTCAAAATAAGACCGACAAGGCTTATTTGGGAGGTAGGGCTTATATCACTGACAATCATGCTAGGTCTTATTTTCGGGGAAACAGGGTATTATTCCTGTTGGAGGCTCTACCAAGATGGTTGCCTCCACAGAAATACAAAACAAGATATCTTAACTTAAGGCAAGTAAGCCAGCAATGGGGAAAAGATAAGCTACAGGGAAAACGGGATTATTCCTTTGATCTGTACCTGCCTTTACTTGGGCACAGCTTCCTGAACTCAGTTCTTTTTTAAACTTTTTTTTATCTGGTCATTGAGGTGCACTGCATAGTAAAAAAAAAATGCTCCTTTCAAATATGCAAATCAGATGCCTCAATAAAACTCTCAGTGGTCTGACTGTTACACAGGATATCGACATAAGATCTTATGACACACATGAATCGACTTTCTGAGAAAACAAAAAAGAGTTGTAGACGCAACACCACTATCTCTGTAAAGAAAAGAGGGAAGGCATATCTAAACATAAACTGCAAAATATTATAGCCTAAGATATTCTTTCTTTTTTCATGATCCAAATAGTAATAAATGTATACAAAAATGCAGTTTAAAATTGACTTGACATCGTTATGCCGCAGTTAAATAAGCATAAAAGTATATACAAGGTATAATTTTTCAGAAGCTAAAGCACAATTATAACATTAATCTTGTGCAAGACCACAACTGTGATGGTGCCAACTGTGTACATAGATATAATTCTTATCAGCGAGGAAGAAACAGCAAATAGTAACAAACCAGAGGGAATACAATTTATAATGGGGTTTTACATATGACGTTCCTATGAACTATCACTGGACTGCAGCTATCCTTTTAACTCTGTTTAATAACCCATGGCAGTGGGCATGAATACAGCTGTGACAGTGCAGCAGGTTTCAGTAGATATACAATAATCCTTATCTGTGGTAGAAAAAATAAATAAAATTGAAGGGAACCACAGTAAGCAGAATTTATCAGAATTTTCTGATTTAATCGGTTTATAGAAGTTTAGTACTGGCCTGCTACGCTAAAGTATCTGCACCAAGATTTAAAATTGTATTACTGTAACATTTTCAGGGACTAGGTATTGTGGTTACCAAGGCAAGTGTGATAAAGCGCTCACTCCTACGTACACATCTTTCATACAAGAATATAATACTGCACCAGGAAAAGCAAAAATAGTAAGTCATCATAGATATAAAATATTAGACAAATGAAGGAAACAGAGCACTTGAAGTAGTAGAAGTAGGGTTGCCGTCTGTCTGGGATTGACCCAGACAGTCCGGGATTTGAATCATTATTGGACTAAGGAGTCCCATGTTGCGGGTGGCGGCTTCCCTGTCACACCTGGACAGGAGGGGTGGCAAGGGCAGCATTTACTAGAACCGGCTGTTTTTTCCTCCTCCAGCAGCTGAAAGCCAGCTGCCCCTCCTGTTCAGATTCCACTCCTTTCTCCACCAAAGGTGGAATTTTTAGTGGATTTAAAAAATATGTGAGAATTTAACATAAATAAAAAAAGAAAAAAAATAAAATATATATATATATATACATGCGCAGTATCTCACAAAAGTGAGTACACCCCTCACATATTTGTAAATATTTTATTATATCTTTCATGTGACAACACTGAAGAAATGACACGTTGCTACAATGTAAAGTAGTGAGTGTACAGCTTGTATAACAGTGTAAATTTGCTGTCCCCTCAAAATAACTCAACACACAGCCATTAATGTCTAAACCGCAGGCAACATAAGTAGGTACACCCTTAAGTGAAAATGTCCAAATTGGGCCTAATGTGTTAATATTTTGTCAACATTTAATTGTTTACTCCATCACAAAAATGGATATTAACAGATCCATGTTAGGTAGACAGGCAGACACATGTAAACGGATGTATCCATTGGCATCCTTTTAACTAAAATCTACCATGTTTTGGTCTGAAAAACTGGAAAGGGACGTAAAACTTTTCCATTTTTTTTCTGGACCTATGTGGACTTGGAGGTAATTGAAAGTAAACTGATGCACTATTGTTTACATCTGGCTGCCCATAAACTGCCCATAAACTCTAAAAGAGCCTTCCATCCAGATTTACTTGAAAAACTGACAGGCAGTTCTGATTGGAACACCCGTATGAAAGGCCCTCCAAAATGATTTTCTGTGCATTATGGTGTTTTAGCTCAATTTTAGGCTGCCAAGAAGTTTGGTTTCCAAGGTATCCATCAATTGCCACCACTGTGCCCATCAATTTGCCGCCACTGTGCCCATCAATTGCTCCCACTGTGCCACATCAAACAAATGCAGCCGCTAGCCATATCAAATGCTGCCAGTGTTCCCCCCCCAGCCGGCCCGCCGTCTGCACTTACCTGTCTCGGTGGGACAGCTCCTCGATATCTTCTCCCATCCTCTGCTATGATTGGACGCCTGGCGTCCAATCACAGCGCCTGTCGTTTCAGCCAATCAGGTGACGGGTAACAGATCCAAGCATCCTGATTGGCGGAGAGGCGGTTTAGTGTTAGGAAAGCGAATACTCATTCGCTTTTCTAACACACAGCTGAGTGACCTGCAAGCGCCCAGCATGGCGCTCGCAGGTCACCTTTTTTTGACGCCTATCAGAGCCTATGGCTCTAATAAGGTGCTTCAAAACCACCCCCTCCTCCTCCGAAAGGGGGCCGGGCGCCTGAATAGGGGGTGGCAGCGGCGGCCATAGATAGGTTCATGCAATGCATGTGTACGGGGCATTAGAGGGGTGGCAGGAAAGAGGGGATGGCGCCCGTGCGCCCTTATGGACATGTTTCAAGAGGAGAGCTATAATGCTCCCAGAAGCCATGACCAGTAAGGGTCCTTTCACACAGGCTGTGTCAGTTCCATTCAGCAAGGGGTTCTTGAATGGATCCCCTGCTGAATCAGAGCAAAATGGGATGAATGTCAGTTTTGTGAGCTGTACCCATATATTCTTAGTCTGCATTTTGTCAGTGGATGTGTGTAGCTCTGTGATGGCTCTATGGTGTAAATGGAAACACAGACTTGTTTCCATTTACATCAGGCTACAGACTTTTAGGTCCAGAAAAAAGAATGCAGTTGTTTTCTATTTTTTCCAGCTTTGGATGGACTCAGAGTTCTGTTTACATCTGCCTGCCTGTAGCGTTGCCTGGATCTTCCGGTCAGGTCCGCCTGAAAAACTGACAGTTATGCCGCATACACGCGATCTGATTTTCCGACGGGAAATGTTGAATGCGAGCTTGTTGGCGCTAAGTCCGACCGTGTGTATGCTCCATCGGACATTTGTTGTCAGACTTTCCACCAACAAATGTTGGCTAGCATGCTCTCAATTTTTCCGCCAGCAAATGTGTGTTGTCGGAATTTACGATCGTGTGTACAAAAGTCCGTTGGACAAAAGCCCAAAGTAAAAACACACATGCTCCGAATCAAGGACGACTTGGAAGCGATTGGTCATGTAAAACTAGCGTTCGTAATGGAGATATCACGTACGTCTTGTACGTCACTACATTCGTAATTGTTGGCCAACATTTCGGAAAGTCCGATCGTGTGTACGAGGCTTTAGACTTCATCGAAATGCCCATGTGAAAGATCCCTTATGAAGCATAAGCCCAGTTCTGATAGAGGTAGAAGCTGATGTCAGCAGCAGAAGCGCTTGCATCCATCCTGATTCGCCTACAGAGCTGGTGTCTTGGGGTATCTTTTTTTTTTTTTTTTTTTTTGTTTAAAATTTTACTTGATAAAACTGCTAGTGGAGCAAATTTTTATTATTCACTCAACTCCACTTGACAGCATTGCTTAGCAACAGCTTTTGCAAGTATTCTGCAATATTTTATTTTTCATCCAGTATGGTACTGAGAACTATTGATTCAATATTTTCTGTAAACACGTTTCTCTTTATTAAAAGATGGCTATCTATTTTATGAAAAGAATATGTTTTCTCTTGTAAAGACCACAGAAGCCCAAGAGGTCGCAAATAAAGGAATTCTTTCAAACACATTTTCAGCTACTTTAAAGGAAACCTGTAATGAGAGATTTATGTGGGCTGCCAATGATAATCTCCTTCAAAGAAAACTGCTTTTTTTGCATTAATGTTTCCTAAGTCAGTGACCCAAAAAAAACATGCAGACTGGAGTGAAACCCCCGACCTGCTTATCTATTCCATGTCAATGGCCCAAAAAGTACTAAATCTACTTATCAGGGACCTGAAATGAAAGACTCTATATCCCTTTAGCACAGGTTATCTTAAAGTTGAACATTAGCT
This sequence comes from Lithobates sylvaticus, assembly GCA_028564925.1. Classification (NCBI taxonomy): domain Eukaryota; kingdom Metazoa; phylum Chordata; class Amphibia; order Anura; family Ranidae; genus Lithobates; species Lithobates sylvaticus. The sequence continues at coordinate 116,891,359 of CM053026.1, forward strand.
TAACGGAAATACTCATCGTGATTCTTTTGCAGTAAAAGTGCACTACCAGGCTGATAGTAAGTTCCTAAAGATTGTAAACTGAGCCATACGTGCGCAGATTGTCACAGACAATGAACCTGGAAGAAGACTCGAAAAAGATATCCCTGGCAATGAGGGAGTTCACTGCAGCTCTGGAATGTAGGTAAATAAAACAAACTTTAGTTCCACTTTAAAAGAAAACCTGTAATATGAGAAACATGGTGGCTACTATGGCTGACGTTACCTTCAATACTTCAAGGAACAAACCTAGAGCAAGTATGCAGATAGCATAAAACCTGTGCAGGGCCAAAAAACAACAAAATAATTTATATGTATACAGGGCCACAGTTAGAAATCATGGGAAATCACCTACCTGAATGGGGCCCTCTTTGACCCCACCCTCGACTCCACCTCTGACCCCTCCTCTGACCTTGCCTCAAAATAAAATGCAGTTTTTTCTTCAAGGGGGGAGGGTCATACAGTGTAGCGTAGCGGTTATGGAAGTGATCTGGTGGCTTCAGATCCGCTCGTATCACTTCCACATGAAATCTGACAGTTACCTTTAAAAACATACACACACTCCTGCCCGCTGAACCCAGCCAGGAGTGTGTGTATGTGTTTAATCACTTCCCGCCCAGTCTATAGCAGAATGATAGCCGGGCGGTGGTTCAGTTATCCTGACTGGGCGTCATATGACGTCTCAGTTCGTAGTAAAGAGCCTCTGACAGAGGCTCCTTACCACATGATCAGCTGTGACCAATTATTTAAAAATGATGTGAACATTTATTAGAGCAGCTTGGCGGTGTCGTGGTTATTTCACCACACTCTTGCGCTAATAAGCGCCTTTCAATCTTATGATATAATGCGCCCTCTGATCGTATGCCTCCCTGGATCCCCAGCTCCCAAAAACAGACATTACCAGCAGCTTCACGTCATCATCTCAGCATCCGCCCTCCTTCAATGGGCCAGCTTGCTTCTTTTTATTCACACCAACAAAAAGTAATTACAAAGGATTGTGACCTCACAGGAAATTGAATGACCATATAAAGATTTGAAACAGTACAATGGAGACAAAAGGGTGGTGTCTTCACAGACAGCCAATAAAGACATTTGTTTTCCTTCAAAAGAACCAATCACAGACCTGTATACTTTTAAATAGTTTTAGCAAACTGACAATTCTGTTGATAGTAATCCTTAGTACACATTGTTCGAAGAGAACAATGCGTACCTTTAACAGGTCTCAACCAGCGTTAGTCTGCCCCAGTCAGGTCTTTAGAGCAGGCTGGGATAGAATGAAAACTGAGGACTCTTATGACAAAAATACATCTACAACATCTTCATAAAATTTTCCACAACAGCGGGTCAGGGTGTGTTTGAAGGGTCAGTGATTAATGACATTGTTACAAAATTGGGGGCCCATCTAGGGTATAGCGCTTCCACTTGGTTGTTTATTGGTGGTTCTCCCAGGAGCTAGGTCCCCTGGGGGAAAATGGAAGAATGTGTGAGCTCGTAATGTCTTTGAATCGGTTAAAGCATGACTAAGGACATGGATTATTCTATTTAAAATACTTTTCAATAATTGGAAAAATGTGAGGTTAAGATTGGAGAGATTTTATCTAGCAACCAATCCACTGAACAAGCTAATGATTTGACCTATTCTTTCAAGAAATTAGGACACATTTTTGAGAAAAAGGTCAAAGCATGGTGGGATATCACATCTTTTGAGCAATATTTAACAGCTAAACTCATCCCTAGATGTCTCAGGTGGGATTTACCTCCAAATGATGTTCTATATCCAATAGATGAATCCATGAAAGAATGGGGTGATTTTTTTCACCAAAAAAGGTTTTTTGCGCTGCTTGAATTTTTGCTCTTACTTAAACAAAGCAAAATGAAGATTCTAGATTCACAGATTAGAGATTTAACCAACAATATAGAATCTCAAAAATATAGTGAAGAGTTTCTTAGATTATCTGTTGATTTAAAAAATAAACTCTCTAAATGGGATTTAGAAATTCAATTAGGAAAAAGAAAAAAATGATTAGGGATCTGGATGATTTTGGTAGTGGTGCTATAGTTAAATAGCAGAATGCTGGTAACCTCCCTAATCCTGTCCCTATCCCTGACAGATGACTCTCCATTACCAACCTCTAGAGGGAACCTTGTCCATGTATATGAATACTCTGATCAGGGAAGATACTGTACACCACAGAGAGATAATCAATATAGAGTAAATAATAGGAGAGTGAAAAATAGGATGGGGAGGTAGGTGAGAAAGACAGCAGCAGTCTACCTATCGAGATAACTCTCAATCATTCTTGCCCTATAATCAAGATCCCAAAATTGGGAAAATACTCGCTAATACTCAGAACCCTGTGGGAGCCATCCAATTAGAGGGAGATCCCAATATCCACACGGTGGACAAGTACCCATCCATAATAGGTTTGTACCCCTACAGAATCACACCTCGTATTAAGGGGGGGATTTTTCAGGGGCCCAGAGTGGACCAGGGAGGGGACCCCCACTGTACCAGCCAAATTTGGGTGATTGGTAGAGACATTTCCCTCAGCAAGTGCCCCTAGAAAATGGTTTGCAAAGCAAAAGAAAAGAAAAGGAGGAAGGGGAGTGGTAGGCGACTACAAAAGGTCAAAACCCCAATAGGAATTTATAATCTTAGTGGCATTTCTCTGAATGATGATGAGATGCGTGTTTTAGATAGAGGGCTTAAGTTTACCTCTACACAAAGTCTCAACAAATTTCAGACATATGTGAGTATACAAAAATACATCAGGAATTTAAACATCAAAAAATATTTTCTTTTGAATACTATAAGGAATGTTGCAGCTTATGAAGGTGTTTATTGAAATCTCCATAATAAGTCTACCTTTAACCCGCTTAACACAGATAACAAATATCTAGAGGTGTTAAAAACATGGTGTCTAAAGATTTGGAGGTGCTTAAAGTAAGTACATTGGCATATTCCCCAATTCATTAGGAATGGTATGGAGCCTTTGGAGAAGCAAAAGGAAATAATCATATGCCCTGCTGACAAGGGAGGTGGCTTAGTTGTCTTAAATAAATCTTATAATCAAGCAGAAATGGGTTGCTTGTTAAGCGACCGGGATACCTATCAGTTATTGAATAAGGATCCTATGCTGCAATTCAAAGATGAATTGCATACGTTGGTTGAAGGTGGAAAAAGTAGGGGTATCCTTACCAAGAAAGAGGACACTTATTTAGACCCTTTGTTTTTTAGAACCCCTATTATTTATTTTCTTCCAAAAATAGATTTATAGCCCACTGGGTGGAGGAATTTTTCTTCAAGAATCGCTCCCCTGAACTTGTCTGCTATAGGAGATTCCTTGATGATGTCATCATGATCTAGGAGGGAGATAGGTCTAGTTTGGATACCTTTTATGTAGACATTAAACAGTAACACCAAAAACATCCCTCTAACATGGAATGTTAGTTTAGAAAGTATGGTCTTTTTGGACTTGTAGATTTCCAAGGACAACGACTATTTTAGGATGTGTAATTATTTCAAACCGACTGACTGGAATGCCTACATTGCACAATTTCTGGTTGTGTAATATCCCCAGGGGACAATTCATTAGACTGAGACGTAACTGTACTCGCAAAGTGGATTTTATCTCTCAAGTCCTATCCTCTAGATTCCAGCAGAAGGGGTATGACAAAAACACTCTTGATGGAGATATTGCGAGAGTGAGGACCACAGGTAGACAGGTGTTAGTATCCAATCTAAATAGGGAACGCAAAAATGATGCAAATAACTTTAAAATGGCGTTGGACTACCATGTCCAATACAAGAAATTTGAAAAAATTGTTCTAAAAAATTGGTCAATACTCAAACAGGATAAGGTGCTTGGTCCAGTGCTACTAGCATGAGCACAATTTATATACAAAAAAGCCCCTGAAACCCAGAAACAATATTCAGACAGCAATGTGGCTCAGAACAGGGCCTGATAGAAGGGTGAGTGGGCACTATGCATGCCACATTACCATTCTCTTTGGAACACCCAAAGGTGTCCCAGGTCTGCTAAAAATGTTGCTATGCACCGCTAAAGTGTTTGGGTTTGGCTTGAAGAAAAAGTGGCAACCCTAAATTGAATTCTATTATGCACACGTTCCAGTGATGACTGTCTATTAGGAAAAGCTCCTTGCTTTTTGGAGATATCCTCTTACTTACTGTTGTGTCTCTCTAACAGGAAGTGAAGGAAAATCTCCCCAGCAGGAAGCAGACAGCAAAATTAAACTGACAAGGGCTTTACCCTTCCCTATTCTATACAACACTACAGAAAGTTAGCTGTTAGAAAATGACTGAACCTGTCTTCAGAGTCTTTGTTTTGAACTTTGAGGATGAATTATGCCACAGTGTCTGCAGCTACAGTGGTCGGTGAGGTCTTGTTTTAAAGTTCTTTTAGTGTTTGTAAATACTTTTATTCCCATAGTCTTGGTACAGGTGTATTTTAAGCACAGAACTCCGAAACTTGGAAATGTAACTGGCTTTAAAGTGGATGTAAAGTTCTTTGTCACATATGATAAAAGCAGTCTGAGTTTTGCATTGGGGAGCATTCTATAAAAAGATTAGCAGAGCCCTGAACTATTCAACAAACAGAGCTGAAAGTCTCTACCTATAAGGAGAGGGGGTGTGTGCCTTTCCTCCAATCAGCTGTCGTGGCTGTATGCCCAGGCTTTACTACAGTCTTGAATAGGAAGAGAAAATCTCCTAACACGATCTGAACTTTCTAAACAGTATATTAAGCTGAAGACAGCAGGTATATATGTAAAACTTATGAAGGGAGATTTGTTTCATCCCTGTGTATCATCTGGGGCTGTTCACTTCACTGGGTATATGTGAGGGTTTACATCCACTTTAAGCTTGGAATCAATATGCGCCTGTCTACCAGGAGGTAAAGAAGGCATTAAGCAGTGGTTAAATGAAAACATCTTGACCCACCCTGCTAAAGCTACTGTTCATTTCCAAAAGGTTGATGAGCACAGGAAGTTTCTTTGTCAACAATAGATAGACCAAAAAACATTTTGACCAATGCAATGTGCTGCAATGTGCTGCAATGTGCAATGTGCTGCCTTTGGGTGTCATGCTTGTGGCTGTCAGAGACTTGTAGTTCTGCAACAGCTGGAGGTCCGCTAATTGCATATCCCTGATATATATCCTACTATTGTGAAGGAAATAGCAAATTCCCTTCCATAAATTGCTTCTGGGTTCCATTTTTTTTCTTTTTTCTTTAGAAATATTTTTATTGAGTTTCAGTAACAGATTAATGCAGACTTCGAGTGGTTCAGTCCACAAGGGAAGGGATCGTCATGTGTTAAATGAACAATTACAATTATACTATATATAGCTAATAAGCAACATTTAGCATTGGCTTGTGTACTACAATGCAATGAAGGAGATCAAGCTAAGAAAAAGCAATGTCCTCTCTAGTTCCCAACCTGTGGTGGGTGGGGGAAATTTGCAGCAGTTGAGAGATTATTAAGCCACATTGCCATTTTTACTCTTTATTGAACCAGTATCTAACCCATCAATTTAAAACCACCTAAACAAATCAGTGCCCACCCAGACTTTTCGTCACCCAGCCCACCACCCTAAACGTACTATACACATTATTATACGCATAAACACCCCACAATGGTTCGATAACAAGGTACAGTGGTCACAATATCAATCACCTCTGCAAGAGATGATCAGACAGACAGAATCAATGGGTGACTTAATTATCACAATTAACAATGGTTAAAAGACACTTAGGAGACACACTATGGGAGAGACCTACTTACAATAAACATTATAGCAGGAGACCCCCAGACAGGTGGCTTGAGCTGATGATATTAACATCTGCTACCAGTTACACAGTGTGAAATAGTCATTGTTGGTAATGGGGCATCTAGGCCCTAAACATGGATCCCAGACCTAGATTTCCAGAGTCTGTGCATTTTGGGGAGACATGAATTTGAATCAGAAACAAGACCACTCCAAGGGCCCCCCAGGCATACACCTCCCAAAGAGTAGTGTTCCCTTAAAAGCCAGGGCCCATAGTAAGTGGGTAGGAGGCCACCCTGTAGTCCCCTCCAAAGCCCCTGTCCTGGCTGGGTCTGTTACATGCCCCATTATATTACTAGTTCCTGGCTGATTTCTCTGTAACATTTGTTAATCCTAATTTTTGTATGTGTGACATGTACACTTTGAAAAAACAACAACATTGTACAGATATCTAATTTGTTCTGCTGAAATTTGACTTTGCTGTAGAAATAGGAAAGAAATCAAGAAATACCCATATGACTCATAACTTGGTATTGTACCAGTGGCGGGCAGCGATGATAAATTACTCCTGTCATAATGAATAAAATCACAAGCCTCTGAAATATGACTCACGGTCATTGATTGTTTCTAGGAAAGAGTACTATCCTTTCTGGAGAATGCATATAAGCACTATGAATATTATCATATACTGTGATGTATGGCAAGGAAGGATGACTCAGCATTATCACTTCATTCATAAGCAGAGCGAAAGTAGGAGATCTCTAAATATTAGCAAATTCTATCCAGCATTGAGCCAGTGAATGATACAATTAGTTAACCACTTGCTTACTGGGCACCTAAATCCCCCTCCTGCCCAGACCAATTTTCAGCTTTTAGCGCTGTCACTCTTTAAAACCACTTTACGACCAGCGCACAACGATGTACGTCCCTTTTTTGAAGAGGGATATCTGCTGCCACAACCGAGATATCCATCTCTTCAGGCGCCGGTTGTGTTTACGATAATGGTGGTCTCCGCGGCGGAATTCGCCGCGAGATCACCGTTGTCGGCGATGGTAGAGGTGCCCCCACCCCTCCCGCCGCTCTCACGCGCCCTCCCCCACTTACCGGAGCCATCGGTAGCGGCGGAGGTGATCGGGTCCTGTCACTTCCTTGGTATGGAGACGAGTGAGGCTTATGCCATGTACACACGACCAGACTTTTCCACCGGACTTTCCAGCGGAGGTCCACCGGACTTTCCAGCGGAGGTCCACCGGACTTTCCGAACGTACAGACTTGCCCACACACGCCCGGAGTTTTGGCGGAGGTCCATTAATTTAGAACATGACTCCAGGTAGACGGGACTAGCGAAGGAAGTCAATGCCACCACCTCCATCGGCGAGATTGACACCTTGCTAGCCCAGTCGCATGGTATGGATTTAAAGGGGAATCCCTATACGGAAAAAACGGCGTGGGGGTCCCCCCATATCAATATCAGACCCTTATCCAAGCACGCAGCCCGGCCGGTCAGGAAAGGGGGTGGGGACGAGCGAGCGCCCCCCCTGAGACGTACCAGGCCGCGTTCCCTCCACATGGAGGGGTGCTTTGGGGAAGGGGGGCCCTGCGGCCTCCCCACCCCAAAGCACCTTGTCCCCATGTTGATGACAAGGGCCTCTTCCCGACAACCCTGGCCGTTGGTTGTCGGGGTCTGCGGGCGGGGGGATTATCGGAATCCGGGAGCCCCCTTTAATAAGGGGGCCCCCAGATTCCGGCCTCCCACCCTATGTGAATGAGTATGGGGTACCATGTACCATTACCCATTCACCTGGGGAAAAAAGTGTACATAAAAAAACACAACACAGGTTTTTAAAATACTTTATTACACAGCTCCGGGGATCTTCTCTTCTCCCGTCTTTGGGGGTCTTCTCGCCGGACTCCTCAGCTATCTTCTGCTAGCTCTTTTACTAGCGGAGGAGCCCGGCTTTCTCCTTCGTCGCCGTCCGGTGGTCTTCTTCTGACTTCGGGGGTCTTGTCCCGCTCTTCTGACGATGTCGCCGCCGCCTTCTGCTTCTGCTTCTTCTTCTTTCTTCTCCCGATGTTGACACGACGATGTCTCCGCTTGTAATGGCGGAGACGTGTTGCGCGGCCACTTGTATAGGGAAAAGGGGCGGGGTCACCATCTCATGTCACATTGTGACCCCGCCCCCTTATGACGTCACAGTCCCAGCATCCTCCGGGACTGTGACTGTGACGGACTGTGACATCATAAGGGGGTGGGATCACCATGTGACATGAGCCGGAGACCCCGCCCCTTGTCCCTATATAAGTGGCCGTGCAACACGTCTCGGCCATTACAAGCGGAGACAGCATCGTGTCAACATCGGGAAAAGAAAGAAGAAGCAGAAGCAGAAGAATCAGAAGCAGAAGGCGGTGGCGACAGCGACAGAAGAGCGGGACAAGACCCCCGAAGTCGGAAGAAGACCACCGGACGGCGTCGAAGGAGAAAGTCTGGTGAGAAGACCCCCGAAGACGGAAGAAGAGAAGACACTCGGAGCTGTGTAATAAAGTATTTTAAAAACCTGTGTTGTGTTTTTTTATGTACAGGTGAATGGGTAGGGTACATGGTACCTCATACTCATTCACATAGGGTGGTGTAGTGATCTAATATAATCATTCCTCGTAGATGGAATATAGTTATTAAAAGTATTGTCTCCGCAGCAAAACCCGTTCTCCAGAGAGAGACAATTTTATTGACTTCCAAAACAGAACATTCTTACAGATGACAAAAATCCAACAGAGTTCATATCACGACAGTGCTAGTAAATATTTAGAGCCCCATGGAAACATGTGACTCTTGGGTGCCTTCGTAAGAACACACACTTCTAAACAGATTGAACGTCCTGTTATATCCCCCACACACACTGAATGTCTGAGCAATTTGATTGGGTGTTTCCATTAAATGCTTTGATCTGCCCCGGTCTTTCAGAGTGACAGGAGATAACCCCAAGCTGTGAGTAGCTGGAATTATAAAGCTGCCCCAATTTACATTCTTGCATATTCCCCCTTTGACATGTGTGAATACTGATTAGATTAAGATAATCATTATTTGTTCCCCTTTGGTATGTGGCAACAAACCCTCTTTTAATATGCGCAATTAGATTAACAGCTACCAAAGTGGCCTGCCTAGAATAAACTTGTCTTTAGAATGCCTAAATAAAAACACTACATATAATAAATATGTATATATATAATATATATATATATATATATACATATACATATATATGTATACATATATATATATATATATATATATATATTAGACATAATATACTACAGGTGGGGGGCCGGAATCTGGGGGCCCCCTTATTAAAGGGGGCTCCCGGATTCCGATAAGCCCCCCGCCCGCAGACCCCTCAACATGGGGACAAGGTGCTCTGGGGTGGGGAGGCCGCAGGGCACTCGCTCGTCCCCACCCCCTTTCCTGACCGGCCGGGCTGCATGCTCGGATAAGGGTCTGATATGGATTTGGGGGGGACCCCCACGCCGTTTTTTCGGCGTAGGGACTCCCCTTTAAATCCATACCAGGCAAACGGGGCTACCAAGGTGTCAATTTTGCCGATGGAGGCGGCGGCATTGACTTCCTTCGCTAGTCCCGTCTACCTGGAGTCACGTTCTAAATGAACGTAAAATTTTTCTTTATATTGTGAAAGATAATGTTACACCAAGTAAATTGATACCCAACATGTCATGCTTCAAAATTGCGCCCGCTCGTGGAACGGTGACAAAATTTTACCCTTAAAAATCTCCATAGGCGATGTTTAAAAATGTCTACAGGTTACCAGTTTTGAGTTACAGAGGAGATCTAGGGCTAGAATTATTGCTCTCGTTCTAATGATCACGGCGAGGTCTCACATGTATGGTTTGGACAGCGTTTTCATATGCGGACGTGACTTAAGTATGCGTTCCCTTCTGCGTGTGAGCTCGGGGGGCGGTGCGCTTACATTTTTTTTTCTTATTTATTTTACTTTTAGTTTTTTATTTTGACACTGTCCTTTTAAAAAATAAATTTTGGGTCACTTTTATTCCTATTACAAGGAATGAAAACATCCCTTGTAATAGAAAAACAGCATGGCAGGACCTCTTAAATATGAGATCTAGGGTCAAAAAGACCTCATATTTACACTAAAATGCAATAATAAAAAAAAAATGAAATGTCATTTGAAAAAAAAATTCCCCTTTTACAGCATTAATGTTATAGAGTCGAGTGGGGGCCATCTTTCCCTCACTCAGCATCTAGGCAGTGAGGGGAGATGAACGGATCGGTTCTGCCGTTACGGACAGCTCCGGTAAGCGGCGGAGACGACTAGAGCGCAGCAGGAGGGGACATCTCCCGCCACCGATAAAAGTGATCTTGCGGCGAATCCGTTGCTGAGACCACATTTATCCAAAAGAGGACAGTCCGCTGTTTTTTAAATTACCGGGGTAATGGAAGCTAGCTGCTGCCATAAAAAGGGTATTTAACGTCAAATTAGCGACGTATAACAACATCCTTAAGTTGTTAAATGTAATTTTGGGACTGTTTTAGTTTTGAATGATAAATCTCTGCTACTAATGAGTAAAGCTGGCCATACAAGTTTTGCATTTCTCTTGTTTAGCCCTGTGCCCAAGCTGGACCAATGTAACTATGTAAAAATATCCATACTTGGAGTTCTTCTGTGTATAGATTAGATGTCACCCATTGGCTAAGCACACTAGGATGCAGAACCCAGCCATCATGTAGAAAAGGTATACTTAGCTAAAAATCAAAAACAGTAAGTATTTTTCAGAGGTTGCTTTTCCAGAGACTGCAATGGAGCTAATGTGGCCATTTTAGATGCAAATAGGGATAATATAGTAATTTTAGATGCAAATTGGCTTTGGATGGTTCTTGAATTGTGTCCCAAATGACAGACAAATTTAGTAGCCCCTATTTTAGAACTTGGCTTCTTTACTTTCACCATTGCTGCTAATTTAAAAATAAAGCCATGTATAGTATAGTTTGTGTTGTAGAACGCCAATAGAAAATAATTACCATTTGAATCCTGGAGACATTTTCAGTAACTGGCTCCTAATTCTATTGGAGCATAGACAGCTAGTTGGTTACTTACTTCCAAAGATAGAATGGCTGAACTATTGCTTTTGAAAAAATACTTTGTGCAGCCAACAGGGAATTTCTTTAGCTTACAATGATTGCTTTGTTGAACTATAAGTATGGTCTACTAAAAAAAACTTTGATTCTGTTCTAAAAGGACCAACTGTTGTAATCACTAAATACACTTCATTAACATCTGAAATTACTTTCTAATAGAAAACAGCACATTTTTAACCCAGAATGTTATACTCTAATAATATTGTTTCTCTGCCTGTTCTTTACACATAGCTTAGCACTGAGAAATCATTATATCATCAAGGTTTAGTTTGTGTAAACTGCTGCTACATTCCTATATTTTTGACAGTTAAACTATATCTAAATCCAAGAACAAAAATGTAATATGTCTCAGTTTATCAGTCCTTAGATTTGGTGGGTCCTTTTGTTCTCTTTTTTTTTCAGGCCAAGAATGTTTTCTGCAAGTACCGGAAAATACCTGTAGATCCAGATAGAAATCCAGTATCCTTGCAACTAAACACCCCTTCATCCTTATGTAATGGAGAAAAAGACAGTGGGAGGTGTTTCAAGTCCAAATCAGGAAAGCGGGGAGGGGGGGTGGTGCGTGGCCTGGATGGGCATGTGAGAGGCAGCTTCTTCCACAGCTCCTGCAGGTGATTCTTCACTGATCCTTCCCCAGCTGGCTACCAACCTTGTGCACACTGTGGAAAACCGCAGCCGGCATTCTGCACCAGGGGTATCACCCGCACCAAGATGAATGAAGGTCCGGGCTCGGACTTTCAAGATGGCACTGTCTCGGCCCTGCAGAAAGGGTCACCTTGCGGCACAGACAAGTTCAAAGACACAGGCCCCAAACAACCCAAAACGCTGCGGATGCTAGAGACATTCTCTACTATGCTCAGGAACATCGGGGGGCAGAGCAGAGAGAGCCAGTGGAGAGACAAGTGAGTTAGAACAGGCTATTCTTCCACCAGACAACAATGGGTTAGAGCCTGCAGATATGCCTACACAGCTGCTGCAGGACATGGAGGTAGCGGATCAGGAGCAGCCCACACTTGCTGACATCCTCAGAGCAGTGCATGCCTCCATAAATACAATAAAAGACCAATTCGGGGGTCTGAGGGAGGATGTGTCCCTACTGCGCCAAGATTTACAGAAAATCAGCGAGAGAACTACTGCAGGGTCAGTGACATTGAGGACCAGCTGCCACCATTAGACTGGCATACTAAAGTGGCTCTCCGGCTGGCAAAAGGTGCTAATGACCGGGCAGAGGACATGGAGAACTGTCTCCAAAGAAATAATGTGTGCATAGTGGGCCTACCTGAGTGTGCCAAGGGTAGAGATCCCAAGGTCTTTGTGAAAAATTCTCCAGGGGCTCCTGGAAATATTTGTGAAGGAGGCCTTTTTTTTGCAGTGGAAAGGGCTCATAGAGTCCCACCCCATCAACCCCAACGGGGAGGACCCCCCAGGTTGATAGTGTCGAAACTGCATTATTACCAGGACCGGGAGGCAGTATTGCACCAAGTACTGGATCGTGCTAACATTCTCTATAATGGTACCAGGGTGTCTTTCTATCCAACTTCTTGGCAGAAGTGCAAAGGCGAAGAGCTAAATTCACAGATATTGAAAAGATTGAGGCTCCTTCAATTGCCCTATGCCATGCTCTATCCAGCAAAACTTAGAGTTACAGCAAAAGGCCAAGCTCAATTCTTTGAATCGCCCAGGGAGGCATTGGCCTGGATTGATTGAAATGAACAGGCCCTTCGACACCATGAGGAGGAGGCAGAAAGGGACTGACACGATTGCTTCTGGTATGGTGCCTGGTAATGTAATGTACCTCACCTTTACTGTTTTCTGCATCTACTTTTTCTGTTTTTTCATGGTCTATAGTTCTCTGGCTGGGGGACATGTTACTACAGATGACGATGTGAGCTACACAAAAGTTTTACTTGCTTGAGGTAAACTTAACAGATGATTGCTCCCTTGCAGTTGGATGCAATTTTGAACTCTTATGCCCCGTACACACGTTCGTAAATTCCGACCACAAAATCAGTCTGAATTTTTCCGACGGATTTTGTCCGACACTGGTGTGCATACAGACGGTCGGACAAAGTTGTCGGAAAATCCGATCATTCTGAACGTGGTGACGTTCATTGCGTATGACAGAACTACGTAGAGGCTAGTAGCCAATAGCTTTGGTCTCGTAATTTGATCTGAGCATGCGTGGCACTTTGTCCGTCGGAATTCTCGACACACGATCAGAAAAAGTCCGATCAGATTTTGTTGTCGGAAAATTTGAGAGCAGGATCTCAAATTTTTTCCGTCGGAAATTCTTATGGAAAAAGTCAGATGGAGCCCACACACGGCCGGATTTTCCGACAACATGGTCCGATCGGACATTTTCTGTCGGCATTTCCGACCGTGTGTACGGGGCATTAGACTGCCCTGTTGGCAGTGGTTATTCAGAAAAATTTATTTTTTGTTTTCTGCTTTTGTTCAGCATTTTTTCTCAAGCTGGTGTAATATCAGCAGCAACATCTTTGAAGATAGCACCAATTTGCCTTACTGCTCTCTGTTATTGCTACCAGTTAATCACACCCACAAGAGACAGTCTATACCAGATGAAGAAACGTTACCAAGACAGTTGACCATCGCAGTGTGTGCTTGGTGGTTGCCGCCATGTCATGCTATGTGTATCCGTGTGATCCAGATAATATTGCAACCTCTCTATCCACCACAATGAACTTTCCAATAGTCTCTTGGAACATTAGGGGTATGCACACTCTGCTTAAACGTACTATGATTTTTATGTGCCAAATCAGGAAAGCAGCCAAGGGTGACAACTCTGCTCCTCCATAGATCCAGTACTGTAAGTGACCATGGTCACCCTAGGAAAGGAATTGTGTTACTGGCAGAATCAGGTAAAAAAAAGGAAAAAAAAAAAAAAGGAAAAAGAAAACTAAGCTAAATCATTAAATGTATGTCATACATTAAGTTTTTTGCTTTTGGGTTTAGATAGCTTGAGAAAACTTAAAGAAGAAGTTAAACATTTTCTAAAAGAAAGCAGGTATTTTTTTTCTTAAACTATTTTATTGCATTTTCAAAGAAAACAGACAATACGTCAAATGACCCAGCCAACACAGGGGCTTACCACTCAGTTAACAATTAGTTAGGCAGTACCAACAACTAAAAGCATACGTAACAACAATTGTGTGCCTGTTGCTCATGCTGCACGAAAAAGACATAATAAGGAGATACTGCCCATATTAGGCTAAAACCCCAAAAGGACTCTGCATTATGAAAAAGCAGAAGAGTTATGATTTTCCAGGTGTCAGATCCTAAGTACTAATTAAAGTCAGTCATCATTGCTGTGGAGGCATTGTCCAACCACCTTTCTCAAACACTTTAACATTTTTTGGACAGCCTCTGTTAGCATAGGTGTCTTTATACAACGGTAAATTAGAATTCATTAATTGTTTCAAAAATTGGATAGTAATAGGTGAAGACTTCCTCCAGCTCATAATTATTGCTTTCCTGCTGTAAACAATAGGAGCCCAAGCAATGTCCCCTCAGCCGTAGTGCGAAGTCCTCAACAAGGCCCAACAGGCAGATTTTTGGGTTGAGAGCATTTATGACATCCAGGCAAAAGTGAATAATGGTGAGGCAAGTCCAGAATACATAGAAAAGGTCTCCTGTTGGGTGATCACACCTCCAGCAAGCCGGAAAAAGTATGGAGTTGAGCCTGTGGAGCCTGTGAGGGGTAAAATAGTCCTCAAGGAGGTCATTTTTTCAGGCTTTCCATTATTTTGCACAGGTAATTTGATCAGTTTCACTGTCTTAGTAATGTGGTTTCAAATGAGGGAAATCCTGAAAACGTGACCTGTTGGGACGCCTTGAGGACTGCAGTTGAGAAACACTGCTCTAGGCGGTCAGATCAAAGCAGCATGAAAGCAGGTGCAGTTAGCTAGTCTGCCACTAGCTCTGTCTCAGAATATTGTGGTACTAGGAAATCATGTATACACAGGCATGGGAAATCTACAGATACCTCAACTGATAGAGGGGTGGAAGTTGTACTTAGAGCAAAAGAGAGGAAAAAGGTGGTAGGTTATTTTCCATAACATACGAGATAGTTTTGATTTTAAATTTGGCCCAAACATGGAGGTCTGGGTTAGTAAAAAAATTAGACAGTGTTGGGTTGTTCCATAGTGGAATATTGGGGGAGAGAGTGGTCTGTGTCATAGGCTCATAGTAGAGCCCTACTTTCCGGGCCTTGGGGGTGGAGGCCATAGATGAGTTGAGGGGTAAAATAGTCCTCAAGGAGGTCATTGTTTCAGGCTTTCCATTATTTTGCACAGGTAATTTGATGAGTTGAGGGGGTAAGGGGCCTTCCAAATAGCAGCACTTGAAGGGCCTCCTGAGAGTGCAAAACAGCGGCTTCTAGCATGGTAGAGGGATTAAGAACATCTGGGCATAGTCAGTGAGTAGTTATTCAGTGTGGCCATTACCTAGCACTTAGAATAATTCTTTTTTAAAATATCAGTCTACCTAAAACTGCAAAGCAATGATTTCTGCATGTGCATCTTGTTTCTGCTTTGTGTTCCCACATTTTAGATGGTAGTTAGTGATACAAGAGTTCAGGATAAATCTCCTAGTGGTAACACCTGTTAAAGGCTACATGCACATGAGCAGTATATCCAGGTGTTTTCAGCTGCATGGGAGGCACAGGTGGCAGTATGAAGCCCTGCTGCCAGCAGCCAGTCAAAATCCATGTGAGGCTAAAATACACAGTGGCTTTATACTGTGCTAAGCAGTACTTTAGCGTTTAGGACCATACGTTTTCAAGGACGTATAAACCATATGCAAAATCCCTGTGTTCGGGGCATACATCCCTAAATTGCATACTGCCATCAACATGAGTACAGCTCAGCACAGCTTCCAGCTGCATTTAGCCACCACATACTTCAGCCTGTCAAAAATGTTAACAGGCTGCTGGCAACAGGGCTGGTCACCCAGAAAGGGTGAGGCAGAATGATGACAACTGTCTAAAGGGTTTTTTCCCTCTTTTTGAATAATTTACTCTCACTTACTGCTGTATCTCTATCACAGAACATAAAGGGATATTTCCCCAACAGAGCACAGAGAGGACTGTAGCGCTACCCCCTCATGAGCCACTAGTTACAATGGGTCCTCTGTTCCATGCCTCAACCTCCTCAAGAACTTCAGCCCCTCTGAAACACTAGGTTGAATACACAAAGCATGCAATATCACCAAAGTCACTGAACACAGTACCTTACACCCAGTAGTGGTACTATATTGATAAACAGTCACTAAACAAGTAAGTAAAGGCAAGTCTTAATGTATTATCACACAATATGGATAGTGACAAAAGAAAGCAAAAAAAATCGATTAGCAATAGTAATAACACAATTTGACAGAAAATGAAATCAGTAGCGAGCACTAGGTGCAAAATGACACTTTACACAAGATCAGCGTAAACAGTAACAAGGTCATTGAAGATCAGTATTGGACAGTAATGTAGCTTAGTTACCTGCATTCAGGAGACTATACTGCCAAGGTGCCTTACTGGTGGCTATGGCGCCACACTGGGTAACATGGAAGAGACGTTCATGGAAATTTGGAGGCCATGGAATTATTTTGTATATACTGATGCCTACCTCGATGAGCTCTCCACCGCTTGGTGAACCTCCGCATGCCTCACTCTACTTGGGGAGAGGGATGACTGGGGGCCATGTCTGCCTTCCCTTCCTCCCTTAACACCCCCTTTTTCCTCTCCTTGTCAGTCCTTCCTCCCCCTGTTTCCTTTAAGTCCCTTCCCCCGTCCTGTTCACCCTCCCCTTGATCCCCTTTCTTTCTCTCGCCTTCCCGCTCTTTCTAATTTCTGATTGATAGATCAATGGAACCACTTTGATCAGTAAAGATCTTCCACCTGCCGGGCACGCATGACCTCACCATGTGTGCCTTCTACTGTTTCATTGCTAATATTATGATGTTCGCTCCCCTGACATTGGGGGGAGCAGTTCTATATATGCTACAGTCATGTTCTTGGATTGTTATATTGAATATTTCCTCTGAGTTCGCTGTCTTAGTGCTCTTGAGCCGTTCATATGTTGGAGTTTCTGTTGATGACATACTCAGATGCATATCTCTAATGTATGTGTTTCCCATGACTATTTTACATTAATAAAAGGAATTACAAAAAAAAAAGTACATCACCATAGGTAGCATGGTCATCTTAAAGTGGTGTTGCACTAAAAAAAAAAAAGTTGATTAAAATTCCTAAAAAAAAAAAACATTTGGAATTTTTCTTTTTAACTTACCTCTAAATGCCTGTTGCTAGGGGGTCCCTCATAGTCTGCTTCTTTCAGTGCCTGATTTCTCTGGCGCCAGCATTCTTACTGTGGGCACTAGGGATGAGCCGAACATTCCCGGGTTCTGTTCGCACCAGAACCCGCGATTAGAACCCTATTAACCACTTCAGCCCCGGACCAATTGTCAGCTTAAGGACCAGAGGTCTTTTTTCAATTTCGCACTGCACTACTTTAACTGGTAATTGTGCGGTCATGCAATTTTGTAACGAAACGAAATTTGCGTCCTTTTCTTCCCACAAATAGAGCTTTCTTTTGATGGTATTTGATTGCCTCTGTGATTTTTATTTTTTGCGATATAAACGGAAAAAGAGCGAAAATTTTGAAAAAAAAAGAGATTTTCTACTTTTTGTTATAAGAAAAATCTAATAAACTCAATTTTAGTCAAACATTTGGGCCAAAATGTATTCAGCCACATGTCTTTAGTAAAAAAAATGCCAATAAGCGTATATTGATTGGTTTGCGCAAAAGTTATAGCGTCTACAAACTAGAGTACATTTTCTGGAATTTACACCGCTTTTAATTTATGACTGCCTATTTCATTTCTTGAGGTGCTAAAATGGCAGAGAAGTACAAAACCCCCCCAAATGACCCCATTTTGGAAAGTAGACACCCCAAGCTATTTGCTGAGAGCAATGTTGAGCCCATTGAATATTTTTTTTTTTAGTCCCAAGTGATTGAATAAAGACAAAAATAAAAAATAATTTTTTTTTTCTTCAAAAAGTTGTCACTAAATGATATATTGCTCACACATGCCATAGTTATATGTGGAATTGCACCCCAAAATACATTTAGCTGCTTCTCCTGAGTATGGGGATACCACATGTGTGGGACTTTTTGGGAGCCTAGCCGCGTACGGGGCCCCGAAACCCAAGCACCGCCTTCAGGATTTCTAAGGGTGCAAATTTTTGATTTCACTCCTCACTACCTATCACAGTTTCGAAGGCCATAAAATGCCAAAATAGCACAAAACCCCCCCAAATGACCCCATTTTGGAAAGTAGACACCCCAAGCTATTTGTTGAGAGGCATGGTGAGTATTTTACAGCTCTCATTTGTTTTTGAAAATGAAGAAAGTAAAGAAAAAAAATTTTTTTTTTTCTTTTTTCAATTTTCAAAACTTTGTGACAAAAAGCGACATCTGCAAAATACTCACAATACCTCTCAGCAAATAGCTTGGGGTGTCTACTTTCCAAAATGGGGTCATTTTGGGGGGTTTTATGCCATCTGGGCATTCCATGGCCTCCGAAACTGTGATTGGCAGTGAGAAGTGAAATAAAAAAATTACTCCCTTAGAAAGCCTGAAGGCGGTGCTTGGTTTTTGGGTTCCGTACGCAGCTAGGCTCCCAAAAAGTCCCACACATGTGGTATCCCCGTACTCAGGAGAAGCAACAGAATGTATTTTGGGGTGTATTTCCACATATGCCCATGACATGTTTGAGCAATATATCATTTAGTGACAACTTTTTGTAAAAAAAATATATATATATTTTTTTTTTCATTATTCAATCTCTTGGGACAAAAAAAAAAAATATTTAATGGGCTCAACATTGCTCTCAGCAAATAGCTTGGGGTGTCTACTTTCCAAAATGGGGTCATTTGGGGGGGGTTTGAACTGTCCTGGCATTTTATGCACAACATTTAGAAGCCTATGTCACACGTCACCCACTCTTCTAACCACTTGAAGACAAAGCCCTTTCTGACACTTTTTGTTTACATGAAAACATATTTTTTTTTTGCAAGAAAATTACGTTGAACCCCCAAACACTATATATATTGTTAAAGCAAAGGCCCTACAGATTAAAATGGTGGGTGTTGCATTTTTTTTTTCCACACAGTATTTGCGCAGCGATTTTTCAAACGCATTTTTTGTGGAAAAAATACACTTTTTTTTTATTTTAATGCACTAAAACACACTATATTGCTCAAATTTTTGATGAAATAAAAAATATGATCTTAGGCCGAGTACATGGATACCAAACACGACATGCTTTAAAATTGCGCACAAACACGCAGTGGCGACAAACTACATACATTTTTAAAAGCCTTTAAAAGCCTTTACATGATACCACATTAGATTCACGGAGGAGGTCTACTGCTAAAATTACTGCCCTCGATCTGACCTTCGCGGTGATACCTCACATGCATGCTGCAATTGCTGTTTACATATGACGCCAGACCAACGCTTGTGTACGCCTTTGCGCAAGAGAAGGGGGGGCAGGGGTGCTTTTTTTTTTTTTTTTTAGTTTTTTTTTTATTTATTTAGCTTTTTTATTCTATTTTTAAACTGTTCCTTCCATTTTTTTTCTTTGTTATGATTTTTATTGTTATCTCGGGGAATGTAAATATCCCCTATGATAGCAATAGGCAGTGACAGGTACTCTTTTTTTGAAAAAATTGGGTCTATTAGACCCTAGATCTTTCCTCTGCCCTCAAAGCATCTGACCACACCAAGATTGGTGTGATAAAATGCTTTCCCAATTTCCCAATGGCGCGGTTTATATCCGGGAGGGGGGACATTCCCTCCCACTGCTTGTAAAAGCAGTCTAGAGGCTAATTACCCGCTAGAATTGCTTTTACATGAAAGCCGATCACTGGCTGAAAAGAATGATACCAAGATGATACCTAAACCTGCAGGCATCATTCTGGTATAACCATTCAAAGTCCAGCAACATACTGGACATATATTGTAATCTTTTTTTTTTTCATGCAGCCTCTTGGCTGAACGAAAAAAAGAGATTGATTGGTGGGTATGCCCACCATTAGAATACCTCCCTTCATCCACCCACTTCTAATGATGGGCATACATGCACCATTTATATATGCCGATGCATGGGGGCATCCTCCCGCAAAAGTTATGCCGTGTACACACGGTCGGAATTTCGACCGTATGTACGTGGCATTAGGAGCCAATCGCTCCTCCGCCCCCCCTGCTGCCCCCATGCTTCGGCACATATGCTCTTTTTTTTAACTGTGGTGGTGAAATCACCTCCTACAGCGTTGGAGTCGCGGCTTTATGTATCGTGGGAGCAAACGCTGTTGCTGTCAAGATAAATAAATCCGCGCTGCAACTGAATGGCGCACCTGAAAACAAAAAAAATGCTTAACACTAAAACACAGTAAACAAAATTACATACCTGAAAAGCAAGCATGATAAAACATGATAAAACATAATAAAACATTGCAGAATAGAATGGAGTAAAAAAAGAGCAACAATAGAGAGAGAGAGAGAACAATAAAACGACAACTATTTTTGTTTTTTTTATTTTTTTGAGATTCACAGGTAAAAAAGCTCCTGACTGTTAGCGACTGAATCAAAACGCTACCACAAAAAAAATGTTAGCGATCGCAGGGATCAGGCCTGACTCTGCGAACGCTGCAGTTATGTGTGCTTAGTGTTTTGTAAGTGACAGTGATCGATCGATACTGCACTTGGGTGGGCTGGGCTGGGCTGGGCGGAGGGGGAAAACGCAGGTGCTAGCAGGTATCTGGGCTGATCCCGCTAACAATGCGTTTTTTTGGAACCCTAAACTGCTGGGACGCTAGTATAGATCTGATCAGATCAGATATTGATCTGTTCAGATACTATACCACTAAGGGAGGTGTATGCTTTGCGCGTGGGTGTTTGCGGTACTGGCACTAACCTGGGGCGACGCAGACCTTATTTGACCCTAAAACCTAATTGATATCACCCGCCGGGCGATCAGGGGGTTAAACCGTTATTGGGTAATAAATGGCGGGTGCCCTGACAGTATAAAAAACAAGCTAACTAACCAGCGTCACCCGTAACAGTAATACAAAAAAAAAACTGGTTACCTAGCGACACTAATGCAGCGATCAGAAAAACGATCGCTTAGTGACACTGGCAAAAGGGGGTGAAAGGGTTAACTAGGGGCAATCAGGGGGTTAAACCTTTATTAGGTAATATATGGGGGTACCTGACGCTATATAAAAACCTGACGGGGAACCTAAATAACGAAATAACTAACTGGCTAACCAGCGTCACCAGTGACATTTTATACGGTGATCACTGGTGAAAGGGTTAACTCTAGGGGCAATCAGGGGGTTAAAACCTTTATTTAGGTTGTAATATGGGGGTACCTGACCTATAAACCTATTTATGAACCTATATAAACATGGCGGTTAACCTAAAAAAAAACTGGTTACCTAGCGACACTAATGCAGCGATCAGAAAAACGATCGCTTAGTGACACTGGCAAAAGGGGGTGAAAGGGTTAACTAGGGGCAATCAGGGGGTTAAACCTTTATTAGGTAATATATGGGGGTACCTGACGCTATATAAAAACCTGACGGGGAACCTAAATAACGAAATAACTAACTGGCTAACCAGCGTCACCAGTGACAGTTATACGGTGATTACTGGTGAAAGGGTTAACTCTAGGGGCAATCAGGGGGTTAAAACCTTTATTTAGGTTGTAATATGGGGGTACCTGACCTATAAAACTATTTATGAACCTATATAAAACATGGCGGTTAAAATAAAAAAAAAATGGTTACCTAGCGACACAATGCAGCGATCAGAAAAACGATCGCTTAGTGACACTGGCAAAAGGGGGTGAAGGGGTTAACTAGGGGCAATCAGGGGGTTAAACCTTTATTAGGGGGGGGTAGGGGGCTACCTAGGACCTAAAACTAACTGCCCTGACAGTTATTACAGTCACACTGACACTAAATGCAGTGATCAGTAAATAAATGATCACTGCAATTAGTGACACTGTGACTGGGGGGGGGGGGGTGATCTGGGGGTGATCTGGGGGTGACAGGGGGGTGGATTGTGTGCCTATGTGTACTGGTGTCAGTGTACTGTTTGTGCACTAACCTTTACATCTTCTCTGCTCGGCGTTCCGGTCACATAGACCGGCGCACCGAGCGTGACATCACTTCCGCCTTCCTGTCTATACAATAGACAGGAAGGGGAAGCTTTTCATTCGCCAGGAGCGATCGCGAGGGGGTGGCCAGAAACCACTGGCCGTCCCCTCGTCCCGGATCGCTCCTGAAGCGATGCCGACCGTCCCCGCCGGCGGAGGGGGGTCCGATCGGACCCCCCAACCGCCTGAAGAATGGCACGTACAGGTACGTGGTTCTGCCTGTACGTGCCATTCTGCCGACGTATATCTACATGGGGCGGTCGGCAAGTGGTTAATTACAATGGACGCGAACGTTCGAAATCAAAAGTGCTAATTTTAAAGGCTAATATGCATGTTATTGTCATAAAAAGTGTTTGGGGACCTGGGTCCTGCCCCAGGGGACATGTGTCAAAGCAAATTTTTTTTTAAAAAATGGCAGTTTTTTTCAGGAGCAGTGATTTTAATAATGCTTAATGTGAAACAATAAAAGTGTAAATATTCCTTAAAATTTCATACCTGGGGGGTGTCTATAGTATGCCTGTGAAGGGGCGCGTGTTTCCCGTGCTTAGAACTGTCCCTGCACAAAGTGTCATTTTTGCAGGAAAAAAAGCTTTTTAAAATCACTCGCGGCTAATGAATTGTTGGCTCCCGTAACACAGAGAACAGTCATTCATTTAAAGTCATTGATAAAAAAAAAGTCATTGATAAAAAAAACAAAAAGAAAGCGTGGGGGTCCCCCCAAATTCAATTACCAGGCCCTTCAGGTCTACTATGGATATTGAGGGGAACCCCGGCCAAAAAAAAAAAAAAGGCGTGGGGTCCCCCTCAAAATCCATACCAGACCCTTGAGGTCTGGGATGGATTTTAAGGGGAACCCCGGCCAAAAAAAAAATGGCGTGGGGTCCCCCTCAAAATCCATACCAGACCCTTATCCGAGCACGCAACCTGGCAGGCCGCAGGAAAAGAGGGGGGGACGAGAGTGCCCCCCTCCTTCCTGAACCGTACCAGGCCACATGCCCTCAACATTGGGAGGGTGCTTTGGGGGTCTGTGACCCCTCAAAGCACCTTGTCCTCTTCCCCACAACCCTGGCCATTGGTTGTGGGGGTCTGCGGGCAGGGGGCTTATCGGAATCTGGAAGCCCCCTTTAACAAGGGGACCCCCAGATCCTGGCCCCCCCTGTGTGAAATGGTAAGGGCCTACCATTTCACCAAAAAAGTGACAAAAATGGTAAAAATGACAGGAGACGGTCTTTGACAATTCCTTTATTAAAATCTTCTTTCATCTTCTTTCTTCTGGTCTTCTTCCTTTCTTCATCCTTCGGTTTCTTCATCTTCTCCTTCCGGCATCTTCTTCCATCTTCTTCCTCCTCCATCTTCTTCTTCCTCCGATCCGCTTCTTCTTGCTCTGGGCTTCCCAGACCACCAATGGGTTATCCACTGAATCCTCATCCAAAGAAAATTATTCAGAGAGAGCAGCTTCCAATGTTTGACAGACTTTAGGGGTTTTGAGGAGAGCCTCATTAAGACGCCAAGATGGGGAACTCTGAATTGTATGGCTCATTTGTAAGGTGAGGTGTACAGGAGTATGTCTCCAATATGGGCCGATTGAACCAGTGGGAGCTTTCTCTGAGGGATAAGGAGATAATCCAAGCGGGAATCGGTTTGATGTGTGGAGTAGAAAAAAAAATAGTTCCTGTCACGTGGATGTGAAAGACGCCAAGGGTCAATAAGTTGTAAAAGGGGAAGTTCTGCCTTTAAGCGTTTCAGGTGGGAATAGGAAAGATGGGACATCTAGGGCCGGGTCCATGGCAAAATTTAGATCCCCACCAAAGATCAGGGTCCCCTCCTGAAACTCCAAGAGAGCAGGTATTAGGCTTCGTAAGAAGGGGAGATGATCCACATTAGGGAAATATACATTGGCAAGAGTAACCATTAATTCACCAATTGTCCCCTTTACAAAAAGGAAACGGCCCATAGGATCCTGCTGTATCACGGACAAAGACCATGGCACTGTGTTTCGCCAGCAAGATGCTCACCCCCTTTGATTTTGAAATTGGGGAAGGACTGTGGAATGCTGTAGGGAAAGCTCTTTTGGATAGACGAGGGACATGGTCGAGCTTGAAGTGCGTTTCTTGGAGGAAGACCACCTGCGACTTGCTTTTTTCAGGTTCATTAGGAGTCTGGAATGATTTCAGGGACACCAAGGCCCCTGACATTGAAAGAGGTGAAGCTAATGGTGCCCAGTGCCATTCCCGGGCTTGGGTATAGCCACCAAAGGAAGGGAGAAAGGAACCCAGGAGGGGGACGGCAGGGGATAGAGGGGGAGAAGGGGGACAACAACAAAAAAAAAAAGGGAGAAAGAAGGGGAGAGAAGCGGAAAAGGAGAGGGAGAGGAAAGCTAGAGGAGACAATCACACAAGAAGGAGAGGACAGAAAAAGGGGGGGGGGGGGGAGGTAACAAAAATGGAAAGTATAAAGTGTGCTAAAGGTAACACATACTAAATCCCCTCACGGAACACAGTTGCACTCCGCAGAGGGGAGACCCTAACTGGGGTGGTGGTAAGGTCAGGAGGTGCACGGACCAGAAAACCGCAACAAGGGTAGGAATCATAAACGCTGCGTTCAGAAAGGTAAGCCCTGCAGAGAAAGGGCTTCCAACACTGTAATTATTTCTGCAAATACAAATATATAGACAAAATAGATCACTGTACCTGACAAAGTGACCGATGCCCAGCTGATGGACATAGAACCCTGGTCCCCAGTTGGTGAACTCCAACCGGTCCCCGCAACCCCGATAGGATCAGAACTGGGAGATAGAAAATCTGATGTACATATGTAAGGCATATGGGCATGTATCCACCCAGTAAGATGCATCCCCTGCAAGCAAATAAGAAAGGGAGTTCCGGGAACCCACCCACACCACCCCCAGGAGGCCCATTAAAATAGGCACCCATGTCGATCAAATCATCCCATATCTTTGGCAAGAACCAAGCAATGTTAAGGCATCCACACGGTGAGTTCCATGCCCCAGCTATACCAAAAAACAGTGGGGGACCAACAGGCCCGAGAAAAACATTCTCTGTAACCCTGAGACTTATGCCCCGTACACACGGTCAGAAATTCCGACCACAAAATCCATCGGATTTTGTCCGACACTGGTGTTGCATACACATGGTCGGACAAAGTTGTCGGAAAATTCTGTCATTCTGAACGTGGTGCCGTTCGCTGCATACGACGGAGAGGCTAGTAGCCAATAGCTTTGATCTCGTAATTTGATCTGAGCATGCGTGGCTCTTTGTCCGTTGGAATTCTCGACACACGATCGGAAAAAGTCAGATCGGATTTTGTTGTCGGAAAATTTGAGATCCTGCTCTCAAATTTTTTCCGACGGAAATTTCGATGGAAAAAGTCAGATGGAGCCCACACATGGGCGGATTTCCCAACAATATGATCTGATCGGACATTTTCCATCGGAATTTCCTACCATGTGTACGAAAAAGAGAGGGGGATGAGGAAATGGTTGTTCTCTGGGGTGGGGAACCCACCAGCGGACAAACAGTGATACAAAATAAAAAAAAAGGCACTACCACTGAACATGAGCAAGTAACCCGCAGCAGAAATTAATTAGCCAGAGCGCGTGGAGGCCTCACAGACTACGGAAATAGAGTAAAAATGTTTATGGGTCTGTAATGTTCGTTTCATTGTGTTTGTTCCTGAGCAACCACCACATTAGATGGTGGTGTATGTATTGAAAGATGGATCTAGAACACATGAATGTCACGAAAAACAAAAAACAATGACCCAATAGTGAGTTCAAGGTCAAGAAGAGTGAACCGTGACATCATCGCTGCACTTTGAGCTGCAACTACCAACTAGTGAAAAAACTGAAATCTCACTGTCAAGGAACACAACAATGGGGTACCCTCAGTATATTAGTCTTCCGAGGTGGCTGGGGTGCATCTGGGTGGTTCATAGCTGGACGCACGGGATCACGCCCCGTGGGTCCTCTGTGGTCTTGGAGAAGTTGGGCCCTGAGGATCGTACCGTAGAAGGGATTCCAGCCAGTCAGGCACATGGATCGCTGGTTCATCAAGGAATTGGAACAGTGGTTGAAGCTGGTCAGGAGAGTGTAGGTAGAAAGAGGAACCTTGCTTCTGGATAATAAGGTGAAAAAAACGACCCCAATGAGGGGTGGCCACCATGTCCCGGACGACTTCCAGTAATGGGCGAAGCATGCCGCGCATCATACGGGTCTGTCTAGAGGCATCCAGATAAACTCACACAACAGCGTCATCAAAGTCAATAGGCACTTGAATCCATGCTCTGCGTAGAATCTCCTCCTTTATTCCGTAGAAATGTACCCTGCACAGAACATCCCTAGGTGGAGGGGAGGAAGCTGCAGCTGAAGAGGTAGGTCAAGGGCCCTGCACCCGATG
This sequence comes from Lithobates sylvaticus, assembly GCA_028564925.1. NCBI lineage: Eukaryota > Metazoa > Chordata > Amphibia > Anura > Ranidae > Lithobates > Lithobates sylvaticus. The sequence goes on from CM053026.1 coordinate 116,917,994, forward strand.
AACCCAGTCCAGCTTGAGATCAGCTGTAGGTGCCTTGTCTAGAAGCTGGTTAAGGATGCCCGTTAATGCCGCACGGAGGTCAGCCCCCATAGTTGCCTCTGGTTTACCCTGGAGACGGAGGTTGTTCCTCTTGTTCCTATTCTCTTCATCATCAATTTTGAGCTGAATGTCAATGAGGTGATGGCGGTAAGTGGCCCGATGCGTCTCCAGTGCCACCAACCGAGTGTCAACTGTGGACGTGGAGGATTCCAAGGTGGCTACCCGTTCCTCTACTGTGTCCATCTACTGCTTGATATCTTGTATCTCCCTAGACAGAGCAGATACTATAGATGCAGCCATTGCCTGGATGTCCTGCCGTGTGGGTAGCTTTGCCAGCCGGTCCCTGATGTCCCCCTCCTGCTGTGTCCCCGAAGCCCGGGAAATTATATAGTCCATGGGGGAGTCTGCAAGTGGCAGCTCCGGTGACATAATAGGAGATGTCGGGTGGGAGGCAAGGGAGGAGAGCTCACCTGTCACAGTCACTTGTGGCTTCTTAGAGCAAGCAGAGGTGGCGGGCTGTCCAACCCGTGGCAGCACCATCTTGGGTGTAGCGGCAGGTGTCGGAGCCAGGTGTTGGTGGAGAAAGTAGCGGGTAATCTCCGTGATCCGAGGATCCCCAGTGGTTAGGGAAGGTCTGTAGTGGCTAGGTGCTGTACTTGATGCAGGCGCTGCCTATTCGTCTACACTTGCGGTTCTTTCAACGGGTGAGTTCTATGATTAGAGAGTTTGTATGGTCCCATTGGAGGCCTCGCCTCAAGCTCCAACTTCTCCACCTTATGAAATCTCGGGGTGGAGTTGGACTCCCAGATGTGCGGGCCTACTACAGAGCAGTGACCTTACCAGAATAGTGGACTGGCACTGCCATGGTGCAGCGAAGCTGTGGATGACCATGGAACTGGAAGACTCCAATGACACAGTGAAGAGCTGGCCATGGATCGCCTCTTCCTTACCAAAGGCTCTCAGTGATCATCCTACCATTAGCAGTACATTGTCGTTCGCCAGGGACGCATTCAGGCCCTTGACCCCTTCACCAACACCTTCCCCGTTGGTGCCTATACTGGGCAATCCAAAATTTCTATCAGGCCTTCAGAACCTCCACTTTCGGCACCTGGCTGTATCAGAACCTCCACTTTTGGCACCTGGCTGTAAGTGGCCGCCTCCATTTTTGCGATTTTCTAGGGCCAGATGCTCAGTTCTCCCCCACTGTCTGCGCAACAGCTACTGACCCCTCTCTATACTTCTGGAGCAGTCTCCAACTGCGCAACTTTCTGTGTCGGTGTTCGTGCACTTCGGGTATATCTCGACAGCTAATGGAACTGGAACATATCTGCTATAGGAAGGAGCTCATCTGTCATTGTCTCTTGCTGATTTATGCATCCCTGACCCTACCGGCGATAGGGTTTGTGCTTGGGTTCCTTCCCAAATTGGAAGCAGACCTTTAAACCCAATTCACAGACACGCAGATGGAGAACATTCTCCATTTTTCACAGAAGTCCTCCATGGCCACTAAAATCCAACAGACTGGCTACAAGATCCTGACCCGATGGTACAGAGTACCCACCTCTGCACCGCTTTTATCCTCAGGTTCCCAGTGTGTGTTGGCGATGTGGCAATGCTGAGGGAACAATGCTTCATATCTTTTGGGATTGCTCCAAACTGCGGCCCTTTTGGCGGGAGGTGATTGGCACTGTCAAGCACCTGACCAACATTGACTTGGAGGGGAACCCTGCGGCCTGTCTGTTGCATTTTTCAAAACGTCCAATCAAGAAGTATAAGATCGGATCAAAGAACCCACCGTCGAAGTCCTTGTGGTTTTCCAAACTTAATCAACTCAGGGACATGGAGGATCTTACAGTGACCTTCCACAATAAGGAGGAGATCTTTTGTGACACCTGGAGACCATGGCAACATTTTGTATATTCTGACATCTATTTGCAGGGAGTCTCACAATTGGGCTGAACCCTTGAGATTGGTTACACTCCCTGGGCGAGAGGCTCCTCCCTTCTTGCTGAACCTAGCTCTTCTTTTCCGTACAAGGGACTATTGATCCCCCTACTCCTAATCCTCTCAACTGCCTCTTACCTAACCTTTCTCCCCTTTCTTCTCATGTTTGTTCCCCATCTAGTTTTACTAGGCTCGCCCTGGGTTTCTGCTTTTTTCAGATATCCGAGTATCCTGTTGTATATTGATTTAGCTTCATTATTCCCAGTATGGGTCCACCTGACTGCCGAGAAGCTCGCTTCTCGGTAAAATATACTATTTATTTAAATATGGTTGCACAGTTTTAAGCTTACGAATTTTCGTGCTTGGTCTCTCACAACATTATTTTCTGTGTTGCTCATGTATGAATAATTGTAGACCATCCTCATACTTGATTTGTTCTACTTGACCATCTATACTGTGTTTTGTTAGGTCAGACGGCTTGCAACTTTAATTGAGAGATTTTCTTTCTTTTCAATTGTTTTTATTAGTTTTCAATAGAAAAAAAGACAAACAATAATGTAGAATTGATTTACAGAGTACAATATGCATTTCGATATAAGAAATAACATGACATACCTGCATACTTCTTTATTAATTGAAGGGACCGCGCATCCTACTTCTCAATGTGAATGCTACCGCCCCATAGTTGGTACGGAGCAGGAAGGTAATATAATTGTCATAAGAAGGGATATCAATTAATGATCTTGTCTCTGATTAGCATATTATTATCGTAGAGGTTAGGTTAATAGTGTATCAAACTTAAGTCAACAACATACAAAAAAGAAATAAAAGTAAAGAACAAAAGAACAGAACTGTACCTAGGTTGGGTAGAGAACATCAATTCAATTCCTAAGAGAAATTCCATGAAGGAGATTAAACTGCATTAGAGAATCTAGATGTCCAAGGTACTCATTGGTTGTTGAAAGTTAGTACCGAGTGAGACTGGATAGCGAAGTGTTTTTTTTCGGAAGAGTGCTGCAAATTTACCCTTTGAATTACCTCAGTAGTATTGGGTACTAGGTTAGATTTCCATTTAGAAGTGATTGTTAATCTGGCGTCAATTAGCACATGAAGTACTATGCTCCTGAATTGAGTTGGAATATGTTCAATTGTGAGGAAGCCAGTTGGGGATTTGGTTTTATAAAAAAAAACGTTATAGAAGAAATTATTTTAAAAACCGTGTACCAAAAGCTGCGGATATTTTTGCATTCCATAGTATGTGGTAGATATTGCCCTTTGAACCACATTGCCTCCAGCATAAGTTGGATTCTAAGGGGAAGATCATGGACATCCTTACAGGTGTGAGATAGGATCTATGTAGGATCTTCAGCATAAGATCCCAATGGTTTGTGCAATGGGAGTATTTATAGCAAACTTTTATTGCTTTTCTCCACTCTTCAGGGGAATGAGTGGTGCCTAAGTCTTTTTCCCAATTGGTCATATTGGAGGTTTTAGTGAGTTTATTTTGGTTTTGTAAAAGGTTGTAAAACCAGGACAGGCCTCTAGGCCTGCCATGGTTGGACAGTAGATAGTTCCACGTGCCATAGTGTAAATTGTATGATGTAGTTGGCCGATTGGTTCCGAAATGTTGTATCTGGATCATAGAGTAAGTATGTGAGGTAGTTTTTTTTTAAGATTAAATCACTAAAGGGTAGGTATATTCTCTTTTAGCCATGACTGTATGTTACGGTTTGGGATCAGGTATTCATACTGTGAGGGGTTAGCTCGGCAGCGGGTGTGTGTGACCCCCTGGATGGGTTCACAACACAAAATCAGGCACAGCAGACAGCGTTGTAGGTGAAAAAAAACAAAGGTGCAGTTTATTTATGCTACATGCAGTGAAAAATATAACAGCCAAACAAAAAGAAACATGAAAAGAAATCCTGGTCAGCTTGACCTCTTACTACACATGTCTATCAACTGAGTGCAGTCTTGTGCTGCACCAGTCCCTATCTCTGTTGTAGAAGTTTGCCACACAGGCATTGACTCACCGCACAGAACAGAACAGAATTCACACTCCCCAGTCTATACAAACACAAAACTGGTTCCAGGATGGAGCATCTCCCTAAGCATGCTGGGGTTTTTTGTAGAGGTCTTAATGAGCCCACTTACTTCAGCTGGGCTCATTAACTCTTCCCCTATAGGACTCCCAGCACTCCCCTCTAGTGGTATAAGTCTGCATAAAGCCTGAATCTAGGGAATACATATTTTCCATCCTGGATACAACCAGGCGATTTTACTTGCCTGCTGCCACAATACATTCGAAGATTGGTAATCTCTTGATTTGATTTGGATTCAGGATCTAGGAGCATTTCCCAGGCAGAAAGTGTTGCCATAATGAGATTTTCTTTCTTAATGCTATATGCTGGTTATGCTCTGTATATTCATTTCTCTGCTTGGCTGTAAAATGAATGCAACAATTAAAAAAAAAAAGGAATTACAAATTTTTTTTTCAGAAATGATTTTATATCTTCATACTTATGACATTTACGTGCGATATTCTGCCTTCTAATACATCACAATAATTGTGCAAATCTTCAAATCCTCCACCACTGTGCAAAAGTGCTTACCACTCCTCATAAGACAGCACACTCACCAGAGGTTTTTGCCTCTCATTTTTCTGTGAGTGAGTTTCACCACCAATAACATGCTGCACTTATGTTATACATCAAAATCAACATGGCTGAGGTTATAATTTAGTTTTAATGAGGTTCTTTACTCTGGAAAGCAAAATTAAAAGTCAGCAGCTAAAAGTTGATGACTTTTAATAACAGGACACTTATCTGTCCAGGGATCCAGTGCCATCCTCAGCTGGGCTAGATAAATAATATTTTGTTTAGATATCATGTGACATTAAAAAAAAACTGCAATTACCACCACTTTATTCCCCATGGCCTATCTAATATAAATTAATTTGGGTTTAGTGTTGCATGACAGAGTAATTGTCAGGTAAACTATCACATTGTGGAAAACTCAAAGTCCCAGTAATAAAGCAGTATTATAGGCGGGTTATAGGCAGGCTAAAGAAAAAAACGAATGCAGCTACCATATCTAAGGAATGTAGATATATATATATATATATATATATATATATATATATATATATATATATATATATATATATATATATATTACATTTTTGTTCTTGGATTTAGATACATTTTAAGGAATACAGATGCATCCATCCCTACCTGAAAGTGTTAAACAAAGGTGAACTTTGTGTGGTCAATGATGACCAGAGAGATCATCATGATATATATATAACACTTTGATGGTGAGGTTGTACAAGTTATTACACATCATGGACTAGTATCCTTATTCTATAGATTTTTTTTTTCTATATTGTGCGCAGGCTGTTTTGCATGAACATGGCTCTTCAGGAGCACAATGGGGTGCAGTGTTTTCAATTTGAATAACAGTGGCTGTAATAAGTGCTTGACTTTTTGAAAAGTAATAATTTGTGCAGTAAGTGGAGGCTGACAAAGCAACAATGATATGTTGCTTGATTGCACCAAAATTGCTTTTATATCATAGGGATCAAACTGTGCATGATTAGGGGCTATTTTATTTCTAATAACACGGGCACATTTTTGCACTACTAAAATTACAATGCAAGCTCTATCATTTTCCTGTTGAATAAATGACCATAATTAGAGTTAACATAGAGCATCTAAGGTCCAGGTTTTAAAAATGTTATATTTGAAAATGAGCACTGGGTCTTCAGACTGCATTGCTTTCAGGGGCTAAATTTACTATGTCTATTTTAATGCTGCCCATACATTAGTGTTTGTTCCAAGATACACATGAGCTTATGCAATAACATAACAAAAGAAGCAACGATGTGTATGGGTCAAATGTACTTAAGCATTTTTGCTTTGGGCTTCCAAGTGTTAGTGTCTTATATGTCAGGAACTTTAGCGAGATATTTATACTGAGACTCCCAGTCTTTACATTATTGCTCAAAATGCCCAAAATAACATACGGTACATGGATTTATAAATGTTTTTTCACACAAGATTCTTACCATTTTCACCCAGGATTCACTCTAATTTCAGTTGAATCTGATTAGAAAACAGAAAATGTGAAAGTTATGTGAATCTTCTGTGAATAATTTTATGAACAGAATGTATAATCTTTGCACCTAAGAATAGTGGTATCCCTTCTGGAGTACATAGTTCCATAGCAACTATTCAAAATGTAGTTTTCTGAATCCTAAATTAGGTATTTGATAAATAAACAGAATGTGAGGGCCTCAAATATCCAGAATTCATTTGACTACAAAGGGCAGTTTAAAAGTTCAATGCTAATTCGAAGACCATAATGCCTTGACAAGACATGGGAGTTTGAGGATTTGAGGGGTTGCTGGTAAAGTAAACCTAAACTCAAAAGTGAAGATTTGCTATATTATAGGAAATTTTCATTTTGAGTAGTACCCTGAAAAGGGAAGCTTTTGCATGGAATTTCTCTTGAAAAAAAGCAATACACTTCCTGGTATGTGAGTGTGCCTTGCCTAGGCACTCTTGTGCTTACAGCCTCATAGCCATATATCTGCAATATAGACTCTAGGGCACTGCTCCCTGTGATTGCTAGTATCATGAAGTTTACTGTGCTGATGTACTAAAGGGGTTGAGAATTGTCACACAAAAAAATTGTGTGAAATTCATTTTAATTATCCAACCATGTGAAAAGCAAGCTCTTTTTCACTTTGAATAACCAGTCATGTGCATATGAAATAAGTAAGAAGGAATCAGCTTTTCATGTGATTGGATAAATAATTGTGTATAAATTCTTAACACCTTGAGTAAATCAGCCTCTAGGAATGAGGTTTCGTGATGCCACTACTGTGCTGCTAACTGGTCTCCTTGCTGGAGGCACTAGCATGACAAAGCAGAACAAGGCATTATAAATCAGTAATGGTGAAAGATCTGTAGGTGGTAGGGTGAGTCCCTTGGGAACTCGTTGGGCGGCAACTGTGGGTCACATAGGAGGCCTGCCCCGGTGAGGCCTCCTAAAATCTGGGCTACGCTAGGCACCTTGAACAGGGTCACTGCCTTAAACACTGGATACCTTTGCTTGAACAGAGGAATAAACTCTAGTTAACTCTCTTGATGTTAAAGCTGAGTTCCACCCGCCCCTTTAAAAATGTAAAGTCAGCAGCTACACATACTGTAGCTGCTGACTTTAAACATTAGGACACTTACCTGTCCTGGAGTCCAGCGATGTTGGCACTGCTGAAAAAAGAAAAAGATGATTCTGCGCTATAAACCGCGGCACTAAATAAAATAATAAATATAATCACATAAATATGCAAAGCTGAGTAATACCATGCGCTATGCGCTAAAGTGCATATAAAGTGAATGATGGTAATAAAGTGGTATAAAAGATAATCAATGAAAGTCAACCATTAAAAAAGTGCATAAAAGATTATACATAAAATTAAAACAATAAAAAATAATTGCGAAAAATGGTGTAAGTGACTGTGATTAAAAATCAGTAAAAAGTCCCGTGGACAGATCAATGTTCATGGTAGCAATGATAATAACAGTAATATTAATTAATAATGTCCATGCAATGAGGTAGATGAAATGGCAATAAATATATGTCCGTCAATCCCACCGACGTCCTGTATAGCCCGTCTAGGTAAGTGGGTATGGCGACTTGAAACTTGTTTAAGAAAAGGCAGCAGGTGGGTGCAAACACATAAAATCTCCAACTAGTACTCCCTAGCCTCTCACCTTCGGGCCAGTATTTCAGGGCACTGAGAGTGTTAGTAGCTTAATCCAAACTCCTCTCCTCCACTCGGTCCCAAGGAATATGACCAATTTGATCGGTACTGCAATCCTCTCATGTCATAGAGATGAAGGGTAAGAGAAGAAGGGTGGGGGGGGGAGCCCAATAGTGAAGTATGTTTGGGTAAAATGCGTTTATTTAAAAAACAAATTGCATCCTTACATCAAAACAGATAAAATCCAGCATACACAGGCGAGCAGCGCCAGTTGTACATCACTTCCGGTATCCTCCGGTATCCTCCAATCAGGTCAATCCCTACCGGTTACGTCACTGTCACGTGACTTCATCAGGGGAACCTTATTGGTTGTAAAAGGCTATTATTTATATGGTATAAACCGGATGTAGGGCGGCGGCCATTTTGCAGAGGAACTCGGATGTAAACAAACCGCGGCCATTTTCTTATAGACCTATAGCGGAGGTTGCTGACAGTGAGTGCTAGAGGTCAGACGGGTCAGTTTCTAGTCACACTGTAGTTTATAACGGTGTCACCAACGGCAATGGATAATGGAATTAAATCTTCCTAAATGTGAATTGCCTCTTTTTAGCAAAAAGGACATTTCACATACCCGGGATAAGACACCAAAAAATTATTTAAAAATAATTGGGGAATGAGACAGAACAAACACCCACCCCCGCAGCCATTTTTTGGTGGCCCGTTGTGTTGTTACATAGTCTTAATGGCTTTAATGGAGTAGTGGCACTAGAACGATCATTAACTACTCAAAGACCACCTAATAGTGTGCTGATAGTTACAGGATGGTAAACCTGAGCCATAGAAGCACTCCTATATTCGGAATTATGTCAATGTAATTATAATGGCTAACACCAGGAGGTATGGATAATATTAAAACATTTATATATAAAAAACATTAACGTTTTATTCCAATAATTAAATATATAAACCACAATAAAGGAAAATTAGAAGCCAATCATATCTGATAGATGTTGGCACTGCAGCTGATGTTTCCATCGACTGGTCGGGTGCTGCCGCAGCCATTGCGAATACGGGGACCCGGCAGTGTAGCCTTTCGACTTCATGACCATGTCCCTACTGCGCATGCGCGAAGTGCGCTGTGCTCTCTTACTGGCCTGGCTAAAGGGGAGGGAGGAGGAGGGGGACCAAGCTGCTGACGTAATTCGCTGCAGCCCAGTCTCCCCGAAGTGGGGACAGGGTACCTGTAAAAAAACGAAAGTGCCAAATGTGGCACTGGAAGGGGGGAGGAATCAGATAAGCGGAAGTTCCACTTTTGGGTGGAACTCCACTTTAATATCACTTGTTGAATTTAGGAGGGACACGCTGAGCCAATGCCCTCTCCACCTGTCCAGCGTATCTCTGTCACCTTGCTCCCAGTAATGGAATGGGGCTGCGCTGTGCACCTAGCGAGGACTCAATGCATGCACTTCATTAACTCGTCCTCTTCATTACTTGTGTACAGGCAGAGGTCCTCTGTGGCACTGATCTGCTCCCGTTGCTATGTGAGATGGACTGCTAGGGGAGACAATGCTGACATCGATTTGCTCGCTACAAGAAGTTGACCCACCTATCCCAGGTACTCACTTCATGGCAGGCTGCTTGCTAAACCTTTGTTACCATTGATAACCACTTGCTGTTAACTGTATGGGGTACAATAACTGTATGGGTACAATAACTTTTGTACCCCATTGTAGTTCAACTGACCCAAGCTATAGACTATGTGTGCCAGTTTCCTGCATTAGACCTCTTTAATAACTTCAGACCAGGCAAGGACAAAGTTTGACACTTTTACATAAGTAACCTGAGCATTGCAGATGACAGTAACACAGTTCTTCTTAACCTAAGCCCTAACTCAGTCTTTGTAGCTGCCCCAGCATACCTGCACAGGATGAGTCTATTCATGGCAGAGTCCATAGTCCATAGTGGAGTTGACAGCAGACAAGCTTGCTTTCTGAGGTGTAACTGCTCCCCCTTCTCTTTTTTGTAAGCAGCTGAAGATTACATGCTGTGGCTTGTCTGTGTCTCCTTTCCCATGCAGCAGACTGTCTGACTGCGCAGAGCCTTACCCCCTTTTATTATCAGCACAGGGAGAGAGGCAGAGCTCAGAAAAATGTGTTAACCAGATTAACTGTTTCCCTTCCAGCTAGGGCAGCAGCTTTCTCACTAACCAGCATTTCAACCTGCTTACAGATCAGCTGCAGAAAACCACTAATAATGATGGTGACTAGTCCCTTGCCCTCTACCTGCCCTTATTGGTCACAGCTTCCAGAATTCAGTTGCTCTTTAACTGCTTTCTGTCTGGTCACTGTACATATATGGCCAGGCGGGGCAAGCGTCATTCTGGGAGGTAAATCCACTTGTGTGCCGCCCTGAGGCCCTCTGAGGTCTTTTTTACTTTATATACTAAAAAAATAAAAAACTCAGTGGTGGTTAAAGCGGAACTTCGTGTTTTTCATCTTTCCATCTATTAAATCTTCCGCCCTTGTTGTTTTAACTTTGGATAGTAAAACATTTTTTTTCTGCCAGTAAATACCTTATACAGTCCACTTCCTGTTTCTTGTCTGGTAAAAAGCCTAGGCTTATGACAACATGCACAGCTCTCTATCTCACTCTTGTGAGAGTTTGCCAGGAAGGGAGGGGGGATGAGTTATAAGAGGGACAATGAGTGCTTCCAGAACTGGAGGTGTGCCTCTGTGTGTCTGTGTAAATCCAGGAAGTGAACAGGCAGCAGCTTCAGCTGCCCACAGTTAAAATGGTTGCAGCCAGACTCAGTGGAGGGAGATTTCTGCAGCATATTTGGCAAGTACAGAATTACAGTATATATAAAAATATTATGCAAAGTGGTTGGAGGGAAGCTTCAGAATGGCAAAGATGTTTTTATTACAAATTATGTGAGCAGACTGCAGTTCCTCTTTAAATACCATGAAAATAAAGCTCTACCTGTCTCAAAAATTATATAAAATTTACTTGGGTACAATGTTACATGACTAAGTAACTTTCATTCAAAGTATGACAACACTGAAGACTGAAAAATGGGCAGGAAGGGGGTGAAACAGTCCAGTCTTGAAGTCTTAAAGCCACGATGGCTTGTGTTCAAGTGTCAACAGTTTCAGCCCCTGCACCAGATTACTAAAATCTGCAATTGTAACTTGCATCTGAAAACACATACTTTGACTGTATATGACTTTGTAAAAAATGTAATATGCCAAAATCTTTTTATTGCAAATACTGTATTTTTGGGTTTTAAGGAAACAGGTCTCTCACAGATCGAATTAGACTTGAAAGATTTAGAACAGTTTAATACACCAATTACCCACCTCAGGTGAACATCGAGCCCCATGGGGAGATTTTCATTTATCATACCAATTGTAGTGCATATTTGAATTTTCTGAGACACATAAAGAATATTAATGCAGCTAAAGTGCTGTAATAGACAAAATAATAAAAAAAAGAAAAAAAAGTTTTTAGCTTCTCTAATGTAAATTGCTCAATTTGCAACTGACAATAATGACAGCTATGAAAAAATACAACCTATAACTAAATGCAGTCTATTTCTTAGCTGAAAAAATACCTTGGACATTGGAAACACAGTGTTATGAAGTGAAACATTCCTACATGGGCTCATCATACTAGGAACATTCACTGATCAGACATAACTTTATGACCATTGACTAGGGATGAGCCGAACACCCCCGGGTTCGGTTCGAACCAGAACCTTCGAACGGACCGAAAGTTCGCGCGAATTTTCGAACCCTATACGTTATAATGGACGCGAACGTTCGAAATCAAAAGTGCTAATTACAACGGCCAATATGCATGTTAATGTCATAAAACAGGTTTGGGGACCTGGGTCCTGCCCCAGGGGACATATATCAATGCAAAAAGAACTTTTAAAAACTAACGTTTTTTCGGGAGCAGTCATTTTAATGATGCATAAAGTGAAAAAAAAAAAGTGAAATTTTCCTTTAAATATGGTACCTGGGGGGTGTCTAAAGTATGCCTGTGAAGTGGCATGTGTTTCCCGTGTTTAGAACTGTCCACACTTCAAGTCCTATAGGTGCCTCTGGGAACAAAATATAGCTCTGTGTGTGTAATGGGACTAACACACTTCAAGTCCTATAGGTGCTTCTGGGAACAAAATATAGCTCTGTGTGTGTGATGGGACTAACACACTTCAAGTCCTATAGGTTCTTCTGGGAACAAAATATAGCTCTGTGTGTGTGATGGGACTAACACACTTCAAGTCCTATAGGTGCTTCTGGGAAGAAAATATAGCTCTGTGTGTGTGATGGGACTAACACACTTCAAGTCCTATAGGTGCTTCTGGGAAGAAAATATAGCTCTGTGTGTGTGATGGGACTAACACACTTCAAGTCCTATAGGTGCTTCTGGGAAGAAAATATAGCTCTGTGTGTGTAATGGGACTAACACACTTCAAGTCCTATAGGTGCTTCTGGGAAGAAAATATAGCTCTGTGTGTGTAATGGGACTAACACACTTCAAGTCCTATAGGTGCTTCTGGGAACAAAATATAGCTCTGTGTGTGTAATGGGACTAACACACTTCAAGTCCTATAGGTGCTTCTGGGAACAAAATATAGCTCTGTGTGTGTGATGGGACTAACACACTTCAAGTCCTATAGGTGCTTCTGGGAAGAAAATATAGCTCTGTGTGTGTAATGGGACTAACACACTTCAAGTCCTATAGGTGCCTCTGGGAACAAAATATAGCTCTGTGTGTGTGATGGGACTAACACACTTCAAGTCCTATAGGTGCTTCTGGGAACAAAATATAGCTCTGTGTGTGTGATGGGACTAACACACTTCAAGTCCTATAGGTGCTTCTGGGAAGAAAATATAGCTCTGTGTGTGTGATGGGACTAACACACTTCAAGTCCTATAGGTGCTTCTGGGAAGAAAATATAGCTCTGTGTGTGTGATGGGACTAACACACTTCAAGTCCTATAGGTGCTTCTGGGAAGAAAATATAGCTCTGTGTGTGTAATGGGACTAACACACTTCAAGTCCTATAGGTGCCTCTGGGAACAAAATATAGGAGCTCTGCCTGCCTGCCACGAACACACTACAAGTCCTATAGGTGCTTCTGGTAACAAAATATAGGAGCTCTGCCTGCCTGCCACGAACACACTACAAGTCCTATAGGTGCTTCTGGTAACAAAATATAGGAGCTCTGCCTGCCTGCCACGAACACACTACAAGTCCTATAGGTGCTTCTGGTAACAAAATATAGGAGCTCTGCCTGCCTGCCACGAACACACTAAAAGTCCTATAGGTGCTTCTGGTAACAAAATATAGGAGCTCTGCCTGCCTGCCACGAACACACTACAAGTCCTATAGGTGCTTCTGGTAACAAAATATAGGAGCTCTGCCTGCCTGCCACGAACACACTACAAGTCCTATAGGTGCTTCTGGTAACAAAATATAGTAGCTCTGCCTGCCTGCCACGAACACACTACAAGCCCCTCTTTCTCAATCAATCTTTGTAACTGAATCTATCTAACTCAATCTCTGTAAGTGAATCTCTCTAACTATCTAAATGCAGCAGAGTGTCACAGAATCAGCCTGCTCAATCTGCGCCGGAACAGCATGTGACCGGCGCAGACGGCGTGGCGGCGTTTTATAGGGGGGGGGCGTGTACTACAGCCCCTGAGCTGTAATTGGCTACAGGCGTCCTGCCTGTAGCCAATTATGGCTCTTCGAGTTTCCGGGGCTGTGATTGGCCAAGCATGCGGGGTCACAGTGCATGCTTGGCCAATCATCAGCCAGCAATGCACTGCGTCGGCCGCGCCGGCCGCAATGCATTGCGGGGCCGCTCGCATCACACCAACGTGATGCGAGCGGCCAAAATAGTTCTGGGCTCGCCGAGCGCGCGAACGCCCGGTGCTCGGTGCGAACGTGGGTTCGCATCGAGCACCGGGCCCATCCCTACCATTGACAGGTTAAGTGAATAAAATTGATTATCTTGTTACAATGGCATCTGAAAGTCAGTGGGATATATTAGGCAACAATTAAATGTGTTATCCTTGAAGTTGATGTATTGAAAGCAAAAAAAGACGGCATTGCAGTGTGCTGTGTATGGGACTATAATGCTGACCCATATCCACAGCCAAAAGCACCTGCAGTGGGCATGTGAGCATCAGACCTGGGCCATGGAGCACTGTAAAAAGGTGGCCTGGTCTGATAAATCATGTTTTTTTTACATCGTTTGGATGGCCTGGTGCATGTGCATTGTTTACCTGGGGAAGAGATGGTACCAGGATGCAGGATGGCAAGAAGCCAAGTGGGCAGAGGCAGTGTGATACTTTCACCAATGTTCCTCAGGGAAACCTTTGGTTCTGCCATTCTTGTGGAAGTTACTTGACATGTACCATCTAACTAAACATTGTTGCTAAACAAGTACACCGCTTCATGGAATTTTCCTTGATAGCAGAGGCCTCTTTTAAGATATTGCACACGGCCACACTGCAAACATAGTTCAAGAATGGTTTGAGGAAAACAACACTGAGTTTGAGGTGTTGATTTGGTGTCAGGGAACCTCCGCACAAAGCAGGTGAATCCTGGATCCAATATGCGCATTTGCGCACCTATTTGCTAACGTATGTGCGCATCGGCTCATATGTATAGATGTGCGCATTGGCGCATAGATGTGTACATTGGCGCAGAGATGTGTGCATTAGCACACAGATGTGCGCATCGGTACATTTTTGTGGAATGGACATGTGCACTGTGCACGTTTTTGTGCGCATGCGTGCACGCCAGCGAATCACGGCGCCCTATTTAAACAAGCAGCCACTTAGCATCAGTGCTGGATTGTCTCAGCTTGTTCCTGGATACCTTGCTGTTGCCTTGTCTGATTTCACCTGATCTTGAACACCCGGCTTTTCCTGACTACTCTCTTGGATTACCCCTGCAACCTTGTCTGCCTTGTTTACCTTCACCGACACCGGCTTAAACCTCTGACTTTGGCTTTGTCTCCTGATTCTGTACTTCGCTGCCTGACTTGTTGCCGACCTCTGCCTGCCCCCCGACCACGAGCCTGCCTGCCGTCTGTGTACTTCTCTGCCAGCCCATTGCCAACTCCTGATTGTTCCTGACCTGCTATCTACCTGCCTACAGGCACCTGCACCCTTCCGCTGCCCAAGCAGTTCCTGTCTCCACCTCCAGGGGTGCTTGGACCGGGACTGTGCAAGAGGCCGCCCTCGTCATTTCGGACTCCGCTGTAAGGTACGTGACATTTGGTCTCTAAATTCACCAGATCTCAATCCAATTAAGCATGGGCACGATGTACTGGAAAAACAAGTTTGATTCATGGAGGTCCCACCTCACAACTTACAGGACTTAAAGGATCTTGTACTGATAGCTTGGTGTCAGATACCACAGCATACCTTTAAAGGTCTAGTGGCTCCCATGCCTCGACAGGTCAGGGCTGTTTTATAAACAAAAGGAGTACCTACTCAATAATAAGTGGATGCTCATAAAGTTATGGCTGATCAATGTATATCTTCATAGAGATGTGCCAAAAAATAAAAGTAGGAAGGGGTTTGGTGATATGAGATCCTTTATAGAAAAGGAACCTTGTGATTAGTGTGCAGAGAATCCACTGGATATGGATATTGGATATGTAACATGTATGGTGATGGGTAACACCCCCTGCTATGATTACAAAAACATTGAAAATGATTCAAGTGATCAGGAGGCTTTGTTGAAGATCCCAATAAATACAGGGATTGCAATGCTGCACTGATTTCTTGTGAGAGGGTGTTTGGCCCCAAACAGAATGCACTCTTCACTCCCATAGACATTAGATAATGCTGGTTTCAGCTAGGTGCGAAATATCTAAAGGGCACCTTGAGATGCTGATGCTTGTTGGCAGTAGAAGTAATTGTATGTGTTTGAAAACCACAGGTTTTTACCATTGTTACCCCCTGATAAGCCATTGTGTGAGGTGTCTCTGGGTTACCACCCTTTATAGTCTTAACACAAGATAAAACCATTAGTAAAGCTTCCTCTGGGTTCAGAGCCTCTAAGCAACTCACCTCACCTGCTCAATCAGCACCTCCAAATGAATTTAAGAGTACTTATCAGATATTAGGTCAATGCCAAAATTATAGAGGTGTATGGGATACAGCTTTACCTAGACCTGAGTGATAAAGAGACAGAAAGGCTGAAAGAGGCAACTCTCTTCTACACCTAGAAGAGTAGGGCGAACTGTTGCCTTTCTTAGAAGATGGACTGTGGTCAGAGTACTGTTCCACTGATGGAAATGCACAGGAAGTGCAGGGGGAGCAATAATGAAGACCTGGCAGTCTAAAACCTTTCACAATAATGCATTACTCTTAGCAGTCCAATGTGGGGGGAATTGGATGCCTGACAGCTCTGTCACTTTAGTCCATGGCCTATTGGGCCTATGCAGAAATGCAGTCCTGATTGCAAATAAGTAAAGAATAGAAAAATAGGGACCTAAAGTCTTCACATTTGCATGAATAAAGAAAGTAAATTGTAGAGAACTTTAAAATTGGAAGATTTGAATTGAAAATGATGGAGTGTGAAAATTAAGATTTATTGTATAGTCAAGGATTGGCAAAACTAATATGATTATAGCTTTGGACAATTTAGAGTTATGTGATTTTTTAATTGTGGGTGCAATATAAAAGTCATGCTACAGTGCCAAGGACATAGGAAGACATAACCAGGAGGTAGTATCAGATGGCATACAGTAGGCCAGTATGTGATTATTAGGATTCTTCAAGATAATAGTAAATTAAATTTAAAATAGACTTGAACTAAAAAAAAATTAACATTTGTTATGTTATAGGGAACATCTAGAAATGATAAATGTGCCTAAGCAATTAGACGACACTTGCTAGTGCAAACAATATATAAAAATATAACATATGTGCTCAATTCAAAATAAATTTGTGCCACTTCTGTATGATCCAAACAAAAACGTTCATAATAAACCCAATATATGTGTTCTGATCACCATAAATTATATACAGTGCTCAGCATAAATTAGTACACTCCTTTTCAAAAGTAAGATTTTAATCAATATCTCAATGAACACAAAAACAATTTCCAAAATTATGACAAAACTAAGTTTTTTTAGTACATTTAGCTCATTACATGAAAATAAGATTTATAATATGGAGAAGGGTAAAGCTGCGCCAATGAATAGTAATTAAGTGTAAATACAAAAGATAAAAAAAGGGCACGGAAGGGCACAGATAAATAATGGTCATAAAAACACACACATGGATGTGGCTAAAAATAAAGTCCAATGATGGCTATAGTTAGTCCATAACATAAATCCATAAGAACTTTATAGCATATATCAATTGATCTTGAATCCTGGTTTCCAATGGCAAACCGGTTTCCAACATAAAAGAAACACCACCGTGACTGTCCTGTCTTTTCACACTGTGACATGCAAAAGATGATCAGACCCAACCACCTGCTGAATTAAAGGCTTACCAGATGGCTGGGTAAATAAGGCATTGAATAATAACCTCCTAGGCAGATGATAGTTGATACGACTGGTCCCACTCAGGAGCGATCATTCACTGGAGCTAGGAAAACTTTAACGCTGTCCACTTCACCAGAGTCAATCCAACTGATATGCTCAGATAAAAAGAATGGGGCCACCCATAGTGTAATACTGACTAAAATCAATTTATTTCATATAATGAATTAAAAACACTTACGTAGAAACACAGTTAAACAAGCACAATAGAAAATACACTGCCGGCCGGTCAGTGGTAACCCGTCCCCTCTTCCAAGTCTGCGTGGTGGCGTCGCTGCGTGCCTTCCCATACGCCGTTTCGTCATAGATGACGTTTTCAATGGGGAACGGGCGATGCAGCAACGCACCACCTATAAATAACCCAACCTCCACCTGAGTTGCATGAGGTCAGACTAGCGCCACCATCTTATGTATGGGCAAAATGCCCTTACCGGGCGATGGTATATAGCGCTATAAGAAAAGGTAAAAAACCTTTTAAATTAAATTATATCTACACTTTAAATGAATAGTAAGTGTACATAGCTATTTGAGATTAATTATATGTGATTAGCGATGACATCTAAGAGTATGTAGGGGACCAATAATCCCGATGCAATCAAGCCAATAACATACCTATGTAAACATATGTAATATTCCATTTGTTAATTGGGAATATTTCAATAGGGGAAAAAGGGGGAGAAGAATATATGTTTTTAACGTGATATAAAATCATATGTGTCGTTTTAACATGATAATAGCAACATGTCAAAACGCAAGATAGGTGAAGAAGGACATGTACTGGGTAGTAAAAACATGTCAAAACGCAAAATAGGTGAAAAGGGACATATACTGGGACATATAATGTGTAAATATATTACTAATAATAATGTTATGCAATAAACAAGAATCATATAATAAACAAAAGTGTATAATTTTAAATCCATATTCTAAAATGGAGTGAAAATAAGTGTCGTTACAGCATACTATTTGTGTATGCTAAAACACATAATCGCTGTGCAAATATAATATTAATAGTGAAAAAATCAGTGGAATAATTAATCCAAATGATTGTAGGAAAAATAGTGATAATATAAAAAATATGTTAATTTGTTGTGTATGTTTTACCAACCACCTGTTATAGTCCATGTGATTAGAAGTGAAAAACATAAATCACAGGATTTCTGAACACCTAATGAAGTGCATATAATCTATAATGGAAATCTTTCAAAATTAGGATAAAATAGATTTATGGTAAGTATCCATTAGGTAGAAGTAATATAAACTACATATGCATGATCTACAGACCCTACATACATCTCAGGGGGAGTGTACATGTATGGCCAAAACCCGATAATAAAAAAAGGGGGGGGGGGGGGGGACTGGACTTCCACCCTATGGCTTATAGTCACAACTCATTAGAAACCAAGAGGAATCATAATGAGAATAATAGTAACACTCATAAAAGAAAAAAAAAATGATAATTAAAACAAAATTTTCTTAGGGAATAAATAAAACTATGAATATACAGGCCACATATTTTTAAGAGTTATCAACAAAGGCATTGATGTCGGTGTCTATATTCAACCCGTGTGGTGTGTAAGATTTTAGGCGATGGATCCATGCCATTTCTAGTTTAGAGATTTCTCTCACTAAGGAGCTCCCACTCCAATGGGGTTTGAATTTGTCTATCCCAAAGAATAGAGTCTTTGAGGGATTTTTGTCATGTGCCAATAGATAGTGTTTGGACACTGAATGTTTGGGGAAACCACTTATGATGTTAGAAATGTGTTCCCCCAAACGCACATGGAGAGGGCGCTTAGTGCGGCCCACATATTGCAGCCCACAGGGGCACTGCAACATATATACCACCCCCTTAGAGAAACACGTTATGCATGGTTTAATAGTGTGACTCTTCCCTGTGGCTGTGCACACAAAAGAGGTAGTACGTCTCCCAACATTCCTGTTGAGGGAACAAACTCTGCATTTCCCACACTTGTAGTACCCCGTAAGTTGGTCAAAAAAAACTCTTGTATTTGATGGGGGGTCTACAACGTTGGCTGCAATTTGGTTCCTCAAGAAGAGGGTAACCCTTTAAAGATCACTTGAGGTCTCTCTGGAAGTAAATCCTTCAGAATAGTATCACTTTTGACGATGTGCCAATGTTTATTGACTAGTTGTTTAATACCCTTATGCTGTAATGAATAAGAGGTAACAAATGGGACTCCATTACTGAAGAGATCCCTTCTACGCGGGCCTCTCTCCACTAGCAGAACTGTCCTTTCTAGATCTTTCACGTCATTTAGAATCTTTGTCAATTCCTCTAATTTGTAGCCTTTTTCGATAAACCTCTCCATGAGGATACTGGATTGAGCCAAAAATTCCTCCTGTTCTGTGCAGTTCCTTTTTAATCTGACAAATTGGCTCTTGGGAGCCGAACTGAGCCAAGGTGAATGGTGGCAACTAAATGGAAAAAAAATGTGAAAAATAAGTGCGGCGCTCAAATGTTCAATAATAATTATTAAACACAATTCTGGGATAATATCAAAAGACCATATTATCCAAAATATCTAACCAGTGATGAAGATGTGTTATATAAATGATATCCAATATAATAAAATATTGCATGAAAATATTTATATAAAGAGAACGTGACCTCAATAAAACTATCACGAACTAAACAATATTGCTCATATCTATAAAAATAATTGTTGTGAAAATGGACGTGACCTCAATAAAGCTGTCATGAACTAAACAATATTGTGTCCCATAACTTAGACAATAAGTGAATAGTTATTGTGAAAATAAATTATTAATACACCATATAGTGACAAAAGTGAATATATTAAGACATTTAGGTGATATGTGCGGCTTGTCTGATGTATTCCGTCACCGATTATGGGAAGGCTTACCGACTGACGTGGACTCAGATGGGCTTACGCCGTATGAGTCAAAATTGCTGTGTGGTGTTTGCAATACACCGACGTGGGCAGTAGTTCCAGTTGGTAATGTATGGTGACCACCGACAAGTCTATGCGCTGGGTAGTTGATGTTAACTCAGAATGGGAATAGTAGGCAGGTATGGTATGTGGCTCATCCCCAAAGGTGTTACCGATAAAGAGAAATGAGACCATATAGCGTGATACCGTCAGGCAAAATGTAATTTAATAAATCAAAAAATGGGTACTCACATGTACAAAGATTTTAGTAGGCATGTATAATGATGCCTCATTAAGGCGAAACGCGTCGGGATACGAAGTGCTGATGCCACTGCTGCCAACCTTTTTTATACATGCCTACTAAAATCTTTGTACATGTGAGTACCCATTTTTGATTTATTAAATTACATTTTGCCTGACGGTATCACGCTATATGGTCTCATTTCTCTTTATCGGTAACACCTTTGGGGATGAGCCACATACCATACCTGCCTACTATTCCCATTCTGAGTTAACATCAACTACCCAGCGCATAGACTTGTCGGTGGTCACCATACATTACCAACTGGAACTACTGCCCACGTCGGTGTATTGCAAACACCACACAGCAATTTTGACTCATACGGCGTAAGCCCATCTGAGTCCACGTCAGTCGGTAAGCCTTCCCATAATCGGTGACGGAATACATCAGACAAGCCGCACATATCACCTAAATGTCTTAATATATTCACTTTTGTCACTATATGGTGTATTAATAATTTATTTTCACAATAACTATTCACTTATTGTCTAAGTTATGGGACACAATATTGTTTAGTTCATGACAGCTTTATTGAGGTCACGTCCATTTTCACAACAATTATTTTTATAGATATGCGCAATATTGTTTAGTTCGTGATAGTTTTATTGAGGTCACGTTCTCTTTATATAAATATTTTCATGCAATATTTTATTATATTGGATATCATTTATATAACACATCTTCATCACTGGTTATATATTTTGGATAATATGGTCTTTTGATATTATCCCAGAATTGTGTTTAATAATTATTATTGAACATTTGAGCGCCGCACTTATTTTTCACATTTTTTTTCCATTTAATTTACTAGTGTCGTGCAGGCTGCTGGTTTTATTTAAGTTTAGATAGCGCGGTTTTCTTCCCCCTTTTTTTCTGCGAATGGTGGCAACTCCCTATGGGGATAAATGAGTTCCTATCTGTAGCTTTGAAATGAGTGGAGGTCTTAAATCTATCATTTTCTATTCTGATATTGAGATCCAGAAAATGGATAGTCTCCTGACTCATTTCGAAAAAAGGCTACAAATTAGAGGAATTGACAAAGATTCTAAATGACGTGAAAGATCTAGAAAGGACAGATCTGCTAGTGGAGAGAGGCCCGCGTAGAAGGGATCTCTTCAGTAATGGAGTCCCATTTGTTACCTCTTATTCATTACAGCATAAGGGTATTAAACAACTAGTCAATAAACATTGGCACATCGTCAAAAGTGATACTATTCTGAAGGATTTACTTCCAGAGAGACCTCAAGTGATCTTTAAAGGGTTACCCTCCTTGAGGAACCAAATTGCAGCCAACGTTGTAGACCCCCCATCAAATACAAGAGGTTTTTTTGACCAACTTACAGGGTACTACAAGTGTGGGAAATGCAGAGTTTGTTCCCTCAACAGGAATGTTGGGAGACGTACTACCTCTTTTGTGTGCACAGCCACAGGGAAGAGTCACACTATTAAACCATGCATAACGTGTTTCTCTAAGGGGGTGGTATATATGTTGCAGTGCCCCTGTGGGCTGCAATATGTGGGCCGCACTAAGCGCCCTCTCCATGTGCGTTTGGGGGAACACATTTCTAACATCATAAGTGGTTTCCCCAAACATTCAGTGTCCAAACACTATCTATTGGCACATGACAAAAATCCCTCAAAGACTCTATTCTTTGGGATAGACAAATTCAAACCCCATTGGCGTGGGAGCTCCTTAGTGAGAGAAATCTCTAAACTAGAAATGGCATGGATCCATCGCCTAAAATCTTACACACCACACGGGTTGAATATAGACACCGACATCAATGCCTTTGTTGATAACTCTTAAAAAAATATGTGGCCTGTATATTCATAGTTTTATTTATTCCCTAAGAAAATTTTGTTTTAATTATTTTTTTTTCTTTTATGAGTGTTACTATTATTCTCATTATGATTCCTCTTGGTTTCTAATGAGTTGTGACTATAAGCCATAGGGTGGAAGTCCAGTCCCCCCCCCCTTTTTTTATTATCGGGTTTTGGCCATACATGTACACTCCCCCTGAGATGTATGTAGGGTCTGTAGATCATGCATATGTAGTTTATATTACTTCTACCTAATGGATACTTACCATAAATCTATTTTATCCTAATTTTGAAAGATTTCCATTATAGATTATATGCACTTCATTAGGTGTTCAGAAATCATGTGATTTATGTTTTTCACTTCTAATCACATGGACTATAACAGGTGGTTGGTAAAACATACACAACAAATCAACATATTTTTTATATTATCACTATTTTACCTACAATCATTTGGATTAATTATTCCACTGATTTTTTCACTATTAATATTATATTTGCACAGCGATTATGTGTTTTAGCATACACAAATAGTATGCTGTAACGACACTTATTTTCACTCCATTTTAGAATATGGATTTAAAATTATACACTTTTGTTTATTATATGATTCTTGTTTATTGCATAACATTATTATTAGTAATATATTTACACATTATATGTCCCAGTATATGTCCCTTTTCACCTATTTTGCGTTTTGACATGTTTTTACTACCCAGTACATGTCCTTCTTCACCTATCTTGCGTTTTGACATGTTGCTATTATCATGTTAAAACGACACATATGATTTTATATCACGTTAAAAACATATATTCTTCTCCCCCTTTTTCCCCTATTGAAATATTCCCAATTAACAAATGGAATATTACATATGTTTACATAGGTATGTTATTGGCTTGATTGCATCGGGATTATTGGTCCCCTACATACTCTTAGATGTCATCGCTAATCACATATAATTAATCTCAAATAGCTATGTACACTTACTATTCATTTAAAGTGTAGATATAATTTAATTTAAAAGGTTTTTTACCTTTTCTTATAGCGCTATATACCATCGCCCGGTAAGGGCATTTTGCCCATACATAAGATGGTGGCGCTAGTCTGACCTCATGCAACTCAGGTGGAGGTTGGGTTATTTATAGGTGGTGCGTTGCTGCGTCGCCCGTTCCCCATTGAAAACGTCATCTATGACGAAACGGCGTATGGGAAGGCACGCAGCGACGCCACCACGCAGACTTGGAAGAGGGGACGGGTTACCACTGACCGGCCGGCAGTGTATTTTCTATTGGGCTTGTTTAACTGCGTTTCTACGTAAGTGTTTTTAATTCATTATACGAAATAAATTGATTTTAGTCAGTATTACACTATGGGTGGCCCCATTCTTTTTATCTGAGCATATCAGTTGGATTGGCTCTGGTGAAGTGGACAGCGTTAAAGTTTTCCTAGCTCCAGTGAATGATCGCTCCTGAGTGGAACCAGTCGTATCAACTATCATCTGCCTAGGAGGTTATTATTCAATGCCTTATTTACCCAGCCATCTGGTAAGCCTTTAATTCAGCAGGTGGTTGGGTCTGATCATCTTTTGCATGTCACAGTGTGAAAAGACAGGACAGTCACGGTGGTGTTTCTTTTATGTTGGAAACCGGTTTGCCATTGGAAACCAGGATTCAAGATCAATTGATATATGCTATAAAGTTCTTATGGATTTATGTTATGGACTAACTATAGCCATCATTGGACTTTATTTTTAGCCACATCCATGTGTGTGTTTTTTATGACCATTATTTATCTGTGCCCTTCCGTGCCCTTTTTTATCTTTTGTAT
Organism: Lithobates sylvaticus; assembly: GCA_028564925.1. NCBI lineage: Eukaryota > Metazoa > Chordata > Amphibia > Anura > Ranidae > Lithobates > Lithobates sylvaticus. The sequence continues at coordinate 116,942,185 of CM053026.1, forward strand.
TTACACTTAATTACTATTCATTGGCGCAGCTTTACCCTTCTCCATGAGCCTATGTGTGAGTATCCCACTTCTAGCAGCAGCCTTTTAGGTTAGGCCCTCCCTTCCCTTTTTCCTCTTCCCCCCCATCCTGTGTATTTCTTTGCCTCCCTTTTCAGCGCGGTTTATTTAATTTTAAGATTTATAATATACCTTAGATTACAAAATCTTCAGTTTTACTCAAATTAGTTGATGCAAAAATGAATACACCCCACAACAAAAAATACTAAATCTAGTATTCTGTTTGACCTTCATAATTTGAAAGGACAGCACCAAGTCTTCTAGGCATGGAATGAACAAGTTGGCAACATATTGCAACATCTATATTTTTTTATTCTTCAAGAACGACCTCTTTTAGAACCTGGATGCTGGATGGAGAGTGATGCTCAACTTTTCTCTTCAGAATTTAAATACCATGAAAATAAAGCGCTACCTGTCTCAAAAATGATATAAAATTTACTTGGTACAATGTTACATGACTAAGTAACTTTCATTCAAAGTATGACAACACTGAAGACTGAAAAATGGCCTGGGCAGGAAGAGGGTGAAACAGTCCAGTCTTGAAGTGTTAAAGCCACGATGGCTTGTGTTCAAGTGTCAACAGTGTCAGCCCCTGCACCAGATTACTAAAATCTGCAATTGTAACTTGCATCTGAAAACACATACTTTGACTGTATATGACTTCGTAAAAAATGTAATATGCCAAAATCTTTTTATTGCAAATACGGTACTGTATTTTTGGGTTTTAAGGAAACAGGTCTCTCACAGATCGAATTAGACTTGAAAGATTTAGAACAGTTTAATACACCAATTACCCACCTCAGGTGAACATCGAGCCCCATGGGGAGATTTTCATTTATCATACCAATTGTAGTGCATATTTGAATTTTCTGAGACACATAAAGAATATTAATTCAGCTAAAGTGCTGTAATAGACAAAATAATAAAAAAAAAGAAAAAAAGAAAAAAAAGTTTTTTGCTTCTCTAATGTAAATTGCTCAATTTGCAACTGACAATAATGACAGCTATGGAAAAAAAAAAAACTATAACTAAATGCAGTCTATTTCTTAGCTGAAAAAATACTTTGGACATTGGAAACACAGTGTTATGAAGTGAAACATTCCTACATGGGCTCATCATACTAGGAACATTCACTGATCAGACATAACTTTATGACCATTGACTAGGGATGAGCCGAACACCCCCGGGTTCGGTTCGAACCAGAACCTTCGAACGGACCGAAAGTTCGCGCAAATTTTCGAACCCTATACGTTATAATGGACGCGAACGTAATAGACTTGAACTAAAAAAAAATTAACATTTGTTATGTTATAGGGAACATCTAGAAATGATAAATGTGCCTAAGCAATTAGACGACACTTGCTAGTGCAAACAATATATAAAAATATAACATATGTGCTCAATTCAAAATAAATTTGTGCCACTTGTGAACACAAAAACAATTTCCAAAATTATGACAAAACTAAGTTGTTTTAGTACATTTAGCTCATTACATGAAAATAAGATTTATAATATACCTTAGATTACAAAATCTTCAGTTTTACTCAAATTAGTTGATGCAAAAATGAATACACCCCACAACAAAAAATACTAAATCTAGTATTCTGTTTGACCTTCATAATTTGAAAGGACAGCACCAAGTCTTCTAGGCATGGAATGAACAAGTTGGCAACATATTGCAACATCTATCTTTTTTTATTCTTCAAGAACGACCTCTTTTAGAACCTGGATTCTGGATGGAGAGTGATGCTCAACTTTTCTCTTCAGAATTCCCCATAGGTGTTCAATTTGGTTCAGATCAAGAGACATACTTGGCCACTGAATAATTTTCACCCTGTTCTTTAGAAATGCAACAGTAACCTTAGGCGTGTGTTTTGGATTATTGTCATGTTGGAAAAGTGCACGACAACCAAGGGCACGGTGTGATGGTAGCATCTTCTCTTTCAATATAGAGCAGTACATCTGTGAATTCATGATACCATCAATGAAATGCAGCTCCATGACACCAGCAGCCCTCATGCAGCCCCACAGAAGGACACTGCCACCACCATGTTTCACTGTAGGCACCATGCCTTTTTCTTTGTACTCCTCATGTTTGCAGCGGCATACAATTTTGAAGCCATCAGTTCCAAGAACATTTATCTTGGTCTCAGAGTACAGAGTGGCAGTAGTCTTCTTCTTTTTCAGCATTGGCCCAGGCAAATTCTAGGTGGGCTTTTTTGTGCATAGATTTTAGAAGAGGCTTACTTCGTGGACGACACCCATGCATGCCATTCCTCTGTAGTGTACGCCGTATTGTGTCATGGGAAACAATCACCCCAGTTTGGCTTTCAACTTCTTGCTAACTGCAGTGAACTTGCATGGCAACTTTCTTTAACCCTTCTCATTAGAAGACGCTCCTGTCGAAGTGTTAACTTCCATTGATGGCCTGGACATCTCTGTGAGATGGTTCTATCTGTGTCACATTTTTATCACTTTTGCTACAATTTTTTAACTGATAAGTAAGCTTTGCTGATCTTCTTGTAGCCTTCACCTTTAGGCTCCTTTCACACGATAAGATCAGCCTGTCCGTTTTTCAGGCGGATCTGAGCGGGCCACCCATTGACTTGTATGGGCAGGCGGATGTCAGTGGAGAAGTGTTTGCTGACACCCGCCTGCCATCCGATCCGACAAGATCCACTCAAAACAGATGGATGGCAATACATTCGCCATCCATCCCGTGGATCAGATCGGATGAAAATGGACAGGCTGTCTGTTTTCATCCGATCTTCCTATAGAGAACCGCGGGGAGCTGACAGGTCCATCCCTGCACAGTGAGAAGAGATGAACCTGTCATCCACCGGCTCAGCATGGATCAATGGAGCGATCCCCCGCTGAGCTAGCGGAGTCTGCTGCTTTCTTTGTTAAGTAACGCCCTTTTATAATCAACTTTACCAGAGGGAGTCCGGCGAAAAAAATGTTTTTAAAAGTAAGCAGCTACAAATACTGCAGCTGCTGACTTTTAAGATAAGGACACTCACCTGTCACAGGGTCCAGCGATGTCGGCACCCGAGGCCGAACCGCAATGCAATAGGAATGTTCTGCGCTGTCTCTGGGACCCGTGTGTGTCCCAGCAGACAGAGCAGAGGGACAGGAAGAGGCATAGACTCCCGTGGGAGTCTATGCCCGGAAGTGGGTGAAAATACCTGTCTTAGACAGGTATCTGCACCCCCTCCCCCCTGAAAGGTGCCAAATGTGACACCGGAGGGGGGAGGGTTCCGATGAGCGGAAGTTCAACTTTAGGGTGGAACCCCGCTTTAATGAATAATTAGACTCACATGTAGTTGAATTCTTGTTAATTAGGATTTTGTTGTCTAAAATGTAGCTTTGCTTCTAAGACTTTCATTGGGGTGTATTCATTTTTGCAACATGAATGAATTTGTTAGGAAAAATACTTTTTTGTGTGTGCAAATTAAAAAATCTTGGTTGCAATCAATGGCCCACATTTGTGGAAGTAATTTGTAGTATAGTGTCCTATAGAAAATGTTGATTCTGAAAGGAAAGTAATGTTTTTCTGACAAATCCGGGGTGCATGTATATATTTATTATCTTACTGTTGCTTTAAATTGGGATCCATTACAGACGGGAACTGTAGTATATTACGCCCACTTCCTGCCCAGCAGACATTTTATCTAATGCCTTATTCAGTTAAGAAGCATCAGAAGAACTTCAAAATTTCTTAAAACTGGCCTTGGAAGCATAAGTCTGTAAGTAGGCTGTCATTCGTTTTTAATTAGTATATGTTTTTCTAATTCATCTACATTTTTTTGTGTGTTTGATAGTATATTCTGTCAGGTAGTTATTTTACCTAGGCCTCATTTTTGTTAGTTAGTGCCTTAACAGTGATGTAGCATACTTGTCACTATTTGCATTTTGTAATGTAATGTTAAATGCTAATGCATATTTTTTATAATGTGTGTTTTGCAGTTTTACAAACTACCGGTAATTCTCAGTAAAGATTACAGCTGTTAGCCCTTCCTCCTGAGTCTTTATTGGGAAGTTGTTAGCTGTCTGCCAAGTCTGCTACACATAGTGAGTGCAGAACAATATGAAAAAAAATATATATGTACTAAATTATAACTAATATGCTCAGTCCAAAAAAAATTCTGCAACTCCGACATAATCCAAGTGTAAGGGATAATAAAAAACGAATTAATAAGTATCACATTTTCAACTCCAGCAGTCCAGGATTATAGTTCTGATAACAGAGAAAGTAAAACTCATGGCATTTCTATTAAATCACCAGTAGATGGCAGCATATAGTTAAAAGCCTGAATGACAGAGAGCACATTCTAATGGAACCACTGCTAAAATAGAAGGGGGAACCAAAAAGACAGACCTTTGTTTCTGGTGGGAACAGAATAGCAGTTTCTACCCTGTCTATCAGACTGAAGGTCATGTGTTTGTGTCATTGCAGGTAAGAGGGAGCATATTTAAGGCTATAAACAGGACAAAATTGATTTAATTGACATCCCTGTGATCAATAAAGGTTGCGGTGTGATTAATTAACATATCAGCAATTGTTTATTATTTTCTTATGAGGACATTATTCCTGTATATGAGAATGTTATTCCTGTATATGAGAATGTTATCATTATAGATATAGATATTTATTATTATGTATGAACAGAATAGCAGTTGCTGCCCTGTCTATCAGACTAAAGGTCCTGTGTTTGTGTCATTGCAGAAATTGTTCAATAAAAACACTTCTGGTTTCACCCAGCCGGCTCCCTTTGCACATTGGAATTATTGACCATACTTTCAGCATATGTGCATCACAAGAAAAAGAAAGTTCATAGGATGTGCAGGAAAGTGTGTTGTGTTTGATCAACAAAACATCCCTCTTAATATTATTCCACCTTGTGCATTTGTGAAACAATCCGCACTCACAGAATCTGATGACCCCCTTGTTTTATGACAAGAGAAGTCATCTGCAGTTTGGTGTTCCCCCAGGACCTGTACAAAGTTGGCATCTTCCATGGATATTCTTTCCTTTGTAGTACTTGGATCCATCTCCCGTTAATTCGATTGGCAAAAGCATTTAAAAGAGAAAGAGGGAGAGGAGTCCTTTCATAGTGTGAAAACCGCTTGGTAACTTTATTAAAAATTGCTTAAAAGCCACTTACATACAAAGCTAATGGTTCGGTAATAAAAAATTGCTTGGCTCTCTGCGTGCGTTCCACCTGTACCAGAAATGACACACTGGAAGTTCCACTTGACGTGTTTCATCATCAATACATCATCAATACAATCAGCTTCTGAACATGTAGTAGCTTCTATTCTGGATCTCGAGTTCCATCGTAAAATGGTGGTTCTAGGGGATTTCTCACAGTCAAAGAAGCTCCCCAGATGTGTGCACAATCATGTTGGAACAGGAAGGGGCCATCCCCAAACTGTTCCCACAAAGTTGGGAGCATAAAAGTGTCCAAAATATTTTGGTATGCTGACACATTAAGAGTTTCCTTCACTGGAATTAAGGGGGCAAGCCCAACCCCTGAAAAACAACCCCACACCATAATCCGCCCTCCACCAAATGATTTGGACCAGTACGCAAAGCAAAGTCCATAAAGACATTGATGAGTGAGTTTGGGATGGGGAAACTTGACTGGCTTGCACAGAGTCCTGACCACAAACCCAATAGAGGTGGGCGAATGAGAGCGGAGAATGCGAGCCAGGCCTTCTTGACCAACATCAGTGCTTGACCTCACAAATGCTCTTCTGGAAGAATGGACAAACATGGACTTGTATTAAATAAATAAAATTGAAGCCAAATATTTTAGCAAATGCTGGTTTTATTATTTTATCTTTTAATGGTCTATTAATTTTAACCTTGATATATTGGGCTGGAGTTGTATTTCATGTACATATACTATAACAATGTAAATGTGGCTAATAAAGTGCAATTCCTCCATTACCTTTCACTATTTTTCTTTTTAGAAGAGACTTGTATTTTGCTGTCACTTTCTTTTATGTCTCTGAATCTATGCCTACTGAGCATCATTTTTAAGGGTTCCTAGTAACACTGACACTCTACATTTAATTGTTTTTAAATTATTTTATTTAAACCACTAAACAGCTCATTAACTAAATTATCTTCTTTTGCCTGCAGCCCTGCTATACCTAACAATGAATCCACTGTGATAGCTGTTTCCACCAGGGTGTACATCTCTTGTGTTTTCATGGGTAACTGTATTCCTTACTTTGAAGATTTAAAGGAAAAATACACTTTAAGATAAAATGCATTTATCCTATATGAAAATTAAATTTAGTTTTCCCGATGCTAGCAGGTCTGTTGAGCTGTGCTCTTAAAGTCATAGGCATGTGTATGAGGACATACTGTAGGCATGTGTAGGAGGACATACCATTGGTAGAAAACTGGCATACCAAATTATTACAGCACTTTCACTTTTTTTCTTTTGTTTTAAAAACAAGATTTTATAATAAGTCATATCCATGAACAGTCTACAGATTGTCATCTTGTACGAATACAGTAATGCCCTGTACACACGATAGGATTTTCCGACAACAAAATCCATGGGATTTTTTCCGACAAAGGTTGGCTCAAACTTGTCTTGCATACACACGGTCACAAAAAGTTGGTTGGAAATTCCGAACATCAAGAACGCGGGACGTACAACACGTGTGACGAGCCGAGAAAAATGAAGTTCAATAGCCAGTGCTGCTCTTCTGCTTGATTCCGAGCATGCGTGGCACTTTGTGCATCGGAATTGTATACACACGATCGGAATTTCCGACGACGGATTTTGTTGCCGGAAAATTTGAGAACCAGATCTCAAATTTTGTGTGATGGAAATTCCTATGGAAAAATGTGTGATGGAGCCTACACACGGTCGGAATTTCCGACAACAAGGTCCTATCACACATTTTCGATTGGAAATTCCTATCGTGCGTACAGGGCATAACAGGTAGAAAACAGGTAATCTGTGACACCATGAACAGCTTTGCAACACATTAGATATCCCATCATATCATATAAAACAAATACATAACAGACAGGTGTATGGAAGTTGCAACATGCAGACACCTCTGGATTAAGCACTTTGTGTGAAACACATCAAGATTTCTTCTTTGATGTCTGCTCATCTTGTCTGTATATCTTCACAATAAATCTTATGATCAAGCAAGATACACAAGAGAACTAGGTGGTTTTAGTTTACTGGAATTTGGCTGTCCTCCAGCATGTTGTATTAACTCTATGGAATCACAGCATAGCAGTAGGATGAGAAGTGGATTAAGACAAGGGACCCACATGTTAGATTTATAGACTTGCAAGGCTTCTCTCCGCGCTTTTACGAGAGACTTTATTTGTCATTTTTTCGTGAACATTTCTGGACATATATTTTTCTATGCTGCTTAAAGTGGTGTTTCCACCAAAAAAAAAAAAAATTGCTTAAAAATCATAAAAAATAAATAAATTAAATAATTGGAAAAACTTTTTTTTTTACTCACCTCTAAATGCCTGTAGCTAGGGGGTCCCTCGTAGTCTCCCACCTTCAGTGCCCGGGCACTGACATCACTTCCGCTCTGCGCAGCACAGTCATCTGGGACCTGTCACGTGTTCCAGATAACTGAGCGTTGTATCCCAACGCGCAGCGGCGCTCGCGCATGCGCAGTGGGTGCCCGGCTGTGGCTTCACAGTAAAAATGCCGGCACCACGAGCGGAGCGGGGAACAAGGGGGGGCTTCATTCCCCCGCATCGCTGGACCCTGGGACAGGTAAGTGTCCGATTATTAAAAGTCAGCAGCTGCAGTATTTGTATTTTTTAGGGAGCACTCCTCTTTAACTATACTTTAAAGCTGAACTCCAGGGTAAGCAAATCTTGTCTAAATGCAAGAGTATGTGTAAATGCATGTGTGTTTTATTTGACAAGTCCTGTCGTTTTCTGCTGGGAGTCTGTAATGGGCATGGCCTGCTGGCTCCCTCCCACAGCTCTGCCTCTCCTGTAGGTTTCTACAGGTTGTCTTGTAGTGGGTGGAGCCCATTTAAAATTATTTAAAAAACTGCTGATCTACTGGGATTTTTATGCACAACTATCTTTAGGGTTTGTAAAGTGATTTTAAATGAATAAAAACAATACTGAAAAATATGTATAAACAGTGCTAAAAAAACAACAACACAATTAATCACCTATATACATAAAGTGAAAAATTAAAGTGAAGTGTGATTATATGTTTTTGCAGGTGTCCAAAAAAGGGAAACAAATCCAAACAAAAGTCCATAAACTGTTACTTGTAGTGATAATGTTTCAAAAAGTGACAGAAAAGTGAATGAAAAATCCTGAAGCAAATAAAGTTTTGAAGTGTCTTTAAACAAAATTCTTGAAGTGACTTGAAAAGAATATCTTCCACCACACCACCTGTGTTCAGTCCTACCGCACCCTAAGGAATCGCACTCACCAGCAGTATATGCCTTGCACTCTCATGCTCGGCCAACTCGCTTAATAGCTCCACATGGGTCACAGATGGATCCAGACAGAATGTTAGATAATTGCACTCCACATATAAGGAAAAAAGAGATGCTTCCAATAGTGAAGTAGAGTAAACCATTTATTACAACAGCACACAAAATTCCTCAACCATTGTACTCACATCCTTCATATAAAAATATAAAAATAAGGCACTTCAGCATAACTTTTCAACAGGAAACAAGGACCCAGCAGTGGTGACCCGATATATTATGGTCTCGGCGGACCCGGCGTTAATACCAATATGTCTCACCCTCCACGCTGTCTCCTTTCTCTTTCACTTCACACGGCACAGCACACCCAGTAACTGGAACGTTGAATGTTAAATGCTCCTCACAGTTGCCATGTAACCATACCCAGACATGTTTCACCGAAGTGGCTTAATCATTGGCCCAATGATTACCCCAATGATTAAGCCACTTCGGTGAAACATGTCTGGGTATGGTTACATGGCAACTGTGAGGAGCATTTAACATTCAACGTTCCAGTTACTGGGTGTGCTGTGCCGTGTGAAGTGAAAGAGAAAGGAGACAGCGTGGAGGGTGAGACATATTGGTATTAACGCCGGGTCCGCCGAGACCATAATATATCGGGTCACCACTGCTGGGTCCTTGTTTCCTGTTGAAAAGTTATGCTGAAGTGCCTTATTTTTATATTTTTATATGAAGGATGTGAGTACAATGGTTGAGGAATTTTGTGTGCTGTTGTAATAAATGGTTTACTCTACTTCACTATTGGAAGCATCTCTTTTTTCCTTATATGTGGAGTGCAATTATCTAACATTCTGTCTGGATCCATCTGTGACCCATGTGGAGCTATTAAGCGAGTTGGCCGAGCATGAGAGTGCAAGGCATATACTGCTGGTGAGTGCGATTCCTTAGGGTGCGGTAGGACTGAACACAGGTGGTGTGGTGGAAGATATTCTTTTCAAGTCACTTCAAGAATTTTGTTTAAAGACACTTCAAAACTTTATTTGCTTCAGGATTTTTCATTCACTTTTCTGTCACTTTTTGAAACATTATCACTACAAGTAACAGTTTATGGACTTTTGTTTGGATTTGTTTCCCTTTTTTGGACACCTGCAAAAACATATAATCACACTTCACTTTAATTTTTCACTTTAGGGTTTACAGAGAATGGTCCAAAAAAGAGAAAATATCCAGTGAGTGGCAGTTTTTAAACGAAAATGCCTTGTTGATGTCAGAGGAGAATAGGCAGACTGATTCAAGATGATAGAAAGGCATTAATAAGACCCCTTTCACTCTGAATCGCTTTACAGGCACTATAGCACTTAAAATAGCTCTGCTCATTGAAATCAATGGGCAGTGCCGCCAAAGCTTTTAACCCTTTTTTGGTCGTTAGCGGGGGTTAAAAGCTCCCCGCTAGTGGCCAAAAAGCACTGCAAAAACGTCAGTAAAGTGCCGCTAAAAATAGCGGCGTTTTAACGCCGACGCCCGGCGCTGCTAAGTGTGAAAGTTCTCTAACTCAAATAACCACTCATTACAACCAAGGTATGTAGAATACCATCTCTGAATGCACACCACATCAAACCTTGAAGCAGATGGCCTACAGCAACAGAAGACCACATCAGGTGCCACTCTTGTCAGCTATGAACAGGAAACTGAGGCTACAATTCATGATGATTTGTTTAAATACCACAACCTACCTGAATATTGTTACTGACCATGTCCATCCATTTATGAGTACACTGTACCCATCCTCTGATGGCTACTTCCAGCAGGATAACGCACCATGTCACAAAGCTCAAATCATCTCACCACTGTTTCTTGAACATGACAATTATCAGAGACGTACTTACCGAGACAGAGATGCTGAGAGCGGTTCACCCTTACGACCCGGCGCAATCTGCCCCCTGGTGATGAAACAGGGAACAAACGGCACCAGGAGGCACAGGTCACCTCCGTGAGGTGGGCGGAACTGGTGTGAAGCCTGGAGGAGATGTGGGCCTGGCCCGGGCAGACCGGCAGATGGCAGAAAGGAGAGGCAGGAGCCCAAAACACTTGGCTGAGAGTCTAACACCGGTCACTGAGCAGCCAGATGCTAGGTAAGTCCAGGATGCAGGCCGGGGGTCAAACACAGGATCAATAGCAAAGTCCATTGGAGCAAGCCGGGGGTCAAACACAGGATCAGTAGCAAAGTCCTTTTGAGCAGGCAGGGGTCAAACACAGGAGGAGTATCAAGTCCGTTGATCAAGCCAGGGGTCCAACACAGGAGAAGCAGCGGAGTCCAATTAGCAGGCCAGGGGGTCAAACACAGGAGGAAGCAGCAGTCCGTTATAGCAAGCCAGGGGGTCAAGACACAGGGAGCAGATCTGGTTTTACACAGGGACGCACAGGCACTAAGCTGGAAAGACAGACCAGCAAAGTGCCTGTGCGCCAGGCAGCTTTTATAGGCGCCCAGAGGACGCTAATTGTGCGCCATAGCGCACAAGCGTGCTCATGCGCGAGCGCCGGACCACCGAGCCGCGAGTGCGCATGCGCCGGAGCGCCGGGCCCCCCCGCATGCGCACTGGAGAGCCGGCCGCTCGTCCGGCGCCGTAGCCCTGACAGTGCCCCCCGAGGGGTGGCCTCTGGACACCCAAACTGGCCATTAGCTCAGGGTGAGCCTGGTGGAATGCCTGGATCAAGCGCGGGGCGTGTAGGTTCCTTGAGGGTTCCCACAAATTGTCCTCGGGAGGGTTACCCTTCCACCTAATCAGGTATTGGAGCTGCCTGCCCTTTTTCCTGCAACTCAGAATTTCTTCCACCTCAAACTCCTTCTCGCCCTCGACTAAAACAGGAGGAGGAGGTGGTTTTTCCCTGCCAGGGAAAGGGCTGGGGGTGGTGGGCTTCAGAAGGGAAGCATGAAAAACAGGATGAATCCTATAACTTGGTGGTAGATCAAAAAGAAGAGAGCCCATCTAGCCTGCCTGGGTCTCAGTCGTTTGACTGTCCTGAGATATTCGAGATTTTTATGGTCGGTCCAGACCATAACAGGGTGAGATGCCCCCTCCAACAGGTACCGCCACTCTTCAAGGGCAAATTTAATGGCCAGTAGTTCCCTGTCCCCCACGTCATAATTCCTCTCTGGAGGGCTCAGCTTTCGGGAGGCAAAAGCCACGAGTGAAGGAGGGCTTTAGCGCCCTGGCGCTGGGAGAGGATGGCACCGAGAGCAGTTTCGGAGGCATCCACCTCCAGTACAAAGGGCAATGCGGGGTTTGGGTGCCGTAGGATCGGGGCGGAGGAGAACAGGGACTTCAACTGGGCAAAGGCCGCCTGGGCTTCTGGGGACCAACGGAACTGACTGTGTTGATGGGTGAGTAGGGTGATTGGTGCCACAATGGAGGAGAAGCCAATGATAAATCTCCGATAAAAGTTGGCAAACCCGATAAACCTCTGGACTCCCTTTTTGTCTTTAGGGGCCGGCCAATCTTGGATAGCTTGGACTTTTTGTGGGTCCATGGCGACCCCATTGGTAGAGATAATAAACCCCAGGAATTGCACGGTGGACTTTTCAAACTCGCATTTTTCTGCCTTGAGGTAGAGTTTGTGTTGCCTGAGGATGGTGAGGACTATTTTAACGTGCGTTCGGTGGAGTTCGGGAGTGGCAGAGAAAATAAGGATATCATCCAGATAGACCACTAGGAAGTCATCCAGGTATCTTCGGAAGATATCGTTCACTAAGTGTTACAACGTCGCCGGGGCGTTACAGAGCCTGAACGGCATTACAAGGTACTCGTAGTGCCCGAACCTTGATCTGAAAGCGGTCTTCCACTCATCACCCGCCCTGATCCGTATGAGATTGTAGGCCCCGCGGAGATCAAGTTTAGAGAAGATCTGTGCAGACCGAAAGCGCTGGAATAATTTGGGGATGAGGGGAAGAGGATATCTGTTTTTAATGGTGATTTTATTGATATCTCTGTAGTCAATACAGGGTCTCAGCGAGCCATCCTTCTTCTCAACGAAGAAGATGCCGGCTCCGGCTGGCGAAGAAGAAGGACGAATGAATCCTTTGGCCAGGTTCTCGTCAATGTAGGTTTTGAGGGTTTCCAACTCGGTTTCGGATAGGGGAAAGATACGGCCGAAAGGGACCGCAGCACCGGGCAAGAGGTCTATGGGACAATCGTAGGGTCGGTGAGGTGGTAGGCGGTCGGCCTGTTGCTTGTCAAAGACATCCCTGAATTCCAGGTAGACGGGTGGGACGTGTTTCAGGCTGTCGGGCACTGGTACTAGGGTCGAGCAGGAAGCAGGGGTTGAGGAGGAGCAGTTTCGGGAACAGTATTGGGAAGGGAAGGAGACCTCCTTCGTCCGCCAGTTAATCAGGGGTTCATGTGCCTGCAGCCAGGGGAGCCCCAAGATGATGGGGAACATGGGAGACGGAATGATATCCAAGCGGAGGAGTTCCTTATGGTCAGAATCGGTGGTGACAGGGATGGGGCTGGTTTCAAAGGTGATCACTGCTTCTTGGGGACAAGGGGAAGCTGGAGCCGGGCAGCGAGGGAGGAATCCAAGAAGCAGCTGCATGCCCCGGAATCAACTATGGCTGGGAGGCGGACCTCCTTTCCCGTTAACTGTAAAGAGATAAAGAGGATAATGTAAGTTTGGGACAGACCGGAAACCTGGTAGTTAAAGTTGAGCTTGGAAAGGGACTTACTAGGCCTAATGGGGCAGGTGCGAAGGAAGTGCCCAGAACCTCCGCAGTAAAGGCACAGATTGGCCTGTCGCCTGCGTAAGCGCTCTTCTGGGGTTAAAGGGGCACGGACCAGGCCCAACTGCATGGGTTCAATTCCGGGAGTGGCCACAGGTGGTGCATGAAAAGAAGACTGGGCAGGACTCGGCTTGGGCAACTTCCAACTGGGACGAGGCATCTGAAAACGTTCAGCGCGGCTTTCGCGCATGCGCCTGTCAATCTTGGTGACTGCTTGTATGAGGTCCTCCAGGGATTCCGGGATGTCGATCCAGGCAAGTTCATCCTTGAGGGTGTCAGAAAGTCCTTGGCGGAACTGATATTTGAGGGCCGGCTCGTTCTAGCCGGTGTCGGCTGACCATTTCCTAAATTCAGCAGTGTAGTCTTCGACCGGTCTCCAGCCCTGGGAGAGGTTGTGCAGGGTGGTTTCGGCTGTGGCCCCCTTCTGGGGATCGTCATAAAGCTGGCCCATGCTCTCAAAGAACGTGTCTACAGAGTTCAGCACAGGGTTCCTTTGTTCCATTAGGCTATGGGCCCATGCCTGGGGTTCCTCGGCCAGGAGAGAGATGATGAACCCTACTTTTACTACCTCAGAGGAGAAGGTTCTGGGTTGCAGGGCCAAGTACAGGGAGCAGGCATTCTTGAATGCCCTAAATCTCTTGCGGTCGCCAGAGAACCGTTCAGGTATAGGTACCCTAGGTTCAGGGGAGGCCACGACCACTGTGGGATTGGTAGGTGCTGCCGACGGGGGGACCCCACTGGTGGTGGCAGAGTTGCCAGCTGCGGGGGCAGATGGCCCGGTCAGTTGTTGTAAGCGGCTGTCAATTTGGGTGTATTCTATTTGTAGTTTTTGGACAGCCTCAGTAAGTGCTGCCATCTGCTGACACAGGATCTCAAGGGGAGAACACGCTCTGTCTGTCTCGGACATGGCTGGTCTGTACTATCAGAGACGTACTTACCGAGACCGAGCTGCTGAGAGCGGTTCACCCTTACGACCCGGCGCAATCTGTCCCCTGGTGATGAGACAGGGAACAAACGGCACCAGGAGGTACAGGTCACCTCCGTCAGGTGGGCGGAACTGGTGTGAAGCCTGGAGGAGATGTGGGCCTGGCCCGGGCAGACCGGCAGATGGCAGAAAGGAGAGGCAGGAGCCCAAAACACCTGGCTGAGAGTTTAACACCGGTCACTGAGCAGCCAGATGCTACGTAAGTCCAGGATGCAGGCCGGGGGTCAAACACAGGATCAATAGCAAAGTCCGTTGGAGCAAGCCGGGGGTCAAACACAGGGTCAGTAGCAAAGTCCGTTAGAGCAAGCCGGGGTCAAACACAGGATCAGTAGCAAAGTCCTTTTGAGCAGGCAGGGGTCAAACACAGGAGGAGTATCAAGTCCGTTGATCAAGCCAGGGGTCCAACACAGGAGAAGCAGTGGAGTCCGTTTAGCAGGCCAGGGGGTCAAACACAGGAGGAAGCAGCAGTCCGTTATAGCAAGCCAGGGGGTCAAGACACAGGGAGCAGATCTGGTTTTACACAGGGACGCACAGGGACGCACAGGCACTAAGCTGGAAAGACAGACCAGCAAAGTGCCTGTGCGTCAGGCAGCTTTTATAGGCGCCCAGAGGATGCTAATTGTGCGCCATAGCGCATGCGCGAACGCCGGACCGCCGAGCCGCGAGTGCGCATGCGCCGGAGCGCCGGGCCCCGCGCATGCGCACTGGAGAGCGGGCCGCTCGTCCGGCGCCGTAGCCCTGACAGAGGTCACTGTACTCCAATGGCCTCCACAGTCACCAGATCTCAATCCAATAGAGCACCTTTAGGATGTGGTGGAACAAGAGATTTGCACCATGGATGTGCATCCGACTGCGTGATGCCATCATGTCACTATGGACCAAAAACTCTGAGGAATGTTTTCAACACCTTGTTAAATCTATGCCACAAAGAATTAAGGGAGTTCTGAAGGCAAAAGTGGGTCCAACCAATGCGTACCTAATAAAGTGTCCGGTGAGTGTATACAGTGGTGTGAAAAAGTGTTTGCCCCCCCTTCCTCATTTCCTGTTCCTTTGCATGTTTGTCACACTTAAGTGTTTCGGAACATCAAACCAATTTAAACAATAGTCAAGGACAACACAAGTAAACACAAAATGCAATTTGTAAATGAAGGTGTTTATTATTTAAGGTGAAAAAAAATCCAAACCATCATGGCCCTGTGTGAAAAAGTGATTGCCCCCTAAACCTAATAACTGGTTGGGCCACCCTTAGCAGCAACAACTGCAACCAAGCATTTGCGATAACGTGCAATGAGGTTTTACAGCGTCCTGGAGGAATTTTGGCCCACTCATCTTTGCAGAATTGTCCTAATTCAGTTATATTAGAGGGTTTTCGAGCATGAACGGCCTTTTTAAGTCATACCACAACATCTCAATAGGATTCAGGTCTGGACTTTGGCTAGGCCACTCCAAAGTCTTCATTTTGTTTTTCTTCAGCCATTCGGTGGTGGACTTGCTGGTGTGTTTTAGGATCATTGTCCTGCTGCAGAACCCAAGTTCGTTTCAGCTTGAGTACACGAACAGATGGTCGGACATTCTCCTTCAGGATCTCTTGGTAGACAGCAGAATTCATAGTTCCTTTTATCACGGCAAGTCTTCCAGGTCCTGAAGCAGCAAAACAGCCCCAGACCATCACACTACCACCACCATATTTTACTGTTGGTATAATGTTCTTTTTCTGAAATGCAGTGTTCCGTCTACGCCAGATATACTTGGACACACACCTTCCAAAGAGTTCCACTTTTGTCTCATCGGTCCACAGAATGTTGTCCCAAAAGTCTTGGGGATCATCAAGATGTGTTGTGGAGAAATTGAGACGAGCTTTGATGTTCTTTTTGCTCAGCAGTGGTTTTCTCCTTGGAACTCTGCCATGCAGGCCATTTTTGCCCAGTCTTTTCCTGATGGTGGAGGCATGAACGCTGACCTTAACTGAGGCAAGTGAGGCCTGCAGTTCCTTGGACGTTGTTGTGGGGTCTTTTGTGACCTCTTGGATGAGTCGTCGCTGCGCTCTTGGGGTAATTTTGGGCGGCCGGCCACTCCTGGGAAGGTTCACCACCGTTCCATGTCTTCGCCATTTGTGGATAATGGCTCTCACTGTGGTTCGCTGGATTCCCAAAGCTTTGGAAATGGCTTTATAACCCTTTCCAGACTGATAGATCTCAATTACTTTCTTTCTCAATTGTTCCTGAATTTCTTTGGGTCTCGGCATGATGTGTAGCTTTTAAGGATCTTCTGGTGGACCTTACTGTGTCAAGCAGCTCCTATTTAAGTGATGCCTTGATTGTGAACAGGTGTGGCAATAATCAGGCCTGGGTGTGGCTAGAGAAATTGAACTCAGGTGTGGACAACCACAGTTATAGTATGTTTTAACAAGGGGGGCAATCACTTTTTCACACAGGGCCATGATGGTTTGGATTTTTTTTCACCTTTAATAATAAACACCTTCATTTACAAATTGCATTTTGTGTTTACTTGTGTTGTCCTTGACTATTGTTTAAATTGGTTTGATGTTCCGAAACACTTAAGTGTGACAAACATGCAAAGGAACAGGAAATGAGGAAGGGGGCAAACACTTTTTCACACCACTGTATGCTTATATGTTGTTATGATATATTGAAATATATTTAATATATTGAAATATATTTAAATGCCCGGAGTTTAGCTTTAACCTATCCCCAGTTATTTTGCAATTATTTCAGCCCTTATCAAGTTTTTGGCTATCTGATCAGTTGAACTGTAGCATGAGAATTTGTTACGAGAATTGAAATTAAAGTGTTTTTTTAGAATGGAATATGTTCATTTTATTGAATGGGAATTGCTACACCATTTCTAGGATGTATTTTTCTATCTATGATAATCTGCAAGCCTTATAATCTAGTGCCTAAAGCAAAAATCCTCAGAACAATAGCATGGGAAAAACACATATATGGAGAGGTAGTGGTGCGGCACACCCCGAGTAGTATAATATAGGAAAGTTCCCCCAGAGGGTTTTCTAAGCAGCAAGGTAAATAAATAGTAAATGGATTTAGAAAAATGCGTTCTTTATTAAAAAAAATTGCATACAATATTTCAATAATAGTTAGTCTGGTTGGGAGGTCCCTTTCACGTGCATTGGTAACTATGTGAGATATCTACACTGTGTATACAATTGTTTATGCATTTTTCAATTTGATATGCTAAATGCAATTTCTTTGCAGCAAACCTATCCTCTGAGGAAGACCCTAATCGTATGGGTTGAAACGTGTCAGATGGTTACACATTAGATATTCTGTTATGTAATGCTGTGTATAATTATGTGTTTGCATTTTCTGTACTTGGAATGGGCATGCCCCCACCAGCGCTGATATTTTAACTATTATATGCAAATTTTTTAATAAATAACGCATTTTTCTAAATCCATTTACTATTTATTTACCTTGCTGCTTAAAAACCCCTCTGGGGGAACTTTCCCATATTGATCCTCAGAACAATTTCCTTATTTTAATTGTTCACATAAATGTGTTTAAATAAAGCTTTACCACCATGGGTTCTATGGGTTTTTACCCATTACAATGAGTTTGTGTTTCTGGAGAAGGATGTGGCCTGCATTTACAGGATAGATCTAACCAAATTCCTATGTAGGATACCCAATAAAGGACATAGGGGCACACATTCAATGGCATGGGTATGGCAGTGTTAAAAAGAACATTGAACATAGAGTACAATAAATTAAAAAGGAGGGATAAAGGAAAAGAGGAAAGAAGGAAGAGAGGGTGCAATGGGAGGGGGGCACTGGGGGAAAGTCAATTCACAATATTTTAAACTTAATACAGAAAAATGTCCAGTTAGTAAAGATTTCTTTGGTAAAATGACTAGAAGGAAATTAAAATCAACCCAGATTGCTGTGTAGCAGCGGAAATGTGGATGATGTCCAGAAATGTCTCACCATATATTAAATGTGTAATCAGCTAATGGAAGCAATATCTTCACACAATTATTAAAGTGAATCTGCTTACGTATGCTGACCATTCAGTACACAGTGTTCTGAAGATTATCACAATGAGAATGTGACATCTGTACTCCTTAATGTCCTTATAATTTATCAGTCTTTAGTATGACATTGTACAATATAAAAATCCTTTTTTTTTCAATTGTGGGCATAAGCATAACATCAAGCTGTTACTGCACACTATTAACCTTTATACAAAAATCAGAAATGGTGCTATGCTGACAAGCACATTTCCCTTCAACAGTCACAGGAGGAGAACGGGCAAACCAGCGCCACCAGACTCTAAATTGGCATCAATTTTCTCTGGGCCACATTGGTAGCCATTGAAATTTAGATGTGAGCTGTATTCGATTTCTGCCAGACATATCGTTTGATGTTGAGGCCAAACAGTTTAATTTTAGTCTCGTTCGACCACCTTAACCACTTACTAATCATTTTTATTTTTGCTAGAAAATTACTTAGAACCCCCAAACATTATATATATTTTGTTCTAACACCCTAGAGAATAAAATGGCGGTCGTTGTCACACTGTATTTGCACAGCGGTCTTGCAAGCGCACTTTTTTTGGAAAAAATACACTTTTTTGAATAAAAAAATAAGACAACAGTAAAGTTAGCCCAATTTTTTTTATATTGTGAAAGATGATGTTACGCCAAGTAAATTGATACCCAACATGTCACGCTTCAAAATTGTGCCCGCTCGTGGAATGGTGACAAACTTTTACCCTTAAAAATCTCCATAGGCGATGTTTAAAAAATTCTACAGGTTGCAAGTTTTAAGTTACAGAGATATCTATGGCTAGAATTACAGGGGAAGAAGAAGAGGAGGGGGTGGAGGAGAGAGGTGTGTCACAACCAGTAGTAGTATTTTGAAGGCGTGGTGGCAGAACAACCTCCAACACTACTGCGCCTTGCCCTGCATCCTTCCCAGCTGCCAAAAGAGTGACCCAATGGGCCGTGAAAGACAGGTAACGTCCCTGTCCATGCCTGCTGGACCATGAGTCAGCGGTAATATGCACCTTACCGCTGACCGCCCTGTCCAGCGAGGCATGGACATTGCCTTCCACGTGCCGGTAGAGAGCCGGAATCGCCTTCCGTGAGAAAAAGTGGTGTTTGGGAAACTGCCACTGAGATACCGCACATTGAACAAACTCACGCAAGGGGGGCGAGTCTACCAACTGAAAAGGCAGCAGTTGAAGTGCTAGCAATTTAGCCAAGCTAGCATTCAACCGCTGGGCATGTGGATCGCTGGGAGTAAACTTCTTTCGACGGTCCAGCAGCTGGGGCAGGGAAATTTGCCTGGTAGAATCGGACGTCGGTGTACTGCTAACAGAGTGCCTGCAAGTACTTGGCTGTGACACACCTAATTCTACACCTTCATTCCTCTCAGTGCAGCTTTCAGAGAGGACTGAAGGTATAGTGGGGTTGGAGATCCCAGCTGATGAAGAGCAAGGAGAGGTCCGCTTTGTTCTTTGGTGTGGGTCTTTAATGTGCGCTTGCCAACGAGCTTCATGGCAGGTCGGCATATGTCTGGTCATGCTTGTGGTGCCCAAGCGGCTGATGTTTTGGCCACGCGAGATACGCTTGAGACATATGTTGCAAATAGCAGTGGTGCAATCTGATGCACTCGTCTCAAAAAAGGTCCACACCAAAGAACTTTTGTAATAACGTGCAGAGGCAGCGCCCTGCACAGGCGGAGCTCTGCGGTGTGATTCAGTTGGTGTGCTGGCCTCAAGCTGGCCCCCGGAGGGCATCCTGCCTCGTTGGACATGTGCCGCCTCCTCCTCCTCTCTCCCTTCAGGCACCCACGTAGAGTCAGTGACCTCATCATCCCCTCCCTCTTCACCACTGGAGCAAACCTGGCAGTAAGCTGCAGCTGGTGGAACATGACTGCCAGATTGCTGTCCTTGAGCATCCCCTCTCTCTGCGCTCACGCTACTGCCTTCCTCTAGCTGGGTATCATCATCCGAGCCTTCATAACGCTGGGCATTCTCCTGGAGCATGTACCCAACACTGTGCACAAACAGTTCGGGGGACTCCTCAGGAGGACATGGTGGGTCTAGGGAAGGAGTGCCTGATGATGCCATTGAGTACGCGTTGGCAGCTGCTTTGCCAGTACCCTGAGCCTGGGTGAGAGAGGATGAGGAGGATGAGGAGGGCTTGGTCATCCACTCTACCAAGCCTTCGGCATGATGCGGCTCAACATGTCCAGCTGCCAAAAAGAAGGACAAGCGTGTCCCATGGCCACGTGCTGATGGCGATGCACCACGTCCACGACCAGCACTGTTGTCTCTAGACACAGAGCCTGCTTGCCCTGTTTTCTTGCCTCGGGACTGTATGCCTCTCCTTGTCGGTCTTCCAGGCATTGTAGTGGGTAGTGTATATTGTGCTGGAGTCACACAGCACACACACTAACTCCTGCAGATGGCTGCCTTAGATGACAACAACAGGGCCTTAGGGCAGATAGAGGCTGAGGTGGTGGCTGCCTTAGATGACAACAACAGGGCCTTAGGGCAGATAGAGGCTGAAGTGGTGGCTGCCTTAGATGACAACAACAGGGCCTTAGGGCAGATAGAGGCTGAGGTGGTGGCTGCCTTAGATGACAACAACAGGGCCTTAGGGCAGATAGAGGCTGAGGTGGTGGCTGCCTTAGATGACAACAGACAAGCTAGCTCCTGCAAATGCCTGGCTGCCTTAGATGACAACAACAGGCCTTAGGGCAGATAGAGGCTGAGGTGGTTTATTGTGTGCTGTGCTCTACTCACACAGCACACACACACACACGCTAGCTCCTGAAAATGCCTGGCTGCCTTAGATGACAACAACAGGGCCTTAGGGCAGATAGAGGCTGAGGTGGTTTATTGTGTGCTGTGCTCTACTCACACAGCACACACACACACACACACACGCTAGCTCCTGCAAATGCCTGGCTGCCTTAGATGACAACAACAGGGCCTTAGGGCAGATAGAGGCTGAGGTGGTTTATTGTGTGCTGTGCTCTACTCACACAGCACACACACACACGCTAGCTCCTGCAAATGCCTGGCTGCCTAATATGACAACAACAGGGCCTTAGGGTAGATAGAGGCTGAGGTGGTTTATTGTGTGCTGTGCTCTACTCACACAGCACACACGCTAGCTCCTGCAAATGCCTGGCTGCCTTAGATGACAACAACAGGGCCTTAGGGCAGATAGAGGCTGAGGTGGTTTATTGTGTGCTGTGCTCTACTCACACAGCACGCACACACACATGCTAGCTCCTGCAAATGCCTGGCTGCCTTAGATGACAACAACAGGGCCTTAGGGCAGATAGAGGCTGAGGGGGTTTATTGTGTGCTGTGCTCTACTCACACAGCACACGCACACACGCTAGCTCCTGCAAATGCCTGGCTGCCTTAGATGACAACAACAGGGCCTTAGAGCAGATAGAGGCTGAGGTGGTTTATTGTGTGCTGTGCTCTACTCACACAGCACATACACACACGCTAGCTCCTGCAAATGCCTGGCTGCCTTAGATGACAACAACAGGGCCTTAGGGCAGATAGAGGCTGAGGTGGTTTATTGTGTGCTGTGCTCTACTCACACAGCACACACACACACACACGCTAGCTCCTGCAAATGCCTGGCTGCCTTAGATGACAACAACAGGGCCTTAGGGAAGATAGAGGCTGAGGTGGTTTATTCTGTGCTGTGCTCTACTCACACAGCACACACATACACATGCTAGCTCCTGCAAATGCCTGGCTGCCTTAGATGACAACAACAGGGCCTTAGGGCAGATAGAGGCTGAGGTGGTTTATTGTGTGCTGTGCTCTACTCACACAGCACACACATGCTAGCTCCTGCAAATGCCTGGCTGCCTTAGATGACAACAACAGGGCCTTAGGGCAGATAGAGGCTGAGATGGTTTATTGTGTGCTGTGCTCTACTCACACAGCACACACATACACATGCTAGCTCCTGCAAATGCCTGGCTGCCTTAGATGACAACAACAGGGCCTTAGAGCAGATAGAGGCTGAGGTGGTTTATTGTGTGCTGTGCTCTACTCACACAGCACACACACACACGCTAGCTCCTGCAAATGCCTGGCTGCCTTAGATGACAACAACAGGGCCTTAGGGCAGATAGAGGCTGAGGTGGTTTATTGTGTGCTGTGCTCTACTCACACAGCACACACACACACTAGCTCCTGCAAATGCCTGGCTGCCTTAGATGACAACAGGGCCTTAGAGCAGATAGAGGCTGAGGTGGTTTATTGTGTGCTGTGCTCTACTCACACAGCACACACACACACACGCTAGCTCCTGCAAATGCCTGGCTGGCTGCCTTAGATGACAACAGGCCAGAAGGGTAAAGGTGGTTTAATGTGATACTGCAATGCTGTACTAACAGCATGCACACACTAGACTAATCCCCAGAATCACAGCAGATAATGTCAGACTCAGCACTCAGCAGATAATGTCACCACTCAGCAGTCAGCACAGCAGAATGTATAACACAGCAGATACTGTCAGCAGCAGTGCACTCAGCAGAATGAATACAACAGCAGATGCTCAGCAATGCAGAATGAATCACAGCAGCTAATGTGACTGACACAGTCACTCACTAACGCCGGAACACACTACACTAGGCCGCCAGAGTGGCGGCCTTTTATAGTGTGTGGCGTGTACTAAACCCCCTGAGCTAATAACTGGCCACAGGCATCCTGCCTGTGGGCAATTATTGCTCTCCTCGCCGCTGGCTCTATGATTGGCCAAGCTTGCAGGGTCACAGTGCACGCTTGGCCAATCATCAGCCAGCAATGCACTGCGACTGGTGCAGTGCATTGTGGGCTGTTCTCATCACAAGAATTTGATGCGAATAGCCCAAATAGTTCTGGGCTCGCCGAGCGGTCGAACGCCCGATGTTCGATTCGGGGCCCATACCTAGTGACCATCAGTGCCGCCTTTCAGTGTTCATCAGTGCTGCATATCAGTGTAGCCTATCGGTGCCCACCAGTGCTGCATATTAGTGCTGCCTATCAGTGCCAATCAATTCTACATCTCAGTGCCTCCTCATCAGTGCCCATCAGTACCCATCAGTGCAGAACTCAGCATATCTATCATTATATATTAGCCCAATTATATACATTTCCAGTGTATATATATATATATATATATATATATATATATATATATATATATATGTATGTGTATATAAATGTATATGATTGGGCTAATATATAATGATAGATATGCCAGGTGCTGCTTCCTCATAATAGTGTATGGTCTTTTACCATTTTTAGATTAATGATACAAACATCTTGAAATAATCCCAAATCTCCCCCCTTAGATTTAAAAATTCTACACGTGGCTTTGCCGTCTATCTACCTTAGTATGTAAAGTATCTATATGATACAGTAATGCTTTCCTGTAAGTTTCTGTGTATGGTTTGTGTTACAGCAGATTTTATCTATTCATTTACTATTTCAGTGTGTTGTGGCTGTGTTTTAAAATACCGTAGATGCATTGATTGCTCTGGTATGTTAAGTACACTTTCTAACCCCATTGAGTATCCTTGCTAGCTCAGTTACAGGGGGTCCCCTACTTACAAACATCCGACTTACAAACGACTCCTACTTACAAACGGAGGGAGACAACAGGAAGTGAGAGGAAATCCACCCCTAGGAAGGGAAATTCACTCCTGTAAGAGTTAATATGGGAAAAAGATGTCTCCACGGATGCTTTATCACCAGTCCATGTTTCCCTAACAACCCAAAATTTTCAAAATCCAATTGTCATTGGGACAGCAGGGGAGGTGAAATCTTCTGAACAGGGGCACAGACAGCAAAACAAATGTTACAGGGGTGATAACCCTTCTCTATGTTATCTAAAAAAACTTAAAAATAGATTTTTTAGCTGGAGCTTCACTTAAAAATGTACCAGTTCTGACTTACAAACAGATTCAACTTAAGAACAAACCTACAGTCCCTATCATGTTTGTAACCCGGGGACCCCCTGGTATTAAGTTTATTACTACTGTACATTTTTTTTTTAATTTGTCTTTTTAACCAGATAGCAGATTTGTGCCTTCTGCATGTGGGGCTCCAATGCCCCCTGTAATAGACCTCCCTTATAGGTCGTGCACATGGTTGCGTCCTGGGTAAGGCGGTCTGTTGGGAATTTTACCACACAAAATATATCTTTGTTTCATATTCAGTCAAGACTTTAATGACCCTATGATGTTCTGACTAATGTGTTTTCTCTTTTGATTTGTAGTTTGACATTGGTAATCGCTCTATAACATTATGGGGGTTATTTATGAAAGGCAAATCCACTTTGCATTTCAAGAGCACTTGGAAGTGCAGTCGCTGTAGATCTGAGGGGAAGATCTAGGCCACTCCAGGACCTTAATGTGCTTCTTCTTAAGTCACTTCTTTGTTGCCTTGGCTGTATGTTTTGGGTCATTGTCATGCGGGAATACCCATCCACGACCCAATTTTCAATGCCCTGGCTGAGGAAAGGATGTTCTCACCCAAGATTTGACGGTACATGGCCCCGTCCATTGTCCCTTTAATGCGGTGAAGATGATGTTCTTGGGATCATAGGCAGCATTCCTCCTACTCCAAACACAGCAAGTTGAGTTCATGCCAAATAGCTAGATTTTGGTCTCATCTGACCACAACATTTTCACCCAGTTCTCCTCTGAATCATTCAGATGTTCATTAGCAAATTTCAGACGGGCCTGTACATGTGCTTTCTTGAGTAGGGGGACCTTGCAGGCGCTACAGGATTTCAGTCCTTCATGGCGTAGTGTGTTACCATTTGCTTTCTTGGTGACTATGGTTCCAGCTGCCTTGGCTCATTGACAAGATACTCCTGTGTAGTTCCTCACCGTTCTCATGATCATTGAAACTCCACGAGGTGAGATCTTGCATTGAGACCCAGACCGAGGGAGATTGACAGTTATTTTGTTTCTTTCATTTGTGAATAATCACACCAACTGTTGTCACCCTCTCACCAAGCTATTTGGCGATGATCTTGTAGCCCATTCCAGCCTTGTGTAGGTCTACTCTACAATCTTGTCCCTGACATCCTTGGACAGCTCTTTGGTCTTGGCCATGGTGGAAAGATTGAAATTTGATTGATTGCTTCTGTGAACAGGTGTCTTTTATACAGGTAACGAGCTGAGATTAGGGGTACTTCCTTTAAGGGAGTGCTTCTAATCTCAGCTCGTTACCTGTATAGAAGACACCTGGGAGCCAGAAATCTTGCTGATTGATAGGGGATCAAATACTTATTTCACTCATTAAAATGCAAATCAATTTATAACTTTTTTGAAATGCGTTTTTCTGGATATTTTCATTGTTATTCTGTCTCTCACTGTTAAAATAAACCGACCATTAAAATTATAGACGGATCATTTCTTTGTCAGTGGGCAAACATACAAAATCAGCAGGGGATCAAATACTTTTTTCCTTAACTGTATATACCCGTATATACAAATGTTTGCCTTGCACTTTTTTAAACTGAATGGGTTGTTGTACAGTAACAGGTTGCTCTAAGGTTCACATATACTGTACTTTAAGATATAATTGACATAAAAATCTTAGGACGGTCTCTGTACCGGGATATTAAAATGTTTGATTAAAAGACTTCACATAAATCTACTAAAGCTGATAAGGCCACACATATATTGTGTTCTAATTTAAATCTGCAATATTCTTACTACCTTGTACCTTTACAGACATATGAAAGATTCCTAGTGAACTTCATTACAATTTAGTCATGCACTAATAACATAGTATTGCAGATCTATAACATTTGTTTATTGGCTCTGCAGTACTGCTGTAGTACGCTAATGAGCCTCCATTCATAAAGACATTCACAGTAAGACCAAATTATTGAATTCCGGATGTTGGACCATGTTGGTATTATTATCTAGGTTGATTTTGCAACTCCATTTTAAATTCTAATGAATCACATTCTAAACATAGCTGCTCTAAACTCATTTTATAATATTGTTTAGGAGTCTAATTACATTATGAAAATCCTTAACGAACAAAAGTAGTTCTAATTTTGTTAGCGGGGATCGTTTGTTCCGCCATTCAGTCCCCATTTCATTTTTGTCATGCCGTCCTAATTAAGCCTTTCTGGAGTTTTTTTTTTCCTCTCATCGTGATGGAATATTGATCACTACTTCCCAGTGTAGTGATCCTGTGCCAGCACTGCAATCTACTTTATTATGCTTGAACTATTTAAGGAATACCATATTTTCTGCTTAATGCAAAGAAATGTAATTAACCTTGACTTGACCTTTCTTCCGCTGTCTTAAGTGCACCAGTGCTGTGCTAATTTTTGCAGCAGAGAGAGTGGATTCGCTTCCTAGTACACATGAATTTGCCAGATTTGTATTCCAAACATATCCATTGTAGACGTAATATAATTGAGTGTGCCGAGAAGTGCCAGATTCCAAGCTTTCATTGTTACTAGCCTGTGCAGCCAAGTCTGGTTATACCGCTCCAAGAGAAAATCTAAAATACCGTAATTGAATGCGGTGCACAAATACCTTGGCACATTTTGTAAACAGAATGATGTCCTTGGTTAGTATGGGAATTTACAGACACCTATCTAAAAACGTGCAATGCTCTTGTCCCAGACCTCCAAAGCTGTACCAGTTCAATCAGTTGATGATTAACAGGACTTACCTTAAGTTAGTATTTAACTCTCAGCTTTTTTTCACATTGTTTGCAAGAAAATAAACACTCTTCAGTAAACTATTCGTTAAAATTCTTACTCCAGCACCTGCAACTTTCATTGCTGTTGGCTCCTGCTCTCTCAGTGATGCTTCCCTGAACTTTTGGTCTCCAGGGGAAAGAGTTAGTAGTTAAAGTGGTTGTAAACCCTTTACAACCACTTTATACTACAGGCAAGCCTATAATTAGGCTTACCTGTAGCTACACTGGATATCTCCTAAACCAGTGTATTTTCATGTGTCGACGTCATCGGCACATGCGCACTTAAGCAACGTACGTGCCGTTCCGGGAGTGACGTCATTGCGGCTCCGGCCAATCACAGCGCCGGAGCCGCGATACCCGAAAGTGACCCCACGGGGAGATGTCGGCCGTCGGAGCGGTGAACGAGGACCGCTGCGGGGGCTTCGATCTCAGGTAACTCATTCATGCTATGCATACTAGCTCCATATGCCTTTGTCTTGCATGTTTTTTTTTTGGGGGGGGGGGATTTTTTTTAAAAGGGGTTTACAACCACTTTAACAGTGCAGTCTCTAGTCAGTCTGTTAGATTGGAGAAGTAAGGGGGGGGGGGGAGAAGCAGGGGGTGCTTTGCTTTTCTAAGCTATGGGGCTATGTGTTTCTACTGATGCACACAGTTTAGGGAGATGCATCTCAAGTCCCTGCATGCAGAAGGTGGCTCTATGGGATGCTGCAAGAGAAAGGAACCACCCTAAAACAGGAGACCAGGGTCAGCGTTCATGGCAGCAGCCTAAACAGGAACAAAGGCAAGGATTAAAAGATACAAATCTGTAGCGTTTGCCTCTGGAGGAGCTGCTTGATATGATGGGTCCTCTGTTCTTTGTCACAACGTCTGTCCCTCTGATACACCTGGTTAGGCTAGTAAGATGCTGCAAACACCTATAAACTCATTTAGTATGCTACCCACAATTGTATCAGAATATAGAAAGTAAACACCAGGTTATGTAGTAGTAAATAAAATAAGTATATTATCTCCAAGATAAATAAATGACAATAATCAGAAATCCAACGAAGTAAAGGAGTCCGTTTTAAAGCAGGGGTCTCAAACTGACGGCCCTCCAGCTGTTGCGAAAATACAAGTCCCATCATGCGTCTGCCTGTGGAAGTCATGCTTGTAACTGTCAGCCTTGCAATGCCTTAATGGGACTTGTAGTTTTGCAACAGCTGGAGGGCTCTCAGTTTGAGACCCCTGGTTTAAAGGCAATGAACAAGCTGATTAGAAGACAAGGCTATAATCTGGCAGTTTATCTACCTGTAGATCACTGTGGTATGAAGCCAAGTATTTGCAGCACGAGCAAATGGCAGCATAACCATTGAACCATTAACAATGAACAGCATAAACAGTAAGGTAAAGAAAAGTCTCATAGTCCCCTCTGCAACAAAAGTTTAAAGAAATATCCCAGAATGCTCCCAAGAGGTAGTTATCCAGTGTCTGGCACCTAGTTTGCAGAATTCAGCCAGCTAACTATAGGGCCCAATCTGTATGGTGATACATTCGGTTAACGTCCCTGTAAATCTGCATGCAATGGTTGGCTTTGGGATTATTAAGCAAATGGCAGTCTCCTATTGTACCAAACTGCTAACAGTGGTGTAGTAAGCACAGCTGCAACTGTTCACCAGTCCTGACACTCGGTGAACCTTCTGCTGTCTCTGTTCTCTGGATCCTGATCCTTGGTGACTCAGTCTTTGCAATCCGGTCTCAGCATTCTGGTCTCTGCACAGGCACAGCTACAGGTCCACACTGTTCTGGTCCCCAGCAGCAAAAGAGCCTATTCCTCTCAAAAAACTCGGGAAAACTCTCCTCCTTCCTCTACATTTGCGGGGTGTATTGTCTCCCACTTCCGTGTGCCTTTTGCACACGGAAGTAAAAAACGTAGCATTTTGAAATGAGATGCATTATTGTCTATGGGACCATGCACACATGCACAATGAGATGCATTATTGTCTATGATACCATGCACACAGCTGAGTAACGATCAGTAATACAGTGTTGAGTAAAGAGCACTAAAACAAAAATAGAAAATGTTACATTTACGTGCAGTCATTTACCGTATTTTTCGCCCCATAAGACGCACCTGACCATAAGACGCACCTTGGTTTTAGAGGAAAATATGAAAAAATAAATATTCTGAACCAAATAGTGTACTAAAATATTTAGAGGTGCCCATGAAATGCAGCCTGACCTGTGCCAAAGAAATGCAGCCTGACCCTTGCCATAAATGCAGCCTGACCATTGCCATTAATGCAGCCTGACCATTGCCATAAATGCAGCCTAACCATTGCCATAAATGCAGCCTGGCCATTGCCATAAATGCAGCCTGACCATTGCCATAAATGCAGCCTAACCATTGCCATTAATGCAGCCTGACCATTGCCATAAATGCAGCCTAACCATTGCCATAAATGCAGCCTGGCCATTGCCATAAATGCAGCCTAACCATTGCCATAAATTCAGCCTAACCATTGCCATTAATGCAGCCTGACCATTGCCATAAATGCAGCCTAACCATTGCCATAAATGCAGCCTAACCATTGCCATTAATGCAGTCTGAATATTGTATTGCCATACATGCAGCCTGACTATTGCCATAAATGCAGCCTGACCATTGCCATTAATGCAGCCTGAATATTGCCATAAATGCAGCCTGACCTGTGCCATTGCTTGGGCTGCTCTGTCTTCTCAGCAGGTGTCAGGCCGGGAGATCGCTGGCACTCGTGGGGGCCTGGGATGTCTTCCAGGACTAGCACTGGGACGGCGACCGGGGGCGGTGGCCAGCATGGGGGGGGGGGGGGGTGCGGTGCCTGACGAATATTTGCACCATAAGACGCAGAGACATTTTCCCCATATTTTCGGGGGGAAAAGGTGCGTCTTATGGTCCAAAAAATAAGGTACTCGCATATGCGTGTTTACTGTAAGCATGTTTACGCAAGTATCAATGAGTATATTACAACACTGGCGATGAAAAAAAATTTTACTCGTCTATACGCTTACGCACCTTTACTCACCTATATTCCACATTACTCAGGTCTTTATACACAGTTTTTTACTCACAGACTTTCTGTCAACATGTTCTTGAGTAAACATCAGTAAATTATTATGCCCATTTGCGAATGGCCTTGTAGTTCAAAACTCCATTTACCTCGGCAGCCAATGCTTCCATAAAAAGTCCCCGTGTCCTGAGCGGCTGCGTTATCTTCTCTTTGCTGCTGACTGTCTCACCGCCACTGCAGCCAGGAGGGAGGGGTGTAATGGGTGGAGGGTCTCACAGCACAGCCAGGAACACAGTGGTGGGGAATGTGAGAAAGGAGCAGGTGGAAGATCACACAGCCGCTCTGTCTTCAGCCCACGCAGGGTGGGGGAGAGTGGAGCCATAGCCTTCTACGGCCCAGTTACACTTAATGTGGTGGCTACATTGGTTTTCTTTTTTAGGCTTTTTTTCCTCTGTTTTCACCTGGTTTTCACCTGGTTATCTGGCCAGTAACACACCTACTGTATTAGAATACCCCCATTCTGGATGAATGAGCACAGGGGGCACCTTTGGATAGCAGAATTGTCAGTCTGTGGGGAATTGAGTGTTAGATGTACTAGCAGATTTGGATACACTAACACATTGAAGCTGAACCCTAGCTCACACTGCAGTTACTGCAACAGTTTTTTTACTTACCAGTGTTTTCTCATCTTATATCTCACTGTCACCAGCTTTCTGTATGTGATAGATATGGAGCACTGACAAACATATGTACGATGTAATAGCTTGTGCTCCTCTTTGACACTCATCGCTGTTGTGCTATGTATGCATGTATGTACTCTCCTGCTATTGTGCCATCTGCCCAGTATGTCTTTGTCAAAATGTCACAGGGTACCTACTGTGCAGTGCATGCAATCACAGCTGCCTTTTTTGCACAGCTATAGTTAGGCTGGCCATACACTATACAATTTTCTTATTCAATTTCCTTTAGATTTACCTTCAACTATGTAGTGCAAGGGCCTCTCTGATTGCATACAAATTGAAAGGGTTTAGTTTTGACCTTATATTATATGGTTTTGGTAAATCTAAATGAATGTTGAAAAAGAAAATTATATAGAGTATGGCCAGCCTAGGTGCCATCATTTATTGCTCTCTTTATTGCTCTCTTTTTTGCAATATTATAAGCATCAGTGATTCAAGTCCTCTGCAACAGCCCTTCAAGTGACTCTATCATGAGAAAACTATGGGGGATGGCCTTTCCCTTGAGTTATTTCCCTGTCATGTTGATGCTCCGGCTTCAATACCCTCATGCAAAAAAAAAAAAGAGAGGTAACTTGTCTCATAGAAAAGTCACTTTAAAGTAACCAATCACAAACCTGAGTGATTCAAAATTTAGAAAATACTGAAAAGAATACATAAGTGGAGTGAAAATAACATACTAAAATTATCAACTAATAGATATAAAACAGATAAGTGCGCAACTCAAATGATATATTCCAATGAAGATATTCAACCAATTAATAAGTCCATACAAATAAATCATTGTAAGAAAAAGTCCATTTAAGGTGCTCCTATGTGGATGAAAAGTGATTCACAAAAACAACAGTGCTTCATATGGTGCTCTTTCCCACACAAAAAGCTGTATGCCTCTTACCAGAAAGGCTGGATCCCAAATTATAAGGATCTAAGTCGCTTGTTTCACTGGGTGGCACAATTAACTTCCACCCCTTTGCCTCCCTTCACATCACCCCCCCCCCCCCCCACTATAATGTCTTTTACCCCCCAAAAACAGTGTCCTCTGCCTCCTTCACTTCACTCCCCCCCCCCCCCCCCCCATTGTAGTGTCCTCAAAGACATGGATGAGTGAGTTTGGGGTGGACGAACTTGACTGGTCTGCACCTGTCCTGACCTCAACCCCATAGAACACCTTTGGGATGAATTAGAGCGGAGACTACGAGCCAGGCCTTCTCCTCTACATCAGTGCCTGACTTCACAAATGCGCTTCTGGAAGAATGGTCAAACATTCTTATAGACACACTCCTAAACCTTGTGGACAGCCTTCCCAGAAGAGTTGAAGCTGTTATAGCTGCAAAGGGTGGGCCAACTCAATATTGAATCCTTCGACTGGGATGCCATTAAAGTTTATGTGCGTGTAAAGGCAGGTGTCCCAATACTTTTGGGACACCAAAATTTCAGCTGCCAAATATTATCGTCCGAAAACTGTGTTTTTTCATTCGGCCGAATGAAAAAAACAGCCCATACCGAAAGGGGGCATGGTCCGCCCTGGGTACCACCCATTGTGGGAGTGTCATCCTGGCGCGCCCTTGCTGTGATCTCTGTGTGTCACGGAATTGCCCGGCCGTAGTGACAGTGTCCCGCCTCCTCTGATAGATGGCACACTGATCCAACGGTGGGACATTGAATCAGCGTGGCGTGATTACAGAAGGCAGGACATTGTTACTGCGGCCCGGGCAATTCAAATCCAGCTCCGTGACACACAGAGATCGCCGCTGATATGGGCACAGGCAGGCTGCATATGATGGGCACTGGTAAAGCTGCTGGGCACTGGCAAGCTACATATGATGGCCACTGGTGGGCTGCATATGACGGGCAGTGGTGAGGCTGCTGGGCACTGCCAGGCTGCATATGTTGGGCACTGGTGGGGCTGCTGGGCTCTGGCAGGCTGCATATGATGGGCACTTGCAGGCTGCATATGATGGGCACTTGCAGACTGCATATGATGGGCACTGGCAGGCTGCATATGACGGGCACTGGCAGGCTGCATATGATGGGCACTGGCGAGGCTGCATATGACGGGAACTGGTGAGGCTGCTGGGCACAGGCAGGCTGCATATGATGGGCACTGGTAAGGCTGCTGGGCACAGGCACTAGTGAGGCTGCTGGGTACTGGTGAGGCTGCATGTGACGGGCACTGGTGAGGCTGCATGTGACGGGCACTGGTGAGGCTGCATGTGACGGGTACTGGTGAGGCTGCATGTGACGGGCACTGGCGAGGCTGCATATGACGGGAACTGGTGAGGCTGTTGGGCACAGGCAGGCTGCATATGATGGGCACTGGTGAGGCTGCTGGACACAGGCACTAGTGAGGCTGCTGGGCAAAGGCAGGCTGCATGTGACGGGCACTGGTGAGGCTGCATTGATCTATTGTATCATGTCTGCTAGAGGTGCACCGAATGGAAATTTCGCTAATACTATTAGCAGTGTGTTTAAGTTTAAGTAAGAGATTGCAGACATGATACAAGAGATGGTCAGAGACTGAGGACATGATACAAGAGATGGTTAGAGACTGCAGGCTGCATTTTTTTCTTGACCTTTCTTGTTGCACTAAAGGTGCCAATAATGGCCTACAATAAATGTGTGTATATATATATATATAAATACATGTGTGTGTATATATATATATATATATATATATATATATATATATATATATATATATACAGTTATGTCCATATATATTAGGAGACCAGAATAAAATGAAAGCAAAACAATTCAAATGAATTTGAAGTGCAGGCTTTCAGCTTTAATTCAAGGGGTTGAACATAAATATCAAGTACAAATTTTAGGAACTGCAGCTATTTTTATACACAGTCCCCCCATTTTCAGGGGCTCAAATGTAATTGGACAAATTAATATAATCATAAAATTTTTTTTAATTTTTTATATTTTGTTAAGAATCCTTGACTGGCAATGACTGCCTGAAGTCTGGAAGCCATGGACATTACCAAAGGGACTGGGTTTCCTCCTTTCTGATGCTTTGCCAGGCTCTAACTGCAGCTGTCTTCATTTGTTCTTTGTTTGTGGGTCTTTCTGCCTTTAGTTTTGCATGCTCAATTGGGTTGAGATCAGGCGATTGACTCGACCATTTCAGAATATTCAACTTCTTTTCCTTTAAAAGCTCCTGGGTTGCTTTTGCAGTGTGGTTTGGATCATTGTCCATCTGTACTGGGAAGCGCCGTCCAATCACCTTTGCTGCATTTGGCTGAATCTGGGCTGACAGCATATCTCTAAACACTGCAGAATTCATACGGCTGCTTCTGTCTTCTGTCACATCATCAATAAACACCACTGACCCAGTGCCACTGAAAACCATGCATACCCATCCTATCACACTGCCTCCGCCATGTTTTACAGATGACATTGTGTGCTTTGGATCATGAGCTGTTCCAAGCCTTCTCCACACTTTTTTCTTCCTGTCACTCTGTTACAGATTCATCTTAGTTTTGTCCGTCCAAAGAATGCTTTTCCAAACTGGTCTTGCTTTTTTAGATGTTTTTTGGCAAAGTCAAATCTGGCTTTTCTATTCTTCAGTCTTATAAATGGTTTGCACCTTGTGGTGAACCCTCTGTATTTGCTCTTGTGAAGTCTTCTCTTGATTGTACCCTTTGACAATGATATACCCACCTCCTGGATAGTGTCCTTTACTTGTCTGAATGTTGTGAATGAGTTTTCCTTTACCATAGAGAGGATCCTAAGATCATCCACCACTGTTGTCTTCCGTGGACGTCCAGGCCTTTTTATGTTGCTGAGAGCACTAGTGCGTTCTTCTTTCCTCAGAATGTATCAAACTGTTGAATTTGCCACTCTTAATGTTGCTGCTATCTCTCTGATGGATTTGTTTAATTTTTGAAGCCTTACAATGGCCTGTTTCACTTGCATGGACAGCTCCTTTGAACGCATGATGTAGGTTCACAGCAATAGATTCCAAATGCAAATACCACACTTAGAATCAACTACAGACCTTTTACCTTCTTAATTGATGAAGAAATAACAAAGGAGTAGCCCATACCTGGCCATGAAATAACTTTTGATTCAATTGTTCAATTACTTTTGGTCCCTTGAAAAATGGGGGTGGCTATTCTTAATGCCGTGTACACACGATCTGACTTTTTGATGGACTAGGTCCGACGGTCTTCTCGACGGACTTTCGGCGGAGTTCCAACGGACTTTCTGAACGAACGGACTTGGCCACACACAAGCACACCAAAGTCCGACGGATTAGAACGTGATGACGTACGACCAGACTAGGATAAGGAAGTTCATAGCCAGTAGCCAATAGCTGCCCTAGCGTCGGTTTTAGTCCATCAGACTAGCACACAGACAAATGGATTTTTCGAACGGACTCGAGTCCGTCGGAAAGATTTAAAACATGTTTTATTTCTAGGTCCATCAGACTTTTGGTAAAAAAAAGTCCGCTGGAGCCCACACACAATCGAATT
This sequence comes from Lithobates sylvaticus, assembly GCA_028564925.1. Classification (NCBI taxonomy): domain Eukaryota; kingdom Metazoa; phylum Chordata; class Amphibia; order Anura; family Ranidae; genus Lithobates; species Lithobates sylvaticus. Next base: position 116,977,442 of record CM053026.1, read on the forward strand.
GTCTGACGGATTCCGGTCAGCCGGACCTAGTCTGCCGGAAAGTCTGATCGTGTGTACGCGGCATAAGAGCTATAATCCCTAAACCCTTTCTCCGATTTGTATGTACATACCATCAAATTAAACCTGAGAGTGTGCACTTTCAGCCGATATCCATTATATAACTATAGCTTGAATATGTTTTGGTAAATACCTGAAAAAAACTAAAATTGTGCCTGTGTCCAAATATTTATGGACCTAACTGTATATATATATATAAATTAATCTATATCTATGGGACCCAAATGAGTACTTACTAAGTTTGCTTTTTACTCTCGCTAACACCGCTTACACCGCTTACACCAACTGTTCTTGTATATGTGTGTCCTTTAAAAAGTTGTGCCTTTGGCAGCTAAATATCCCCCTTTATATAGCGCTTTTGATTAGCCCCTCCTGGAGGTAATGGCGCCAATTAGGAAGACTCTCCCATACATGGAGAGTTCAATGGCGCCACCTGTGTGATCCCAGTTGTCCCATACCAACTGCGCATCACCGATGACGTCACTTCCAGTTTCTCTTTTACAAATATTTTATTGAAAGAATACATAACAGGCGATGACAAGTATATAACAGAGGCATCGTGACATATAGTAAAAAAAAAACAAAAAAAAGGGAAGGAAGTCCCAACAGTGGGACCTTGCATACATAACGTAATATATGGCAAAATAAGGTGGACAGTATGTAGTGACTTTTTCCAATACAGTTACAATTAAGAGTCCATTAACGAACCTAAAAAAGTCATTTATGCGCTTCCTTAGCGCATGGCTACTTTGTCAGTCGTACTGTACTGTATGATGAGTGTCGATTGTAGCCCGGCTCCATATAATCGGGAGTCTTGGGGGCAAGTATGCAAGGAAAGGTAAAGGGTAGATAGTCTGCAAGTCCCGAGCGAAAAAGTGGACTTGCAGAGAGAAGAAAGTAAGGAAAGGAGGCAGAGAGGGGAAAAAGTTCCATTCGCGAGGGGGGTGCATCCAGAAACCAGTTATATTGAGAGTAGCATTGAGGAATTTATCATGAGTATCAGAGGTGAAGGATGATAGCTTTTCATTTATCATGATATCGTTCATGCGGTTTTTAACTGCCTCAAAGCTGAGTGCAGGAGTTTTCCAGGCTTTTGCGATGGTCAATTTGGTGGCACTAAAAAGGTGCTGAGCCAGTTGTCGTTCTGAACGGAAAAGTTCAGGAATGGGCTTACATAGGAGGGCTTCATAGGGATCTCTTTTGAGATTAGAGTGGAGCATATTACGTAAAAGCGTGTAGACCCTGACCCATAGTCTGCAAACCTTAGGGCATGTCCACCAAATGTGGGCCATCGTGCCCTCCAGTGCACATCCTCGGAAACAATTAGGAGAGTAAGAAGTGATGAAGCGGGCTATCCTGGTCGGTGTGTAATACCACCTGTAGAAAACTTTATAGGCATTCTCCAGGATGAGCACATTTTTGGAGCTTTTTGTAAGGGTTAGCGTCATGCTCTGCCAATCTTCAGGATCTAAACTTCTAGCCAAGTCTTTCTCCCACTGAAGGTGATATGTTCTCACTGGGGGTTTCTTAGAGGTGATAATAGAGGAGTAAATTAAGGATATTAATCCAGAGGCGTGGGGTCGGGCCCTGCAAATAGCTTCGAAAGGGGTCAGGGTATATGGAGTTGATTGAGCCTTTATAAGGTCTCGTAGAAAATGTCGTATTTGAAGGTAACTGTAGTGTTCTCTCAATGGGATATCATGGGATGATCTCAGGGCTTCAAACGAGAGGATTCTCATAGGGGTGAACAAGGAATGAACATCTGTAAATCCATTCTCTGCCCACCAGGAGAATTGCCTAGGGTTTTCACAGCTGGGGGGGAATATTGGGCAGTGAGTAAGACGCAGTAATGGTAGATGGGGAGATAGTAGTCCTGCAGAATATTTGAGGGAATCCCATATGCGGAGGGAATGGGACAAACATGGGCCTAACCCTCGTGGGCGGTTCTGAGGAGGCAGCCATGGTATTGAAGGGATAGGGACAGGGTGGGAATCAACTAGGTCCATTGTGGCCCATAGGGGCATTTGATGAGTATCGTGGAGATGGGCCAGAGGGGCGATGTTAGCTGCTGAATAATAGGCCTGGAGGTTAGGAACTGAAAAGCCCCCGTTGATCCGTTTGGCGTATAGTATTTGTTTGTTAATCCGAGGTCGTGTGGAACCCCATATGAATTTTAGCAGTTTCCTTTGGTGGATTCTCAGGATATGAGACGGAACAGGGACCGGTAACACTCGGAAAAGATAGAGCAGCTTTGGAAGGTAAGTCATTCGGATAGCAGAGATTCTGCCAAACCAGGAGAGCGGGAGATGGGACCAGGAAGATAGGGAATCGGTCAGCTTCCGGAAGAGGGGGGGGAAGTTGGCCTGGTATAGGCCGTCGTATTTAGGTGTGAGGCGTATTCCGAGGTATGGGAGCGAGGGAAGCCATTGGAACGAAAAATTTGCTTTTAAGGAGGCAAGTTCTGATGTGGGAAGATTCACAGACATTGCCTTTGACTTTGTGGGATTGACTTTTAAGCCTGAAAGAGAGGCAAAAGAGTCCAAGAGGGAGAATAGATTCGGCAAGGAAATTCTGGGCGACGTCAACGTCAATAAAATGTCGTCTGCAAATAGAGAAATCTTATGGTCAGAACCAGCAACCGGAATGCCTCTAATATCTGGATGCGAACGGATTGCCTCCGCCAGTGGCTCCATGGCTAGAACAAATAGTAGGGGCGAAAGTGGGCAACCCTGCCGAGTGCCCCTCCGAATAGGAAAAATAGGGGATTCAAACCCATAATATTTGACTTTAGCTTGAGGGGCATCGTACAGTGCTGCCAACCATTGCAGAAACGAAGGGCCAAAACCGTAGTGACGGAGTACCGACATAAGGTATGGCCAGGACAAGGTGTCAAAGGCTTTGTTCACATCCAGAGACAAGAGCATGGTTTCCAAAGAGCGGTTCTGGGCTAGGTGTTGTAACTGAATAATTCTTCTAATGGCGTCCCCTGCTTGTCTAAGTGGAATAAAGCCAACCTGGTCTTTTTTGATTAAGCGGGGGAGAAAGGAATTTAACCTATTTGCCAGGATTTTGGTGAGGATCTTCATATCGATATTGATCAACGATATGGGCCGGAAATTGGCCCAGGAGGAATGGTCACGGTCTGGTTTCGGTATCATTACTATATTTGCTGTCAAGAGGTCAGGTGACAATGCCTGACCTTTCTTAACTGCATTCAACATATTCGTCAGAGGAGTGGCCACCACGTCTGCTAATTTCCTGTAATAAAGGGCTGTAAATCCGTCGGGGCCAGGCCTCTTACCTGTTTTTAGTTCCTTGATACATTGGAGTACTTCGGATTTCTGGATGTCTCGGTCCATCAGATCTATGTGTGTCTGAGATAAGGTCGGAAGGGAAATGTGCTGCAAAAAATCAACCCTATCCCTTTCAGTTGTGAGATCCTGGGCAGAGTAAAGTTTAGCGAGTCTAAAACGAAACTCATCTAATATGCGGGTCGGGTTACTAGTGAGTATGTTCTGTCGGGTGCGTAGGGTGATAGGGGAGGGTTTGGAGTTAAAAGTTCGCAGTCGCCTGGCCAGCATCGCATTAGGTTTGTTTGCTTTGGTGTACCAGTGCTGTCGGGACCAGCGTAAGACCCGTTCCGCTTGGTCGGTGAGGCAAAGGTCTAGTTCTGTGCGAGCCTGGTCAAGGAGTCTCCGATTTTTCAATGTGGGGTATTGCTTAAAAATTGCAGAGGTGGACTCCAATCGAGATTCCAAGGTAGCTTGCAATTTTTCCCTTTCTTTTTTACGTCTTGAAGCTATTTGTATAATGTGCCCCCTAAGGACGGCCTTATATGCTTCCCAGAGAGTCACCGGGGAGGAGACCGAGGTGGTGTTAAGACGGAAGTATTCCGCTGAAGCTTTTAAGAGGTCCTCCCTGACATCTAGTAGTGATAGAAGTGAGTCGTTCATTATCCATGAGGACTGTCGGGGACTCTGTATTAATGACCGGCAGACCACCAAAAGGGGGTCATGATCCGTCCAGGGGGCCGCAAGGATGGAGACTGAATCTATCAATGGGAGATGTTTTCTAAGCATAAACACTGTTCTATTCTGGAATGGGAGTGGTGTGGGTGGGAATAGTAAGTGAAGTCTCTGCCTGATGAATGGAATTCTCTCCAAAGATCTACCAGATCGTGGGAGTGTAAGGAGTGGGAGAAAGCCTTTGCTGAAGGAGTGGGAGCCTGACGTTCCGAGGGGTATCTATCTAATACTGGGTCCAGGGCGACATTGGAGTCCCCCGCCATTAGCAGAGTCCCCCGTTGGTGGACAGCCAAGAGAGAGCAGACATGGGTCAGAAAGGGTCCAGGGTTAGAATTAGGTGCATAGTATGTCATTATGGTTACCTCCACGTCATGAATATTACCAACTAGCAGAAGGTATCTGCCATCTGGGTCAGCTATTTGTTTGGTGCAGTTAAAGGGGACCGACTTACGGAAAGCTATCAATACGCCTCTTTGTTTGGTCGGCCCATTAGCTAAAAATACCTGGGGGTATTGGGCATCAAAGTATTTGGGGCTGGAGGTGGAGGAGAAGTGGGTTTCCTGCAGACAGGCTATGTGTATACTTTGTTGCTTAAGGTATCTAAATATTTTCACTCTTTTGTGTGGGGAGTTCATACCTTGTACATTTAAGGACAGCCAACGTAGCGTCATGGTGGGGGGATAAAAAATTGTGCCAATGTGGTTCTGGATGCAGTCCTCAGGAACTCTGGAGGAAAGGATGAGAAAAGAAGGGGAGGAGGAAAAAGGAAAAAGTAGCAGAGTAAGGGAAGAGAGAGTAGCACGGCAGAGCCGAAGGCAGATCGGCTTTGTAAATACACACCTAACATCGTTAGTGCAAGTAGTTGTGGGTCCGGAGGCCCACCAGTGGGTCGGAAGTTGACCGGGACCATAGTCTCAGGCAAGTGCCGACATTGTGGGGGCGCAGTGGTCCACCGGACCTCCTCGGCCTGAATAACCAATAAACTATAGTACAAAATTGCATAAGAAATGAGCACATGGTAATGCGTTAAACATTAATCACAAACTTTGGAAAGAGAACAATATTATCTAGATATAGTCTAGAAATAAGTGAGGACCACACCGGATCCTCCTAGGGGTCCGGCGAGGTCCTCGGGGTACCAGGGACCTGAAAAAAGGGCAAATATGCCAGTTGTTTCCTTGTCTGCAGTAAGCAACTGATAAAAATAAAGCATATAAAAAATAAAAATAAAAAAAAAATAAAAATAAGAACAACACAAAAAGGAAGGATCATGGCTAGCAAGGCCCGTAGTCAACCGTGGGCACGAGTGAAACCACACTGATGAACCTTAGGGGGTGAGGGTATGCCCGACAGCCGCAGGGGCTGCGGGCTATACCCCCCCTTGCTGTAGGTAAAAAAAGGGGGTTAACTGTGGTCGGATCACGCGCCCACCACTAATTTACTGCTCACAGGCCGTCTCTCCCCTCGGCCGCCATCAATCTGTCTGGGCAGCCCAGGGTGATAGACCCGCAAATGAACCATTCAGTCTTGCTATGTCATTAAAAAAAAAAAATATATATATATATAAAATAAAAGATATTAGACCAGTTATGGCTTGGACTGTGGAGTAAATCAGGAAACAACTTATAGCAGTTTGGTACCAATGATGCGGCTCCGGAGAGCCTCCTCAGGTGTCAGGTCCAAGGTGAAGTAGTGACCCCAAACATCCGGAAGTTCGTTTCTTCACCCATTGGAGGCGTCCTGGAAGCGTTGCTCTTGGAGTGAACAAAGGGCCTGGGATCTTTGCTGGGAGGCCTGCGAGGGCTTGCGGAGAGGCTGGGACATCTGCGGGCGAGAAGACGATGAAGAGGGACCCTCCGAGGGTGGAGGCAAATCCAGGTGGAGATCCTGGAAGTGACGTTTCAAATCAGGGAGGGAGGAGGCCTGGACATGACGGCCCTGGTAAGAAAAGGAAAGTTTAAAGGGGAACCCCCACCTGTATTTGATACCGTTGGTTTGCAGGATTTGGAGGTAGGGTTTCAGGGTTCTCCTTTTTGCAATTGTGACTGGGGAGAGATCCGCAAACAGTTGCAGGGAGTGGTTTTGGAAAGAGATTTTAGGAATTTCTCTGGCTGCTTGCAGGAGCCGTTCCTTGGTGCGATAGAAATGGAATTTTATGATGACATCTCTGGGGGGTCCTTCAGAGGGTTTAGGTGCCAGGGATCTATGGATACGGTCAAATTCAAGCCGTTCCAGCGGGATCTCAGGGGCCAGTTCCTGAAAAAAAGCAGTGGCTGTGCCTTGCAAATCTGTGATTGTTTCAGGTAACCCACGGATCCTGAGGTTGTCCCTGCGGGCCCTATTCTCAGAATCCTCTAATTTGTCTCTCAGGCTTTCCAGTTCAGCGTTTAGTTTGTCTACCTCCTCTTCATGCCCCTCTAGGACTGTAGTAGTTAAGTCCATACGCTGCTCAAGCTGGTTTGTGCGGTGGCCTAGCTCTTTAAGGCCTCGCATGAGATCAGAAGAAAGCTTGCGGGAGGCTGTAGAGATTTCATCTCTAACTATTGTGCGGAATTTTGCCAGCATTGTGTCATCACATTGTTCAGGGCTTACCAGGTCCGAGGGGTATTGCTGCAGGCTGTCTGCTGGGGAAGCTGGAGGAGATGCTGAGAGCCTCGTGGTGTCGTCTGGCTCCGGAGGTTCGGGCGCCATCTTGCTTCTCCTGGGTGCAGGGGCTGCGGCTGCTGTAGAGGCCCTTTTAGTGTATTTGGGCTTCTTTTGGTGGGATTTGTGCATGCCCGCGGGTGGCCGGCGGTGTCCGCAGTCCGCGGGTATAAATAGTTTGTGGCTGCAGTGAGGATGTGCCTTGTTAGCCGAGGTGTTAGCGGCCGGTGGCGCGGAGCGCAGGGATTAGGCAGCCATCTCCCGCGATCGCGCGCATGCGCCCCCCACTTCCAGTTTCTCATATACTCAGTTGTATTAACCAAGAAAGTGATAGAATTACTTTAAACATCCCTACTGTATTCTGGCCCCCTACATAGGGTCTAACAGGATTAGCAGCAAGAAGGATAGCCTCCACATTGGCATCCTAGTGCCCCACCTGACTTCCGCTATATCCACTTGATAGTTCACCCTGTCTGGATACCTAACATATGCAGGAAAGACAAGGCTTAACTCTTAATATGCAGAAATTACTTTACTCTGACTTTTTGTGATTTTTACAGTTGCAAAAGCAGAATGATGTTTAAAGAGGGAGTCCGGCGAAATTTTTTTTTTAAAAGTCAGCAGCTACAAATACTGCAGCTACTGACTTTTAAAATAAGGACACTCACCTGTCACAGGGTCCAGCGATGTCGGCACCCTAGGCCAAACTGTCCCTCAGTCCTCGGATGCTGCCTTCGCCATCTTGGGTATGGGAATCACTTCCAGGTTCCCTACTGCGCAAGCGCGCAATGCAATAGGTATGCTCCGTGCTGTCTCTGGGACCCGTGTGTGTCCCAGCAGACAGCGCGGCGGGACAGGAAGAGGCATAGACTCCCGTGGGAGTCTATGCCCAGAAGTTGGTGCAAATACCGGTCTTAGACAAGGTATCTGCACCCCCTTCCCCCCTGAAAGGTGCCAAATGTGACAACGGAAGAGAGGGAAGGTTCCGATGAGTGGAAGTTCCACTTTAGGATGGAATACCGCTTTAAGTGCTAGTGTACTAGTTCAGACTTGTGATGGCCCCACCTATGTCCTCCATTCACCAGAAGTCAGCAGACAACTGATGCATGAGCACTAGCGAGTGAATGCATTTCTACTATGTTTGTGTTGTGTTTGGAAATGCTTACTGTGGGTCATAGGAAGCATTCACAGCACTGAGATATGAATGACTCCACTGACATTGCAGTATGTGAATGAATCAGAAACATTTTAGACATAACTGGGCCATAAAAAGCACCATTTATTTTATCTAAAATTTAATATTAATTTTCATTATGAATTACATTTAAACCATGTCACTGTTCTATTTTAATAGTGCACACTACTTGTCTTAGCCTGAAGATGTCATTGTTGCAATTGCTGGTCATAGAAAAAAAGGCTATGAGTTTAAGAGAACTGATACATAGAAATATTGCGATCTGGTACCTATGGTGCTATGCCCATGCGCAAACTTTCTCTGTTTTAAAGAGTCATGCTGAAATTAATAACAGCGTCCACTGCGTCGTGGCCTGGGTGACAGGCAGGCTTCCATGTTGGCTACAGGCTCAAAACTTTGTGAAGCTTTTCCTTCCTACTGTACAGTACATTTACTATAGGTGCAAACATCAGGCTCAGTAGTTAACCACATAGCTCCCAACTGTCCCTGATTTGAAGGGACTGTCCCTGATTTGGAACAAAGTCCCTCGGTCTCTCTTTCCTCCTCATGTGTCCCTCATTTTGGTCTGGGCTATGTAGTTGTATATAAAATGCACTATTTATCTTTTAAAAATGGTTTCAGAGTGCTTTCATCCAATTCCTAAATTGTTGCATTTGTACATTTCAAAAACCAGTATAAATGAATATTAGTGGTAAAAAAAAAAAAACACTTGTGGGTGTTAAGCCCACTGTGTTAATCACTTTATACATAATTCTCCTTTAAGGGCTGTGACAGGGTGTGTGTCCTATGCCTACATACTTTTGCTAACAGGTTTCCCTGGATCGCCACTTAAAAAGGTTGGGAGGTATGGTTAACCATATACAGGTACCATTTAATTCTGACTCTAGCATTTTGTGTTGAAATCTCTTTAAATTACATAACAGCAATGCTAATTTAGAAGAAAAAAACTGGAGCAAATAAACAAGACTTACTGTTCACTTTCTGGGCTGCATGGGAAAACTTACCATAATAGTTCACTTCTTACCTCTGTTTTCTTCCATTAGTTATGGCGCGTACACACGATCGGAAATTCCGCCAGCTAAAGTCAGATGAGAGCTTTTGGTCTGAAAATGCAGAGCAGGTTCTCTATTTTTCAGTCGGAAAAAGTTCCTATCCAAAAATGCGTTTGTCTGTATGCAATTCGGACGCGCAAAAACTCATGCATGCTCAGAATCAAGTACGAGATGGAAGCGATTGGTCTGGTAAAACTACCATTCGTAATGGAGATAGCACATTCGTCACGCTGCAATTTTTTAAATAGTTTAATGCAGCGCATTCTCTTCTTCTTTAGAATACTAGAAGAATGAAGTTGTTTTGCTGCTCATATTTACACAAATTGATTTCTTTATAATTTCTCGTGATCTCCTGAATAATCTTTTTTGTTATTCAAGCCAGATCTCCATAATAATGTTTATAATTACCATCTCGAGTATAAGCCGAGATTTTCAGCCCTTTTTTTAGGGCTGAAAGTGCCCCCCTCGGCTTATACTCGAGTCATCGAGTCTGCCAACATGATCAGTGTGTCATGCAGACAGACGGCAGTGTTCAAAAGCCGCGCCTCCTCTCCCTCCTTGTCTGTGATAGGAGGAACACTAATTTTCCCAGCAGTGAGTCAGTGTTCAGTGTTCCGCCTATCACGGACGTCCTGTCATTCCCCTGTGGACACAGATCGCACAGGAAGACTGCAATGGTGGACACAGATCGCACAGGAAGACTGCAATGGTGGACACAGATCGCACAGGGAGGCATACACAAGACACAGAGGATGCAGATCGGCACAGGTAGGCTGCAATGGACACAGGGGGTATGTACAGGACACAGGGGGGTATGTACAGGACACAGGGAGGCATTCAGCTGCAGATGGGCATTGTTGACCCTCTTTTCCACTTACAGTAGCTGCTGCATTTCTCACCCTCGGCTTATACATGAGTCAATATGTTTTCCCAGTTTTTTTGTGGTAAATTAGGGGCCTCGGCTTATATTTGAGTCGACCTACACTCGAGTATATACAGTCGTTTTTATTGTTATCTTTTTATCAAGAACTCCTTTTTTTTGTTTATTTTTTAATTATTTTCTAGTAATCTCCATAATTTTAATTTTTTTTTGGGTGTCAAGTTTCCACAACAACATTATTATCTTGTATTTTTTAACCTCAAGGAGGTTGGTTGGTGTCCCTTGTTAATTAGACATAGTACTTTTGAAATGTACCTGCCTACTCACAAACTGTCCTATTTGAAGAAAAACACATAAGCAAGAATTTTATTATAAAAAAATCTCCATTTATTGTGGCTCATAACAAAACAAAGAGGAAGGCAATGCTGGAGAAACTGCTTGAATTAGCAAAGCCTTTGTACCCCAGGGCACACATCAACTCTTTGTAACTAAAAATTGGTAGCCTAAGAAGTCCATATAATAGGGAGCACAATCTGGTCCAGGACTCCCAGAGATCAGGAACAGCAGCAGATGACATATATGTCCCTTAGGCTATGGTACTACAAAAGCCTGCATCTTCTGTCAGACCAGACTGAACCCAGGCCAGAAAAACAGATATGAACTGACTACACGCACTGAAAACCAGATACAAACCCGTCATATGGATGTCATCGGAGGCCTCCGATGACGTCCATATGACGAAACGCGTAAGCAGGGACTTTCTTGGTGCGCAATACGTCACTTCCGGTTTTGCCGTCTTCCAGTTTCTGCTTTTTATGGCCGTGGAACGCACGCCGAGTTTATTGGAACAAACGGCTTTCATGTTGCTGTTTTACTTGTTCTTAGTATATGGGCTTATGAGCCCTACTTAATACTTACATATTTTTTAGCTGTATCATGCTTTTAATAAAAATATTTTAATATGGATTCACACTATGAGGCTCATCCTTTCCCATGTATGTGAATTCTCCGCTGCTGGTGACTTTTGATCCCTGCTGAGACGAACACAGCGTTTGGAAGCTGACAGCCACCTGGATAGAGGATACTTCCCACTTCCCATTAGGAGGAACGTGGTCGTCTGGGATTTGTAGTACCACGCCTGTTACCCCTGCAGGGGTGAGGTGCTCCGGTGAGTACAAGCACATGAGGGGAGGTGAATGAAGGAGGGGAGCACCGGACAAACACCCCTGGTTTCACTTTTGCTTTATCATAGACTTTTGTGTCGTTTTGGATTGATTTAATCTTTTTGTTACTAACATTTTTTGGACAATTTTTTTCACTGGACAATTTTTTTCACTGGACAATTATCTTGAATTTGCACATCTTGGATTTTGTTTGGAATTTCTATTATTAATTATTATTCATTCATATATAATTAATTATTTATTGCTTGGAATTTTTTTCATACATTTTTGTACCACCCATATCACCATTTTTTTATATTATTCCTTTTGTAAGCACATTTATTTTATACTTCTCATTGTCACTTATCACTTTACCTTCACCTTTTTTCTGTTCATTTTATCGCTAGTTTACCGTATTTATTATACATTGGAATTCATATCTACGCATCATCTATTGACATACATTTGCACTTTATTGGACTTACAGTATTTGATGTACATATAATACACCAATTTTTTATATATTTATTTCCAAATAGAACAGCGCCACCATCCCTTTTCTATTGAACTGATTTTGTTGGCTGCACCTTGGTGTAGTTTTTTTAGGGAGGCTGCAGTTCATTTTTCTGAGCACGCATTTCTTTTAGAACACTAAAAAGTGTTCGTTTCAGGAGGACTTTGTACAGAAAATCTATAGCATTACACAAACAAACCATCTGCTTGTCCAAGCTCCTAGCTAAACTTATGCCAATGTCTCCTAATGGCTTCCACAGAACAAAGAACACTTTTTACTGTTCTGTCAGCAGTCAGCCTTTTCAAACAGCACCAGAGAGAGCAAAAGAAAGAGAGTATCAGCATCAGTCAGCTCACATATATAAAGGTCTGTGCCTTTGTTTCTGAGAAAATAAAAAGCCGTTTTTCTCTATGTAGAACCCTCTACCTGAAGGTAGGTGCTAGAGTAGGATTTTTTCCTAAGTTCAGGGATATGTGCAGGTAAATTTAGGCAGGCTTATGCTGCGCGCTGGGCCGGTCTGTTTTGATTCTGGGATTGGGAGTGTTCAGTGCAGTGGTGGGTGTGGTCCCCTGTACTTTGATTCAGAGATGCCTCCCCTACTTTCAGAAAGATTGTTGAGGATAGAGTCAAGCATCTGTCACCGGGGAACACAGGACTTGTAATTTGGAGGAGGTCAGTGATAAAGAAGTACAGAAGAAGATTGCAGAGAGTAGTGCAGAATGATGTGGCCGGGGAACGCCGTGTTTGCAGTCATGGACTGGCTGGTATCAGTAGTCCGCCTATTACTACGTGTCAGGTCAACGGGGAGAGGTACCGAGTATCTCTGGCCTGGTAAGCACTTTGGTAATATCTTCCAAAAGTCTGTGTAACTTCCAAATTCTTTGAGCCACCGGGGAGAGGTGTTGTGTGCCTCTGGCTTATTGATTTGTTCAAGTGACACTATTCAAAGACTTTAAAGTACATCTATCAAGCGGAGGATTATTCAGAGTGATTCTCGGTTGTAGTACTGGAAGTAAAACAGCATTAAATCTAACAGTTTTGCAGTAAAGAATTTGTACAGGAGGAGTGATACTCTGCAGGAGTCAGTGCAGGGGGAGGAGGAGCAATAGTCTATAGATAAGATATGCTGAAGGAATATGCTGCAAATGTTAGAGAAGCAACATTCTAAAGCAAAGGCTACTAGCAAATTCTCTACAAAGTGATGATCAGTAATCAATTGCTATGGGTATCTCATATCATCCCTCACCCTATCCAAGTTATATCCACCAAAAAAACGCAACAAAACGACGCAAATGACTGCTCATCGTCTCAGAAGTGATAGATGGTGGTCTGGCGGCAGGGTAATTTGGTGGATGTTAGTAACTAGTAGTGAGCACTAGACATGTGCATTCGTTTTCATCCGAATGCATTTTCGTCCGAATTTTGGGTATTTTCGTTATCGTTTTAACAAAAGATAATGAACATGCAGAATCCGAAAACCGAAAGATCCGACATAAACAAATGCTTTATTTTCATTGTGACAACAGTTCGATATAGATAGGAGATTCGACATGACGCTGACAATAGCGATCTGTGTCCATCAAACCTGTGGTCGAATGTACCTAACCTTAGCTCTATTAGCCCAAGATTATTCTACATAGAGAGAAAAGATTCGACATAGAGAGAAAAGATTCAACATTATAGAGACAATAGCAAAAAAGGTTGAATGTGCCTAACCTAACTCTATTAGTCCAAGATGATTCGACATAGAGAGAAAAGATTTGATATGAAGATTCAACGCTCTGTCGAATCTTCTTAGAACATTCAACAGACACCATCAGCCCTCAATGACAGATTTGAACTTACTTATTTCGGATTGGACGAATGTATTTTTTAACAAAGCGAAATAAATAAAAACTAATTTCGGGAGTAACTAAATAAATGTATTTTTTGGACGGAAACAAAATATTTCAGTGTGCACAGGTCTAGTGAGCACACCGCTACATCTATATTCATTTCAAACCCTAGAACCCCTCACCATGTGTAGGTGATAAATCTAGGTCTCATCTAGATTTATCACCTCACCGCAGACGCCTACCTGCGCCTTCCTACCAATTTGGGGAGAGGGTCTGGCTGTCATCTTGCAACCTCCGACTCTGTGTTCCCTCATTTAAATTGGCACCTCGATTTATTGGGTCTTTCTGTATTATCGCAGGATTAACCCAGTGGTTTATGCTTTAAACCAGTGGTTCTCAACCTTACTAGTGCCGTGACCCCGTGATAAAATTTCCCAAGTTGTGAGGACCCCTAACAATAAAATTATTTTTGTAGCCTCGGTTATCGACACCCAAGGCAAGACAAGTAATTTGCGCCCCTAACCCACGGACATTACAAGTCCCTTTCACTCATACAGTATTAAAACCTCTTATGGTACATTTTAGGATGTACCACTCTTTCTCTTTGTTTTCCTTTCTTACCCTTTTATATCTCTCTATCCTAATTTCTTGGTTTTTTTCCCCACCCCTTTCTCTCCCTTTTTCTTTGTTCCTTCCCCTCTTTTCCTCTCCCTTCCATGTATTCTCTAGTTTTTCTTCCTTCTCTTACTCCTTGGTGGATGGGATGAGAGGCAGTGCTGGCGGGGTGTTGGGATGAGTGGCAATGCTGGGGGGAGTTCTAATTGGCCAACTTAGGTGCTCTTGATCAAGGTCATCTGCTGATCTGAGAACTGTAGTGGGGACTTTTAATGGCAACTATAATCACAGGTAGTGTTACTCACTGTGTCTACGGCTTCACTGTGCCTCCGACTTTGTGGTGTCTCGTAGCAGTGACACCTATGTCGAAATCAGGATAGGGTCTCCTCCAGCCCCTCCCACTTCACATTCCTCACCAGTCAGATGACCTCTAGTCTCTGCCCCCAAGCCATAAAGTGAACTGAATGGGTGGCTGCAAAGAGGCTGAGTGGGCGGCCACAAGCTCCAGGAACAGTGCAGCTGGGCAGCCGCAAAAAGGCTGGGAGAGCGATGCGGGGTTATGGAACAGCCCAGGATTCGGTGACCCCTGGCAAATCATCATTCGACCCCCAGGTTGAGAACCACCGCTTTAGACCTTCCTATTATAATGCGTATCTCTAATGTATTCCATATCTCCTTATTAAAACCTTTGGTGTGCAACTGCTTTAACACCTCGGTGCCACGTCCTCACCCAGCACAGGTTGAGAACCATGAGGAGTATGAAGTACAATTCATAATTGACTCCCGGAGGTTCCGTGGGCGTATACAGTACCTGGTTCATTGGAAAGAATACGGTCCAGAGGAGTGCTCTTGGGTCTCATCCTCGGACGTACATTCCCCTGTCCTCCTCCAGGCTTTCCATAGGCATTTTCCCCTCAAACCTGGTGGCCCTCCAAGGGGGAGGGGTCATTGAGGAGATGTGCTGTCAGGGCAGGGCTCAACTGTCGGTTAATTACCAGCACTCTTCATTCCACAGTGACTCACCTGATGATCATATCCTGCTCGTCAATCAGCCTGCTGGATATTTAAGCTGCTTGGGTCAAATCTCCTGTGCCTTCGCCTTGGTCAAACATATCTAGAGACTCTCTGCTGGTTTTCTGTTGAAGACTTGCCTGGCTGACATCCCTTTTGATTCCTGATCCTGTCTGCTGCTCTGACTATGCTGATCTCTGGCTCCCTGATTTCCTGGCTTGTTCTGAACTACGCTGATCTCTGGCTCCCTGATTTTCTGGCTTGTTCTGACTACCCAGTTTGGTTACTGAACCCTGGCTATGTTTTGACTACATTTACTATTTGTACTATTTTTACCACAGTATTAAATGGTGTGATGTTTACTGCATTTTCTGTCTCCGTCTGATTCATGGTTTCACACATCTACCTTGAACCTGTGCCGAGACTATAGCATACCTACAGTGCCTTGAAAAAGTAATAATACCCCTTGAAATTTTCCACATTTTGTCATGTTACAACCAAAAATGTAAATGTATTTTAAGTGGCAAAGTGGCACATAATTGTGAAGTGGAAGGAAAATGATAAATGGTTTTACATTTTTTTTTTACAAATAAATATCTGAAAAATGTGGCGTGCATTTGTATTCAGTCCCCTTTACTCTGATACCCCTAACTAAAATCTAGTGGAACCTATTGCCTTCAGAAATCACCTAAATAGTAGAGTCAACCTGTGTGTAATTGAAGTGCAGTATAAATACAGCTGTTCTGTGAAGCCCTTAGAGGTTTGTTAGAGAACCTTAGTGAACAAACAGCATCATGAAAGTTTGAAGCAGGATTAGGTTATAAAAAAATATCCCAAGCTTTGAACATCTCACGGAGCACTGTTCAATCCATCATCTGGAAATGGAAAGAGTATGGCACAACTGCAAACCTACCAAAACATGGCCGTCCACCAAAACTGACAGGCCGGGCAAGGAGAGCATTAATCAGAGAAGCAGCCAAGAGGCCCATGGTAACTCTGGAGGAGCTGCAGAGATCCACAGCTCAGGTGGGAGAATCTGTCCACAGGACAACTATTAGTTGTGCACTCCACAAATCTGGCCTTTATGGAAGAGTGGCAAGGAGAAAGTCATTGTTGCAAGAAAGCCATTGGAAGTCCCGTTTACAGTTTGCTAGAAGCCATGTGGGGGACACAGCAAACATGTGGAAGAAGGTGCTCTGGTCAGATAAGATCAAAATTTAACTTTTTGGTCTAAAAGCAAAACGCTATGAGAGGCGGAAAACAAACACTGCACATCACCCTGAACACACCTTCCCCACCGTGAAACATGGTGGTGGCAGCATCATGTTGTGGGATGCTTTTCTTCAGCAGGAACAGGAAAGCTGGTCAGAGTTGATGGGAAGATGGATGGAGCCAAATACAGGGCAATCTTAGAAGAAAACCTGAAATGCCCCGTACACACGGTCGGATATTCCGATGGAAAAAGTCTGATCGGATTATGTTGTCGGAAAATCCGATCATGTGTAGCAGGCTTTTTCTGTCGGAATTTCCGACGGAAAAAATTTGAGCGCAGGATCTAAAATTTTCCGACAACAAAATCCAATCAGACTTTTTCCGATCGTGTGTAGAGAATTCAGATGCACAAAGTGCCACACATACTCAGAAGAAATTTGGAGACGAAAGCTATTGGCTACTGGCCTCTACGTAGTCCCGTGCTACGTGTTGTACGTCACCTCATTCGGAACAATCCGAATGATTTTGTGGTCGGAATGTCCGACCATGTGTATGGGGCATTAGAGTCTGCAAAAGACTTGAGACTGGGGCATAGGTTCACCTTCCAGCAAGACAACAACCCTAAACATAAAGCCAGAGCTGCAATGGAATGGTTTAGTTCAAAGCATATTCATGTGTTAGAATGGCCCAGTCAAAGTCCAGACTTAAATCCAATTGAGAATCTGTGGCAAGACTTAAAAATTGCTGTTCACAGATGCTCTCAATCCAATCTGACAGAGTTTGAGCTGTTTTGCAAAGAAGAATGGGCAAAAATGTCACTGTCTAGATGTGCAAAGCTGGTAGAGACAAACCCAAAAAGTCTTGCAGCTGTAATTGCAGCGAAAGGTGGTTCTACAAAGTATTGACTCAGGGGGGCTGAATACAAATGCACGCCACACTTTACACATATTGATTTGTAAAAAAATGTGAAAACTATTTATCATTTTCCTTCCACTTCACAAATATGTGCCACTTTGTGTTGGTCTATCACATAAAATTCCAATAAAATACATTTATGTTTTTGGTTGTAACATGACAAAATGTGGAAAATTTCAAGGGGTATAAATACTTTTTCAAAGCACTGCTTTGTTAACTGGTACTGGTACATGCAGGTTAACTGGTACTGTCATTAAAAGTGGAAAAGTGGAACTTCCGCTCATTGTACTCCTTCCCCCCTCCGGAGCCACATTTGGCATCTTTTTGGGGGGGGGGGGCAGGATACCTGTCTTTCACAGGTATCCTGTCCCCACTTCCGGGAGCCTCAGCTGTGGATATTTGCGAGCGCCGGGCCAGTAGGAGAGAGGAGCGGAGCTTCGCGCATTCGCAGTAGGGTAAGGCTACTATAGTATGTGCAGCTGCTGGCTTTTAATTCTTGCAGCTGTGGGCGGACCTCCCCTTTAACCACTTCAATAATCGGGCACATTCCCTCCTTTCTGCCCAGGCCAATTTTCAGCTTTCAGTGCTGTCACATTTTAAATGACAATTGTGCGGTCATGCAACAATGTACCCAAACAACATTTTTATAATTTTGTTCCCACAAATGTTTTGCTAAATAAATAAAAAAAGACCAAAAATGTTTTGTTATAACATTTTGTAAATAAGTAAGTTTTCTCCTTCACTGATGGGCACTGATAAGCTGCACTGACAGGCACTGATGAGGTGACACTAATGAGGAGGCACTGATGGGCACTAGCTGACAGGCAGGAAAGGGAGGGGGAGGAGTAGACAAGAGACACAGGAGAGCAGGGCTGCAGATAATGGAGGCACGTAAACTGACCACGGTGCCAAGGTTCAGCAGCCATGATATACCATGGCCAGTTTACAGAGGGGAGGGCAGAAACTGGCAGGATCAGCCAGGTATTTCAGGTGATACAGGGGGCCAAATGACACAGCACAAGCACTGTGCTGTATAACATGCTTTAAAGAAACAGGATCTTTTTAACAAACGCTTTAAGTTTGCCTTTACTATAAAGTTTGGTGCCTGTTTCATTTTTTATATAGTGCTACTTCTGGGTACTAAGTGTTACTTTCAGTGATTTCCTGTGATATTGTATGTTTGCACACTCAACCTGCTGTGCTAGAGGGGCTGAGGTTTTTGAAAAAGTTTAATGCAAGGAACAGATGGCCAATCCTAATCAGCGGTTCCTACCTGGGTAGCACTACATTTACAACATTTACATTAAGGTGATACAATTGGAATTTTGCCTCCAAAAAGTATACATTTAACCGCTTCCCGACCGCCTAACGCCGATATACGTCGGCAAAATGGCACGGGCAGGCAAAATCACGTACCTGTACGTGATCGTGCATGTGCCTGCCTGTGGGTCGCGCGCGCGCCACCAGCGGCACGCTCGCGACCCGGTCGGGAGCTCCGTGACCCCGGCCGCGGAACCAGTGGACCCGATTGCCGCTGGTGTCCCGCGATCGGGTTACAGAGCTGAAGAACGGGGAGAGGTATGTGTAAACAAACCTCTCCCCGCGCTTCCTACTCTGCCTGTCATTGATTGGCTGTTCCCTGTCATCGGGAAAGCCGATCAATGACGTCAGACGTCAGCCCCGCCCCCTAATGTAAAAAAAAAACACACACGTCACAGCCCATAACCCCTCCCCTCCCCCTAGTGGTTAACCCCTTCACTACAACTGTCATTTATACAGGAAACAATGCATTTAAATAGCATTGATTGCTGTATAAATGACAATGGTCCCAAAAATGTGTCAAAAATGTCCGATGTGTCCGCCATAATGTCGCAGTCACAATAAAAATCGCTGATCGCCGCCATTACTAGTAAAAAAAAAATATTAATAAAAATGCTATAAAACTATCCCCTATTTTGTAAACGCTATAACTTTTGCGCAAACCAATCAATAATCGCTCATTGCGATTTTTTTTACCAAAAATATGTCGAAGAATACGTATCGGCCTAAACTGAGAAAAAAAAAAAAAAAAAATTTATATATTTTTTTGGGGATATTTCTTATAGCAAAAAGTAAAAAATATTGCATTTTTTTCAAAATTGTCGCTCTATTTTTGTTTATAGCGCAAAAAATAAAAACCGCAGGGGCGATCGAATACCACCAAAAGAAAGCTCTATTTGTGGGAAAAAAAGGACGCCAATTTTGTTTTGGAGCCACGTCGCACGACCGCGCAATTGTCAGTTAAATCGACGCAGTGCCGAATCGCAAAAAAGGGGCCTGGTCCTTTGGCTGCCAATTGGTCCGGGGCTGAAGTGGTTAATGCAGCAGTGTCAGGGCTTGTTCATATGAAAATTCATGTTGTAACATGCATCTATACACACATTATGGAAACACCCAATACTCGAATGCCTTGTACACATGATCAGACATTCCGACCACAAAATCTGTCTGATTTTTTCAGACGGATTTTGTCCGTAACTTGTGTTGCACCCACACGGTTGGACAAAGATGTCGGAAAATCTGATCGTTCTGAACGAGGTAACGTGCAAAACGTACAAATGTACAGGCCAGTAGCCAATAGCTTTAGTCTCCAAATTTCTTCTGAACATGCGTGGCACTATGTGCGTCGAAATTCTCTACACACGATCGGAAAAAGTCAGATCAGATTTTGTTGTTGAAAAATTTTAGATCCTGCTCTTGGAAAAAGACGGAAATAGCCCGCTAGAGCCCACACACGATCGGATTTTCAACATAATCCGATCTGTCTTTTTCCATCGGAATATCCGACCGTGTGTACGGGGCATAATAAAATTGTGCATGCAGTGTTTTTTGTAATGTGGTGCACCATGAGGCATAGGAGTACACTGTGGTGTGCTGCAACACAGGTGCATTAGCAAGGTTAAATATGAATGTCTCCACCGCGCATCAATGTGAATAACATGTTTTTGTGAGTTGCGGTAACACATATGATAATGTGAATGTTGCTGTAGTGTGAACCCAGCCTTATTGCTCATTCACACCAGAATGCATGCATTGACATTCACACTGGAACGCATTGCGTTTTTTGAAGACTCCATTTAAATAGCTTTAAATGGCAAACTGTAAGTCAGTGCTACCAATACACATGTTGGAGTGCAACACTACAAACATAATGGATTTTCCCCTGTTCTTGCATTCTTGTCTGCACTGGAAGTTTTTGTAAAAAAGTCATAAACACCAAACTGCCATGTTTATGCAGGCTTAATAGCTTCTACTATGCTCGGCATGATTTTAATCTTTATTGTGGGGACCTAATATCCAGGCAGGTCATATATGGCTGTCTACCCAAGAGCCAGAAAAACTCCCACTGCAGACTGGCCAGGTCTTGATACTGTTATACAAGGGTATACAAGGGTATACAAGGGTACTTTGAAGAAAGTCAAAACTGAAGCCAGAGAAAAGATGAATGAATCAAGTGGATTATGCTAATGATTATGTTTATACTTAAATGCAAAACTTGCTTTGTGATAATGATTATATTAGTTCTGAAGATGGTGACTTCAACTCAAATTAAAATGTGTCCTGTTATTTAAAGAGGGGTTGGATATCAACTCAAGGAGAAAATGTTACAAATGCTACTAAAGCTAGAGACACATGCATAATTATTGTATATTCTAATCTGTTTAATGACTCATAACTCACAAATATTCTAAACTCAACATTTATTTCCAAACAAAACTTTTACCAAATTAAATTCTTAGCCTTAACCTTTAGCTGGCCACACACTTTGCTGATAGGTTGTAGATTTTTGTTCATGGTCCCTTACGATACACAGTTGTTTTTGTAACGTGTCCTTAGAGCCGCTGATAGGCCAGTACAACTGGCCCTGTTGTACCGGGCCCAGCCAGCAGGGGTGCCCGGGCAATCTGAGCAGAGAATGAAAGAGAATAAAATGGGAATTTCTTCAGCCAGCACACCCATCTAACCACCAGAGAGGTGAGGAGCGGCAGGCGCAGCAGCACCACCTAGAGGCTGGAGAGGAGGAGGAGTACACTTTCCGGACGGTAAGAGAACTCAGGGCAGGGGTTGGCTTCAGTTCAGCAGCACCGACGGCAAGTAGCCTGCATGTGTGACTTGCTCACTATGCACTCACATCTCTACTCATGTCCCTTGTGTCAGTGAGGAGAACAGCAGTTATACCCTTGTATAACAGTATCAAGACCTGGCCAGTCTGCAGTGGGAGTTTTTCTGGCTCTAGGGTAGACAGCCATATATGACCTGCCTAGATATTAGGTCCCCACAATAAAGATTCAAATCATGCAGAGCATAGTAGAAGCTATTAAGCCTGTATAACCCTGGTGGCCAACTACAAGAAAAGTCTGACCTCTGGGATTACCAACAAGGGTTTTGCCACCAAGTACAAAGTCATGTTTTGCGAAGGGGTCAAATACATATTTCACACATTAAAATGCAAATCAATTTATAACTTTTTTTTTTAAATGCGTTTTTCTGGATTTTTTCCCCCTTTATTCTGTCTCTCACTGTGTAAAATTATAGACTGATCGTTTCTTTGTCAGTGGGCAAACGTTCAAAATCAGCAGGGGATCAACTACATTTTCCCTCACTGTAAGTCTTGTAGTTATTATGTTGTTTTGATATGACTGCTACCACAATAAGTGTTTGATATGGATTTTGTTACACATGGTTCATATTCATGTGTTTTGAAGTTATTTTGTGATTATTTGCAAATTTTTTTAGTGGGTAGCACTGCACTATTGGGTTATTGTCTTGCTCCTGTCAGTAACACTCCTGTGAGGAGGGAACAGGGGCATGGCTTATTGGTGCTGTGCGTGGCAATGGACAAGCACAGCTCTGCTCAGGTGTATGCCTGGTGCCCCCTTAGCAACCAGCTTGCTGAAGGGGCACAAGGAAGAAAGAGGAGTGGACAGTGCCAGTGGGGGACTAAAAAAAGAGGAGATAAGGGACTGATCTGTGCATTAGTTTTGCACGGAATAGGTGAGTATAACATCTTTTTTTATTTAAAAAAAATAATTACTGTATTTATTGGCGTATAACACTCACTTTTTCACCATGAAAATCGGGTTCAAATAGCATGTGCGTGTTATACGCCGATACTTAAATTTTAGCTGCCTCTGAGGGGACAGGGAGGGGGCAGGATGAGCGCCGTCAGATTACATACAGTAAGAATTCCCTATTCACTTGGCGGCCTCTGTAATAGGAAGTCCTGTCTCCTGGGCCGCCATTGGACCACTGTTCTGTCTATCATAGGAGATTCTCACTGTATGTAATCTGTTGGCACTCATCCCACCCCCCTCCCTGTCCCCTCTAGGCTGCAGATGGGCATCAATCAGGCTGCATTGATGGCAATGGTGAGGCTGCATTGATGTGGACTGATGAGGCTGCATTGATGACACTTGTGAGGCTGCAGATAGGCATTGGTCAGGCTGCATTGATGGCAATGGTGAGGCTGCAGATGGTCACTGACCCTTATTTTGCTTCAAAATTCCTTATTTAAAATAAAAAAAAAATTCCTGAAACTTTCCTTTTTAAAATTAATGTGCATGTTATACGCCTTTGCGTGTTATACGCTGATAAATACGGTAAGTAAACCTTTACTATCACTTTAAAAAAGATTTTATTAATGTTTTTAATTATCACAGCATGCATGATTATGAACACAGATTGTAATTATGCATGATCTTACTGTATAAATCCCTTTCCCTAGATTTTTTCACATATACACAAAAAAGCAAAGAACATAAAATTATCCTAAGCTTTCTCTTTTTAATCATATTATTACTTTTATTTAAAGTGTGACTAATAGCAATTTTTTTTAGTTTTGGATAGAGTGGAGAAGGGTTAAAACACCATCAGTTTGTATTGCCATCTGTGTCCCCGTTAGAGAGATTCAATCTCTCTATTTGTCCTGTTTACTGTTATCATCAAAAGTGAAAATAAAATTTTTAATTTTGGATTGACATCAGAACACTAATAAAGTGCAAATTTTCCAATGGGGAAATTCCTTTCCGCTGACGTTGGTGACACACCAGGATTGCCTTACTTTGGAGGGATTTCCTCTAACTTCTTGTTTTGGCCATGGCGAAAAAAAAATGTCAGGGGTTTTAACCCTCCTTTACTTTATCCAAAGTGAAAAATAAAATGTCTTTAGTTGCAGTTTACCCTAAGGAATGCAATTTGTGTTAGTGCACAAAATATATTCATAGTAATCTGCTGTCAAGTGAGAACAAACTTTACTAATTTGATTGAGTACTATGTAGCACTACCCCTGTATTAGCCTCTGGATAGGATGGGTCCTCTGTTTTTTGCTTCGACCTTATCAAGAACCTCAGCCCCTCTAACACCAGGTTGAGTGTACAAATATACAATATGGCAGGAAATCACTGAAAGTAATACTTAGTACCAAATATAGTGCTATATCAAAGAAAACAGGCACCACACCAGGTAGTAAAGGCAAACTTAGTATATTGTCACCCAGTATGGTTGGTAACTAGGCAAGCATCAAATAGATTAACAATGGCTTTAGCACAATTTAGCATGCAACCTGATTAACAGTAAGGACTAGACATAAGATGGCATTTGTCTTCCAAATCAGTATAAACAGTAGAAAGACCATTTCAAGTGCAGCAGTAGTAAAGTTTAATCTACCGAGTGCTGGAACTATACTGCCATTTATGGCAGTGATGCTAGTCCAAGACCGACTGGGTATGCACTGTCTAAAAAGAAAAGAATAATTGTAGTGGAGGGGGCAGGGGAACAAAGAGGGCTTGCAGAATAATTAATATGGGAGGGGAAGTCCTTTGCAATGTTCTTCTGCTGGCTGTTGTTGGGGCCCTTTCAGAGCATCTTTTCCTTTAATAACAGTCCCAGTTAATCTGCATGCAGTATAGGTACAGTATAGGCTCAGCACAGGTCCAAGGTAGATGTGGTTCAGATGCAGTAAAGATTTGATAAATAGTATAATGCTGTATGGGGTTGGTATAGGTGCATTCTAGGTTTGTTATAGGTACAGTATGGGTGAGGTATGGTTTGGGTACACTTGGTGTCCTGCTCTCAGTGGCTCAGTCCCTGCTAGCAATCTCAGCAGTGGATGAATAGCCCCTTTAACTAGTCCCTGGGATGCTGAGCCAAACCACAGAGCAGCAGTGTGAAACTGGCCTAAAGTGACTAAAAAGTGCCAGCATTGCTGTAGGCAAAGACATTGATAGATACTTTAAGTGGATAAAAAACTTTGAACCACAAAGCAAGTGTTAGCACCAGAAATAAAGGTTTTAGATAAATGTTTGAACTTTAAAGTAGGTTTTTTATTAAGTTTAGGAGGCATCGGTCCAAAGCTATTAGAAGGTTAAACTTTGCGGTGCCATAAAAATTTGGAATTTAAGGTTAACTTTTTACCTTATTTGGCCACCCCTTAATAGGAATGAGCAAACCAATTCACCCAAGTTGAAGTCTGAATCTGAAAGTTGTCTTGGCAACGGGAATGATGTCTGTACCTGTCCACTTTGTATTCACTTTGTGAAGTTTTTTTTAAATTATTCCTGTGATTTTGTGAAAATGACCAATACAGTTCCCTTTGTAAACTAGACATCTCAATCTTGGTACCAACCACTATGTGAACTCTGCTGGAAACATGCCAGATCTTTTCTTTGTAAACTGGAGTCCTGACTTGCTGCTCTCTCTTATTTTAAAGATATTGTAAACCCTGGGCAAAAAAAAAAAAAAACTATAAGACAAAGGCATACAATACTTACCTTAGAACAAAGCCCTCCAGTGGCACCTGCACACCGCTGAGACGGCTGACATATTCCCTGGGGTTTCTTCCAGGTTCGCGGGCTCTGTCGCTGTGAGTGGCTGGAGCCGCGATGACGTCACTCCCGTGCATGCATGTGGGAGCCGCCAGTCACTGCACAGGCTCTGAAGAAATGGCACGAGCGGCCATTCCTTCAGAGCGTATTTGTAAATATCACCTAAACGGTGCAAGTTTAGGGGATATTTACAGTACCTATAGGTAAGCCTTACTATAGGCTTGCCTATAGGTACAAATAATACAGGGAGGTTTACTTCCTCTTTAACCCACTTTGTCAGATCTTTTGTAATTGTGGCCACACATGCTTAAATGTCATTATCCAATTGATGTTTACAGTAGATCGGATTCAATCAAACTAAGTTAATTGGCTGGTGTGAAAAACGATTGTTAGTTTTGCATTGATTGGCAGCACTGCTATACTTTAGTTATGAATACAATTGGATTATGAGATCACATTGTGCAAACAGATATGCAATCGATAACTTACAAAAATATCTTAACTAGATAGCTCAGTAGATGATTTAAAAAAGAGCTGAATGCATTCCTAAATGGACAAAATATAAGTGGATGCTAATTTTTAGAGGTAAAAACGCCAGGGGTAGTTGATCCAGGTAATATCTAATTGCCTCCTGGAGGATCAGGAAGGAATTTTTTTACCCCACTGGAGCATATTGGATCATGCTTTACTGGGGGGGGGGGGTTGCCTTTTTTTCTGGATCAACTGTGGGTATGGGATAAAATATGGAGGTTTTCTGTGTGTGTGTGTGTGTTTTACTAGATGGACTAGTCTTTTTTTTCAACCTGATTAACTATGAAATTATGTAACTAGTGATTGAAATATACTTCTCTGTGTGTGGTATATGGAGGTGACCTATAGACTGAATATTCCTATCAGAAGAGAAACATGAAAGGGGATTTTTCAAGTAAGCTTATATTGAAATCTCAAAAAAGTTATTCTTTTATTGCTATTTTAAAATGAGAGTGTATCCTGTGACCATACTGTAGCTTTACTTTGACCCATTTTGGAAACTGCACTCTCTGGAGGTGACAATCCTTCTCAATGTAATCTGAGTTTGTGACTTGAGGTGTGGCTCTCTTTTTTGTATGATCCATTTTGTGAACTCCTCCAAAAAGGTCCCTTTCTTTGTAATCTGGAATCCTGGAGTGAGTTGATGCTGTCACTTGTTATATTTATGAGCTCTAACTAAAACTGTTATTTATTCATGTCCTGGCAATTAGACATGTGCAATTCATTTTGTAACGAATCGAAATTCGGCCAAATTTTGCATCTTAAAAAAAAATAACAAATTTCTACTAATACCAAAGAAATTATAGCGAATATAACGAATGAATT
The DNA here is from genome assembly GCA_028564925.1 of Lithobates sylvaticus. Lineage (NCBI taxonomy): Eukaryota > Metazoa > Chordata > Amphibia > Anura > Ranidae > Lithobates > Lithobates sylvaticus. The sequence continues at coordinate 117,003,777 of CM053026.1, forward strand.
CGACGTGATTTGATAATTCGTTAAAGATCTAATGAAACAAAAGGTCAACTCAAAGTAAATCTTACAGTCCAATCAGCTGATTAATTTTGTGCTGGAGGTTGGATTACTGGCAAAGTGCATTCCTGAGAACTGAGTGAGAGAAGGGTGTTGTATTGTATTTGAGCAGAGGAGAAGAGATATTGTAATTGTGTGTGTTAATAGATTTCCAAACTACAAATCATTATCACGAATATATATACATACATAAATATCGAATTTCAACTAATAGAAAGAAATTATAGCGGATATACCAAATTAATCTACATGATTCGAGATTCAGTACAAAGAATATCGACACTACAGAAATAACAAATTATCCGAAAACGAATTAACGTAACATAACAAATATAACAGAACGAAATTATGTATTTTACGAATGACAACGAATCGAAACTAAACAAAATTTTCCATTGTGCACAATGGTTTGTTTCTCTCTCTTGTTTTTAACCACCTCTCTCGTCATATTTTATTGGGCCTGCACGTTGGATCTCTGGTTTTAACTTGCCAAGTTTGCCACACAGATACTCTGCTGCTCAGCCAGTGCCAGTTAACTCACAAAAACGTTTAAAGCCCACCTTCCTTCTATTTCCTGCCAAAACGCTCCTCTCTTGAATGCACAAGTAATGATTTTCTTTTTCTGCCTCTTATGCCGGTCATAGACGGATCAAATTTCAGCTAATTCAACTGGAACTGGTCGAATTTTGATGTATCAATTGACTTCAGTACAACCAGCCTGTCATTTTTTTTCATGCGATCACTGCTGGCAGCTATAGCCGAAAGCAGTGATCATTGTATTCTGACATCAGGGAAATCTCCCGCTGTTAGAATACAATATCACAGCGGGAGGGATTCCCCTATTAACACTGACTGTATTGATGGGGGAATCAAGCAATTTTCTTTCTTTCAACCCATGGCTGAAGGAAAGAAAATGTCATAATGTATAGCTTGCCTAAACACCCCTTCCTCTAAACTGCTGTAAATGTCTATGTGTGCATGGACACATTCGCTAACATGGAGGGACATTTAGCGGCTGAAAAACGTGAACCACTACATTGGCACTCTTATTCTCACCAAAGCAGGAAAATCTTTCAGCAGCATAACAGTGAAGATATCTTGGACATTTTGTATACATGGGCTCAGGTGTTCTTTTAATACTTTGCACAGATAAATAGGCACACAGATTTTTTTGGAAATGGGTACACATTCTTTGCATTTATGGAATGACGCTCAATTAATTCTGTGGGTTTTTTTTTTCACCGTTATGTAGCTTCTGTTTTATCTTCCGTTGCATTAGAACACACAGTACAGGTTCGTTTTTTTTCTGTATTCCTGCTTTGGAGATTGCTGGGTCAGCTGTACAGTATCAGAGAAGAGAATGATTCTCCAGCCAGTGCCATTCTTACAAGACATGAAAAATTAATTTCACCCTTCATTACCCTGACTACTTGTGTAGCCCTCAATCTAATTTGTAAAATGCTAGCACACAAATTACAATGTTCTGCTAAATGAAAACCTTGCATCTGTAAGTGTGTCTGCAGCCACTTCCTGACATTGTTTGCTATGGGTTAAAGACACATTGCTACCCAGTGTTCTAAGGGTAATTCATTTCATGATTATTAGTCACTACTGGTGTAGGCTAGTGATTATTTCATTATACCACTTCAGCATATAATATTTGAAAACTGTATTTGATATGTAGTATAGAAACTAGTACACATCTAAAAATACCATATATAAGATTGTTTTATTATTTTTAAAAAATGCTTTAACGTGTATCTAAACCCAATTTCAAACATTTAATATTGTGCAGCTTACCAGTCCTTAGATGTAGTGGTTGTATTTGTTTTTTTTTCTAAGCTTTTTTTTTTTTTTTTGCTTTACTTATTTTTATATTTTACTTTCCTGACGCCTTCATGGCAGCACACACTGGGTTGTGACTCCGCCCCCACAACCTGACAGGATTGGATAACTATAAAGTTGAAGGGGAGATCCCCCGCTGTATTCTCTTTTTTTTCCTCACCTGAACAGGTTGGACGGACGGATGTTCCTATGACAGATGAATAAAGCCTCTTACCGCAATCGCCCCAGCAGGTTCAAGCCTCTCCTGTTTGGAAGTCCCTCCTGTACAGTCTCTAAAGGAGCTTCTACGGAGGGAACCCCCATTCTGGTGGTCTCAGGGGGCGTCAAGAATTCCGGCAAGTAACAAGCTTTAAAGAAGCTTTTATTTCGCAGTGGGCTCCTTTATCTTCATATTCTCTTTCCCCTTTTTTTGTGCTGGTACTGCCAGGGGGTATATATGTATGTATATATAAGTGTATATATGGGGGTCTGCAATAGTCCCTACTGTTTGTATCTGTGTGCCTCCCAAATACAGTGCGCTGCGTGGAGGTTCATAGGGGCAAGTCATGCTGGCTCTTGTTGTCCCATAAAGAATATAGTATATTACTTACAGTTGCAGGCATGCTGGCCCTTGTTGTCCGATTGGAAACCACAGCACCACCATTGGACAAAGCTGTTCCCAGTACATCATCGGCGGAACCAGTGTCTCACCTCCCCTCGGATTCCCCCAGTTCTGAGGACGAGATTCAAGACGTCTCAGCAGGTTTTGATTTTTCTCTGGTGGAGCCTTTCGCCAAATCAGTCAAAGAGGCGATCGGATGGGAAGATGACAAGGCAGAACCTCAAAAGGTTCGGAAATATTTTCCAAACTTGAAGAGGGATCCGGAAACTTTCCCTTTTATAGAGGAGCTTGAAGATCTCATAAAGGACGAATGGGAAAGGTCGGACAAACGATCTAGTCTGACCAACAGGTTGGCCAAGATGTATCCCTTGAGGGAGTCAAAAATAAACCCCCTGACCAACGCTCCTACTGTTGACGCCTCTTTGATGCGTCTCGCCCGCCACGTCACTTTACCGATTGAGAGATTGCGGTATCCTTTCGAGATGTGCTCGATCGGAAGATGGACCTGGAGTTGAAAAAGGCATATTCCACGGCTGGGGGGGCCTGCAGACCTGCAATAGCTACAGCAGCAGTAGGCAGAGCCATCTCGGGATGGACATCTAAAGTAGAAAAAGACCTGCAGGATGGCGTCGAGATGGAAAAAATAATTTCCTCCCTACAGGAAATCAGATTGGCAGGTGATTTTGTAGCAGAGGCATCTGTAGACGTCCTAAGATCGTCAGCCAGGACCATGCTGGCATCAGTGACAGCAAGGAGAGCCCTATGGCTCAAACCATGGATGGCCGATACGGCATCTAAACTGAACTGGTGCAGGATCCCGTATGACGGCACAAATCTGTTTGGCACCAAATTGGACTCTGCTATCTCCAAAGTAACGGGGGGAAAGTCAGGGTTAATTCCCTCCGATAGGAGACCCAAGGCACAGAAAGGACCAGCGTTCAGGCGTAACCTTCCGAATAAGTACAGAGAGGCCAGATCCTACCGCCCTGGTAGGGAATTTAGGAGGGACTGGAAGAACACAAAGCCGGCTTTTCTTAGAATGCAGAAAATCAAGTCCACCCCGGCAGGGGATCAACAGAAGTCGTTTTGAAGTCTCGCCTGCCCATTCGGCTCCGGGGAGCAGTCAGGTGGGCGCCAGGCTAAGAAACTTCTCCCAAATCTGGTCAAGTCACATAGAGGATTCATGGACATTGTCCACAATAAAGTTCGGACACAAGTGGAGGTTCATAAACAGACCTCCAGGAAATCACTTCCAGGCAACCAAACAACCATCCTCACCACTCAGAAGGAGCCTGTTAATAAAGTATGTGGCGGAACTGAAGCAGAAGGGGGCAATACTGGAGGTCCCAGCATGTCAAAGGGGGAGAGGTTTCTACTCCCCCCTATTCTTGGTAAAGAAGAAGACAGGGGATCTACGCCCTGTGTTGGACCTCAAGAGGCTCAACAAGGGAATACAGGTCGAGGCCTTCAAGATGGAAAGTCTCCAGTCCATACTACTGGCAGTGAATCTGGGAGATTGGATGCTTTCAATCGATTTATCAGACGCTTATCTGCACATACCAATCCATCCAGCTTTTCAAAAATTCCTCCGGTTTGCCATAAACCAAGGCCATTTTCAGTTCCAGTGCCTCCCATTCGGCATCTCCTCAGCACCCAGAACATTCACAAAGGTTCTACTACCCTTGGTAGCACTCCTCAGACAAAAGGGGTTACGCATTCACCATTACCTGGACGACATCCTACTGTTAGCAGAGGATCAAGAGACGCTGATTCACCACCGAGAAGTTCTACTCGCAACCCTCCAGAAATTTGGTTGGATAATCAACTGGAAAAAGAGCAGTCTACAACCCACCCAAAATATGGTTTTCCTGGGAGCAGATCTAAACACCAAGACGAACAGGATACAGCTCCCGCAGGAGAAAATACAGCCTCTAATTCAGAAAATGCAGAGACTACTTTCCACCAATCACCTACCTGCCAGAGCCTGTCTGAGCATTCTGGGATCCATGTCCGCAACCATACCAATGGTACAATGGGCACAGTGGCATATGAGAACCCTGCAGAACTCATTTCTCAGGCAGTGGGATGGAGTGTCGATGCATCAGACCATCTCTATATCCGGAGCAGTGAAGCGATCAGTATGGTGGTGGACGCGTCAAGGCAACCTCAGGAAATACAAGCCCATAATCCCTCCAGATCCCAAAGTCATCACCTCGGATGCTTGCCAGAGCGGTTGGGGAGCCCACTTCCAAGATCGGGCAGCCCAAGGCCGATGGCCCTTTCAGGCTCAGGGGATAGTTTCGAATATCCTGGAACTCAGGGCAGCCTTCCATGCATTAAGGGCATTCACACCGCTACTAGAGGGGGAGGATGTGCTGATCAGGATGGACAACAAGGTAGCAGTGTCCTACATTCAGAAGCAAGGAGGTACCAGGAGTACCACCCTGATGGAAGAAGTCCGACCCATTCTAGAATGGGCTCAAATACACCTGACAAGTCTGAAGGCAGTGTACGTTCCAGCGGCCCAGAATATGCTAGCCGACTACCTAAGTCGGGAAACGTTGTCCAACAACGAGTGGTCCTTGAGTCCGCAGGCATTCTCTCTCCTGACAGAAGCCTGGGGGATGCCAGAAATAGACCTGGCGGCCACTCCAATGAACACCAAGTGCCACAGGTTCCTGACGAGGGGCTCATTTCCATCAGCAGAAGGGATAGACTGCCTGATCCACCCGTGGGACTTCAAGTTGGGGTACATATTTCCTCCAACCCCGTTGATTGCGAGGTTCCTGTCCAGACTTCGGAGATCGTCGGTAACAGTGATAGCGGTAATCCCGATGTGGCCGAGAAGACCGTGGTTCACGACCCTCCTACAACTCAGCCTTCAACCTCCAATTCCTCTTCCAATGACCCCGGATCTTCTATCTCAGGGGCAGTTCCTTCACCCAGCACCAGAGAGATTACATCTGATGGCCTGGAGGTTGAGAGGGTTAGGCTAAGGGCGCAAGGCTGTTCACAAGAGGTTATATCAACCATGATGCAAGCCCGGAAAGTATCTACTAATACCATCTATACGAGGGTTTGGGAGAGATTCTGCTCCTTGGCACAACAGAAAGGGTGGAACCACCTCTCTCCAGAACCTTACCAAATTCTAGAGTTTCTCCAATCAGGGGTAAGCAAAGGCCTAAGCTCAAGTACCCTTAAAGTACAAGTGTCGGCTCTGTCAGCAAAGACGGGAACTAGGTGGGCATTCCACCCACTGGTAATACAATTCCTAAAGGCCTGCCTGAAGATAAAACCCCCTAGAAAACCAGTTTTTCCGTCATGGGACCTATCAGTAGTTCTCCACGCTCTTTCCAACCCTCCGTTTACTCCATTCGAAACCGTATCTCTTTGGGACCTGACCTTGAAGCTATCATTCCTCATAGCAATAACATCAGCTAAGAGAGTGTCAGAGATACAAGCACTAATGATCTCGGAACCCCACTTAGTCTTTCTACCCGACGGAGTAGTTCTAAGACCATCACGCGCTTCACACCTAAAGTAGTAACTTCTTTTCACTACAACCAAGACATCATTCTGCCATCCTTCACCAACGATCAGGGTGAACCGCATCCGTTGGATGTCAAAACAACGATCTCTAACTACTTGGCAGCTACCACCTCCTTTAGGAAGACGGATTCCCTCATGATCATTCCCTATGGAACCAGACGCGGGCAAGCAGCCTCTTCACGGACTATCTCGTCCTGGCTAGTCAAAGCCATTAAGAAAGCATATTCCACTCAGCACCTGACGATCCCTGAAGATGTCAGGGCTCATTCTACTAGGGCAGTGGCTACCTCCTGGGCAGCATATTGCAGGGTATCACCAGAGACAATATGCAGAGCAGCAACGTGGTCTTCCAGACATACTTTCATTTCTCACTACAAAGTGGATTCTGCCCATTTGTCCATGTCAGACTTTGGAAGATCCATTGTTAGAGCCAATTCTTCCGCATTATAGGAATAAACATTATTTTTCTTGCACCCACCCGACTGGCGAGTTATTTCCCAGTGTGTGCTGCCATGAAGGCGTCAGGAAAACGGAAAATTGTATACTTACCTTTCCGTAATTTTCCTTTCCTGACGCATCTTCATGGCAGCACACAATTTCCCACCCCGTTTTTGTGATGATATATACAGAGAATACAGCGGGGGATCTCCCCTTCAACTTTATAGTTATCCAATCCTGTCAGGTTGTGGGGGCGGAGTCACAACCCAGTGTGTGCTGCCATGAAGATGCGTCAGGAAAGGAAAATTACGGAAAGGTAAGTATACAATTTTCCGTTTATTTGCACCTGGTGATCCTTTTAGTAAAACAATTCCTGTCCTAGGGTGACTATAGTCACCCGTTGTACTGTATCTATGTAGAAGCAGCATTGTCACACTATCACAGTAAGCGAGTTGCTACTACAAAACACCTCCCTCTCCCCCTGTGGCATAGCCTGGGTTGTCAGTGCCCAGGGTGCTCTAGATTGCATACACGACTGGCTCACACAGGGGATACCATGACTGGACTGGAGCAGCCTGAAAATAGGTGTATTCATCTTTTCTACACATGTTATTTATTAGGAGGGGCATTAGAAGGGGGGGGGGGGAGAATTGTTAACGATAGTTAGGTTTAAACTGGAAATTCTACTTTAATCCCTCCCCATTGGTGGGTATGGGTGGAGTTAATTAAACCCTGGTGCCACAAATTCAGCACAATTAACACTGGTGCCACAAATGCAGCACAGGGGGGGGGGGGGGGGGGGGTTGAGAGACAAGGGGTGAGAGGGGGCTAAGAGGACGGGGGCTGAGAAAGAGAGGATGGAGAAAGAGGGTGGCTGAGAGACAGAAAGAGGGGCATGAGAGAGAGAGGGGCTGAGAGAGAGGGGGGTTGAGAGACAGAAAGAGGGGGATGAGAGAGAGAGAGGGGTTGAGAGATGGGGGGGGGGGTGAGAGAGAGAGGGTGAGAGAGAGAAAGAGAGAGGGGAGGGTGAAAGAGAGGGAAGGGGGCTGAGAGAGAGGGGGTGAGCGAGAGGGGGGTTGAGAAGGAGAGAGGAGTGAGGGGGAGATGAGAGAGGGATCCCTTGCCCTGTCCGTATCTGTAGTCCCTGCTCTGCTCTCCTGTCCCAGTCTCTGTCTGCATTTAGGTCTGTGTATGATGCCTGGTACCATCCATGTCTCCTTCTTGATCCAGAGGTGCTCTGCTCCTTCCAGAGGCTCCCTGGCAGCCTGCGCCTCCTGCCCATCCTTAATCTTCCGAGCCCCCAGTCAGCCTGTTCTCCGGGCCTCACCGTTGATGTTGAAGCGGAGAGAAGGTTGGAGGAGTCCAGACTCTGAAAGGCGCTGGGATGCTGCACCCACTGCTGCTTACCTCTTCAGGGGTCAATGTAGTCCTCCCAGACTCTCAGGCCTATCAGTTCACCTTCCCATGGCCTCCGTCTGAGGGGCTGCCCACTCACTCACCATGTGGAGATAGATGCCCGCACGCCGAGGATGCCGCTGTTTACTGTCGTGCTCCCGTCACCACTGAACCTGGACTCTCTCTCTGAAAATGAGGGCCCCGCGTTAAAGATGGCCCTGAGAACCAGCACACTCGGGACATCGCCCCTCTAACTTTTTCGGCCGGGGTGACCCCCCCTTAAAAAAAAAAAAAATATGCCTCTGTAGATCCATTGTCAATCATGACTCTAGCAGCCACCCCAACCCGAAAAAAAAAGGTCCACTCCCACCGTCTGACAGTTTTTAAATAAAGGGAGGGGCAGACCGGTCGATTCATTTTTGACCGATTAGAATTCGAATCGTTCTGAAAATGTGGAATTCGTTAGAAAATTAAGGAACAAAACTAAACTAAACAAATTTTTCCATTCTGCACATGTCTAGCGACTTTGTAGAGCACAAACAAAACAATCACATTGGTCAAAGCCAAAGTCGTAAGAAAGTTGCACTCATGCAAATTTGCATCAAAGTCGCATCCAGTTGCATGGTAAAGTCACAATGGAAATCACACAGTTTTGTAAGTCGCAAAAGGGTGAATGGACATTTAGGCAGATTCACTCTATTTGTCCTGTTTACCATTATTATTGAAAGTGAACGTAAAAGAAAATCCCACATTTTGGGTTGTCCCCAGAAAAAAAAATAGATGGGAAACGTTTCAATGGGGGTCAGTAGTTCTGGTTGACCTGGTGGCCCCAAGGGATTCACTTATATTTCAGGGATTTTCTCTCACTTCCTGTTTTGGCTATGGGACAGGAAGAGAATGTAAATCTCCCCAATGGGAGACAAATGACAAAAAAATTACAGTAGTTATACATAGCTCTCTAAGGGTACCTCTATATAATACAGCATCAAATTATCCTCCAACAAAAAGAGCATGTTATACAATGTTATTTCTCTTCTCAAAAAGCAGAGAACCCCTATTGGTGGACTTTTCAGGCACGTACACAGGTGAAATAATTAAAAATAATTTGTTTAATTAAAGAGTAGAATAAAATAATGTGTCATGGAAAACACAATACATGTATTGATTAATAACACCATAACAGAGCATCATACATTTGATAGTATAGCTAACATTCATATGGAATACCTAGAACTGATACACTTAGTAGATGGAGTATCACCCATTGGGGATAAATGAAGCTGGTGAAGCTGGTCTTCTCATTGTTTTAATGGAAAAAATTGCAAACCTTGTTTAATGTAATAAATATATGTTTATTTAAAGCCATGCACAGTTGAACTGATTCAACAAATATGCAATGACATCATTAGCATAAGCAAAATAGTGAATGACAGTAATGACCAATTCTAAGCCTTGATACAGCGTTATCTGACGTCTAATTAAAACATGGCCATGGAGAGTAGGAGTTGCTGTAATGTTCAGCTTTCTAGAGAAACAAAGATAATTACATACAAGAAATCACACAAACACAAGTTCACACAGTTTTCTCCAGCTCTACACCAGGTCACTCTCCAGCTCCAGCATTTGTTCTGAACATGATTTTATTTTGATCCCTGAAGTTTTTTTTTATTTTTTATCAAGGGTTATATGTTCATATACTATATTGCCAAAAGTACCGCCTTTACACACACATGAACTTTAATGGCATCCCAGTCTTAGTCCATAGGGTTCAATATTAAGTTGGCCCACCCTTTGCAGCTATAACAGCTTCAACTCCTCTGGGAAGGCTGTCCACAAGGTTTAGGAGTGTGTCTATGGGACTGTTTGACCATTCTTCCAGAAGTGTATTTGTGAGGACTGATGTGGACAAGAGGCCTGGCTTGCAGTCTCCGCTCTAATTCATCCCAAAGGTGTTCTATCAGGTTGAGGTCAGGACTCTGTGAAGGCCAGTCAAGTTCCTCCACCCCAAACTCGCTCATCCATGTCTTTATGGACCTTGCTTTGTGCACTGGTTGGCAGTCATGTTGGAACAGTAATGCCGCGTATACACGATCGGAATTCTCGTCGGAAAAAACTCTGACTGTTTTTCCGACGGAATTCCGACGGAATTCCGCTCAAGCTGTGTTGCCTACACACGATCACACCAAATTCCGACGGTCAATAACACAGCGGCATAAAACACGTTCGACAGCACTATAAAAGGGAAGTTTAATGCTTCCGAGCATGCGTCGAATTGTTTCCGAGCATGCGTCAGAATTTTGCGTGTCGGAATTGCATACACACGGTCGGAAAATCCGATAGAAAGGTTTTCCGTCGGAAAAATTGAGAACAGGTTCTCAATTCAAAGTCCGTCGGAAATTCCGACAGAAAAAGACCGATGGGTATACACACGGTCGGAAAATCCGATGAAAAGCTCCCATCGGACTGTTTCCATCCCCAAACTGTTCCCACAAAGTTGGGAGCATGAAATTGTCCAAAATGTCTTGGTATGCTGACGCCTTAAACGTTCCCTTCACTTCCCAACCCCTGAAAAACAACCCCACACCATAATCCCCCCTCCACCAAATGATTTGGACCAGTGCACAAATCAAGGTCCATAAAGACATGGATGAGCGAGTTTGGGGTGGAGGAACTTGACTGGCCTGTTATAGCTGCAAAAGGTGGGCCAACTCAATATTGAACCCTACGGACTGACTGGGATGCCATTAAAGTTAATGTGTGTGTAAAGGTAGACATCCCAATACTTTTGGCAATATAGTGTATGTAATGAAGTGGCAGGTATATACTTGAGGGTTCAACCCTTGTTTTGTTGCTGATAGGATTTTACCCCAAAATGCTGTGTAGTATGCTGTTGTTACCACAATGGATTGGATATTGTCATGATGATTCTTGGGTTGGGAATTACCATTGCACAAGTTAAACCCTTACTAGATCCATGGAAACTGTTTTTTCTGTTGTCTGTGATCTTTGAGAGAATGCATATGTCTTGGTATTGGATCCCAAGGCCTGGACTGTATGTACATACACAACATTTAGATAAGATGATTGTTGAAGCTGCCTGGAGAAATTGTAATTATATCTGTAGAAACTTGCAGACATATTCAGGCCAGGTTGGCATTTTCAGAGAAATGCTGCTGGCTTTCCTGAGATAAGCCCAGTGCTATGGAAGTTTGCTCTTTTGTCTCAGTTACATTAAATAGTAACTCCACTTTTGTTGAGAAAAAAACATTCCCCTCTGGCTGCAGATTGAAAAGGAAAGGTCATTTTTAATACTATTCAATTACAATATGACTTGTGTCACAATTGTATATGCTATATAAATTTTTTTTATTTGCTATTTTTTTCCCTATGAAAGTGGAGTTACTCTTTAACCACTTCCTGACCGGCGCACGACGATATGCGTCGACAGAATGGCATGGACAGGCATAAGGGCGTATATATACGTCCCCTTTAAGATGCTGCCGGTCGCAGGTCCCGCAGACTCGATCGCCGCGGGGACACCCGCGATCGTCTCACGGGAAGGCTGAACGGGGAGATGCAGAAATAAACAGCATCTCCCGTTCTGCCTAGCAACTAGTGACGCCGATCTCTGCTCCCTGTGATTGGAGCAGAGATCAGCATTCACTAGCTGACAGCCACGCCCCCCCACAGTAGGAAACACACCCCTAGGCACACTTAACCCCTACACTGCCACCTAGTGGTTAACTCCTTCACTGCCAGTGTAATTTATACAGGAAGCAATGCATTTAAATAGCATTGATTGCTGTATAAATGACAATGGTCCCAAAAATGTGTCAAAAATGTCCGATGTGTCCGCCATAATGTCGCAGTCACAATAAAAATCACTGATCTCCACCATTACTAATAAAAAAAATATATATATTAATAAAAATGCTATAAAACTATCCCCTATCTTGTAAACGCTATAACTTCTGCACAAACCAATCAATAAGCGCTTATTGCGATTTTTTTTACCAAAAATATGTAGAAGAATACGTATCGGTCAAAACTGAGGAAAAAAATGTTTTTTTTTATATATTTTTGGGGGATATTTATTATAGCAAAAAATAAAAAAGAATGTGTTTTTTTTCAAAATTGTTGCTCTATTTTTGTTTATAGCGCAAAAAATAAAAACCGTAGGGGCGATCAAATACCACCAAAAGAAAGCTCTATTTGTGGGGAAAAAAGGACGTCAATTTTGTTTGGGAGCCACGTCGTACGGCCGCGCAATTCTCAGTTAAAGCGACGCAGTGCCGAATTGCAAAAAGGGGCCTGGTCCTTTGGCTGCAAATTGGTCGGGTCTGAAAGTGGTTAACTGACATAATGATATGCTGGTGCACTGCACTTTACAGTGTGAAAAGATTAGACTGTCCTGATTAGATTAGACTGTCCTGAACTCAATCTCCACTGAAGAGATATGATTAAAGGGGACATGTCACTCTGCATAAATATTTAAATGGTCCATGTAATAGATTTAGTAGAACATTCTGCACTTTAAAGTAGAAGTCCACCCTAAAAAAAATAAAAATCACATAAAAGGGTACTAAAAATTTGAAAAACAAAAAATTGAAAAAATATATATTTTTTTAATTACCAGAAATTGCTGTTGCTAGACAGATTCTCCTAATCTGCCACTTCCTATTCCGCAGTAGTCTTCATTCTTCTCCTCCTAGCGTTGTCTTCTGGGGAATGGGGCGTGCTGTCTTCTGGGACCTGTGTGTATCCCAGAACACAGCCGGACATTCACAAAGCACCTGTTTCCCTTAGTTCGAATGGCGGTGCTGGGACCCGATCCGATGGACGGGCCGGCCTCGGGCGGCCGACATCGCTGGCAACCTGTTTATAATTTGTTTATTTTTTCAGAACCTTCTGGTTCTTTCATTACACATTTCCAACTGCATTTTATAATTAACCCAAGTAAGTAATTATTTGAGACATTGTCCTCTATGTAGTGTATGGTGTCATGTCCATGAACCAACTTTTCATGGACTTACAACACTATTTAAATTACTTTTTATCATTCATTCTTTCTTTTGAATCATGGTTCATTCCTCTCTAACTAGATAAAACATCAAATGTCCGATCTGGTTGTATCCGCCTTCTACTAGGCAATTTTGGCACCCTATATGACTGCCCTACCTCACGGCTGTGGCTGAATCTGACCTACACACCGACCAGGGTAAGCTTTGGATGGCGCTAAGGGGGACTCTTCCCTTCTCTTCTCCATCAGGGAAGGAGGGGCTAAGGCACCCCCTCTGGGTTGGCAACTAGTGGAACTCTCCCGGTTTTCTCTATAAGAAATTTGTCCTCTTTATTTATCTCTTTCTATCCAAATGGGTTTCATTTTCTATCTTACCCAGTACTGAATTGAACTAATCATGATGCTTTCTTTACTAGACATATTAATCACGTAAAGTAGACGTACCCTGAGGAAGCCATTGCTATGGCGAAACATGTCGGAACAGTCTACTAAGACTCACATAGTCTATCTCAGGTCATCCTACTCACATCAAATGTGAATTGCACCCCTAATTTCATGTGCATAACTTGAACCTATTGCCAATTCTGTACTGCTTTCTATATCAATGATTACATGTCGTTGTAAATGAAATTTTAATTATTTGTCATGACTTATATAATTGAGCCTTGCTAAAAAAAATATATTGTCAATTTTTTCCTATATATATATACTTTTTTCTTCCTTTTTTTTGTATTGATGTAATTTTTTATATGTAATAAAAACCTTTTTACCAATTAACAAGTATTATGAGCATTGAACTGTGAGTTAACCCCGACTCTTCTACATTACTTTTGCACCGCTATAATCCCTAGTCCACCATCCCCTCCTTGTTTATACACCTGTTTCCCTTAGTTCGAATGGCGGTGCTGGGACCCGATCCGATGGACGGGCCGGCCTCGGGCGGCCGACATCGCTGGCAACCTGGACAGGTAAGTGTGCTTATTAAAAGTCAGCAGCTACAGTGTTTGTAGCTGCTGACTTTTAAAAAAAAATGTTTTACAGCTGGAACAAACGCTTTAAGGTTACAAAAGACATGGGGGCATTCTTTCAGACTACAAGAAAATACATTTTGCCCATACATATGAAAATGGTTCTTTACTGTAATAGCTGTGAAAACAGGGAACAGTCTTCCAGTGGATTTGGTTCTAGCAGACTACAGTATGCACAGTGTTTTAAAAGTGGGTTGGATGCGTTTAAAAATTCACCAAATATAAATGACTAATTATACACTATATTTCCAAAAGTATTGGGACACCTGCCTTTACATGCACAAGAACTTTAGTGGCATCCCAGTCTTATGCACCGTACACATGGTCGGAAAATCCGACCACAAAATCCATCTGATTTTTTCCGACGGATTTAGTCCGACACTGGTGTTGCATACACACGGTCGGACAAAGTTGTCGGAAAATCCGATCATTCTGAACATGGTGACGTTTGTTGCCTACGACGGGACTACGTAGAGGCTAGTAGCCAATAGCTTTGGTCTTGTAATGTGATCTGAGCATGCGTGGCACTTTGTCCATCAGAATTCGCTAAACACGATCGGAAAAAGTCCGATAGGACTTTGTTGTCGGAAAATTTGAGAGCAGGAGATAAAACTTTGTCCGTCGGAAAATCCGATGGAAAATGTCCGATGGAGCCTACACACGGTCGGAATTTCCGACAACATTGTCCGATAGGACATTTTCCGTCGGAAAATCCGACCGTGTGTATGGGGCTTTAGTCTTAATCTGTAGGGTTCAATATTGAGTTGGCCCACCCTTTTCAGCTATAACAGCTTCAACTCTTCTGGGAAGGCTGTCCACAAGGTTTAGGAGTGTGTCTATGGGAATGATTGACCATTCTTCCAGAAGCGCATTTGTGAGGTCAGGCAGTGGTATGGACTAGAAGGCCTGGCTCGCAATCTTCGCTCTAATTCATCTCAAAGGTGTTCTATCGGGTCGAGGTCAGGACTCTGTGCAGGCCAGTCAAGTTCCTCCACCCCAAACTTACTCATCCATGTCTTTATGGACCTTGCTTTGTGCACTGGTCCAAATCATGGGGGATTATGATGTGGGGTTGTTTTTCAGGAGTTGGGCTTGGTTACTTAGTTCCAGTGAAGGGAGCTCTTACGTCAGCATACCAAGACATTTTGGAAAATGTTGTGCTCCCATCTTGGGAACAGTTTGGGGATGGCCCCTTCCTGTTCCCACATGACTGAGCACCAGTGCACAAAGCAAGGTCCATAAAGACATGGATGAGCGAGTTTGGGGTGGAGGAACTTGACTGGCCTGCACAGTCCCGACCTCAACCCAACAGAACACCTTTGGGATAAATTAGAATAAAGACTGTGAGCCAGGCCTTCTTGTCCAACATCAGTAAGAAGGAAAAAAAGTGCAGTGCTCAAACCATAAATAATAAAAATCAGGTGATTGCTCAATTTAAAGTGCAGTCAAATTCCAAAAACGGATACCAAATAAAATGAAAAATATTAATAATGTGTAGATAATCATTAAAGATATATCATGAGGGATGGGTGAAAAAATTGTGCTTAGTGAAAAATGTTTTTTTTTGTAAGTTAATACAAACACAATTAATAAAGAACACAACCAATATGTGTATATAGTGTCCATATAAATGTCCATATGCATATAAAACATAAGAAACGTGATCAAAAACGTAGATGTATCAAAAATTGAATTTGTTAATGTGTATTAAAAAATAGTGATGCAACTTGATGGATTATTTCAATCAGTTTGACCACGCAGATACCATCACCTCTATACACCAATGAGAAATGGAGGCTTACCGAATCCCCAGGGACCCCCTTTTTAGGGGAGGTCAGTTAATGCGAGTCAGGTCTCAATCAGGTCACGGATCCCACCAAGGATATCCAGGTGCCGATCTCTTTGATGTCCTCCAGGTGTACCAGGAATCTCCTACTCCCAAGAACTGCTCAGTTGTTCACGGCAGATGTCCACAATGTATCACCAGAAAAGATAAAAATGCTCCAAATCGTGTGATACGATTATAACAGGGGTGTTTATTAAAGCTTAAAGGGGTTGTATACCCTCAATTAGAACTTGCACCTACAGGTAAGCCTAGATTAAGGCTTACCTGTAGGTACAAGAAATATCTCCTAAACCTAC
Organism: Lithobates sylvaticus; assembly: GCA_028564925.1. Taxonomy (NCBI): domain Eukaryota; kingdom Metazoa; phylum Chordata; class Amphibia; order Anura; family Ranidae; genus Lithobates; species Lithobates sylvaticus. The sequence goes on from CM053026.1 coordinate 117,019,849, forward strand.
ACGGTTTAGGAGATATTTGCAAAAAATGTTTTACAACGTTGTCTACAGTGCATTCACAGGGTTAATCCCCATTCACATCTTCGGCTCACCGAAGATGAAGTCTCCCGCGCGTATGCGCGGAGCGACGTCTTCGCTGCTCTGGCCAATCAGGCGCTGTGATTGGCCGGAGTGACGATACTCGGAAAAGAGATGGCTGCGGCTGGAGGGGGAGACGAGGATGGCGACGGGGGCCCCGATCTAAGGTAAGTGATGCATAATAAGCTAGTATGCTAGTCATACTAGCTCATTATGACTTTGTCTTGCAGGTGGTTAAAAAAAAAAAAAACGGGTATACAACCGCTTTAAACAAGCAATAAGAACAGACTACATATAGTCAAAAACGAACCGGCAATATTTAAAAACAGCAGACTGATAGCAGAGGAAAAAAAACCTCAATGAGAGTTTTAAATTGCGATCGCGCATGCGCAAATGGTGTGGGCGTGACTACCCGACGATCATTTCGTCAAATGTCTGACGTCATCAGGGGTACTATATGTCCAACATCAGTGCCTGACCTCACAAATGCGCTTCTGGAAGAATGATCAAACATTCCTATAGACACACTCCTAAACCTTGTGGACAGCCTTCCCAGAAGAGTGTAAGCTGTTATAGCTGTAAAGGGTGGGCCAACTCAATACCCTACGGACTAAGACTGGGATGCCATTAAAGTTTATGTAAAGGCCGGTGTCCCAATACTTTTGGCAATATAGTGCATGTATACGAAAATGACATTGCAGAGAGTTACCTATCATACCAGGCTGACACTTATTTAGTGTATACTAGTTAAAGTGTATCCAAACAAAATCTTTTTGTTAGTAGAGAAGGAATAGAACCACTGTCATGTTAGTAATGCTGTGTGAGTCCACAGATGGGAAGATTCAACCTTTCCTAAATGAGAATGAAAGAAATCCAAAATTTGAGTTCTCACCAGAACAGGAATAGAGGGGACATTCTTCAATAGGGACACTGCTCCAAGGGCAATGGTGTAAGAGGGGATTTCACTTGCTTTGAAGAAAAAAGTTTTCACTTTCTATTGTGACTGTGAAACAGAAAGTGAAGGCAATTCTCCCAATTTGGACACAACTGGCACAAAAAAATCTACACAAAAATTTAAAAAAATCTACACAAAAATTTAACCTCCGCTTTTTGGAACCCTCCCCCCCTCCGGCGGGAGCTGCCACTAACGGCACGATCGCAGTTAGAAATTGCACGCTCAGTGCGCCTGTCTTTTGCAAATATCTCCCCCCCCTCCGGTGTCACATTTTGCACCTTTCAGGGGGCCACACACACACCACCATCCTCGTCCTTTATCGATGACTGCTACAATAGATCTATTAAAAACTCCACACACGAGAACACTGCAAATAACTGGCTTTAATTGTACAGACTGAAAATACTCTGTAATGCAGAAAATGCCTTTTAAAGATTATAGCAGTAAGAAACTCCCTGAAAATATACTTATATAATTACCAGACTGTGGACATACTGCACAAGATTATAAGAGACTGTGGACATACTGCACGAGATTACCAGAATGCGGACATACTGCGCGAGATTACCAGACTGCGGACATACTGCACGAGATTACCAGACTGCGGACATACTGCACGAGATTACCAGACTGCGGCCATACTGCACGAGATTACCAGACTGCGGCCATACTGCACGAGATTACCAGACTGCGGACATACTGCACGAGATTACCAGACTGCGGACATACTGCACGAGATTACCAGACTGCGGACATACTGTACAAGATTACCAGACTGTGGACATACTGCACAAGATTATAAGAGACTGCGGAAATACTGCACGAGATTATAAGAGACTGTGGACATACTGCACGAGATTACCAGACTGCGGACATACTGCGCGAGATTATAAGAGATTGTGGACATACTGCACGAGATTACCAGACTGCGGACATACTGCACGAGATTACCAGACTGCGGACATACTGCACAAGATTACCAGACTGCGGACATACTGCACGAGATTATAAGAGACTGCGGACATACTGCACGAGATTATAAGAGACTGCGGACATACTGCACGAGATTACCAGACTGTGGACATTATGTCTTGTGCTAAAAAAAATGCACTGATCAATGTATACATAACACTGGCAGGAAAGGGGTTAACCCTAGGGGGCAATCAAAGGGTTAACTGTGTTCCCCGGGTGTGTTCCAACTGTGTGGGGGATGGGCTCACTGGGACAACACAGAGATCGCTGTTACTGATCACTAGAAACAGCAGATCTTTATGTTGTCCCCTGTCAGAATAGAGATCTTCCTTGTTTACATAGACAGATCCCTGTTCTGCCTCTCTGGACTGCAATCGCTGGTGGCCGGCAGACATCGATTCTCCCAGACCCCTGCGCGCTCACCAGAATACATGCTCCCACAGTTTTTCATGCACGAAACCATCTACAGGTACGTCATTTCGTGCAGCCGAGCCGCCCTGCCACAGTATTTGTGCAGTGGGCGGTCTGGAAGTGGTTAAAGCATATATTTACACCTTTGCAGCCAAATTTAGATAATACGTACTTTATATTTTCTACATGTTTCCATTCACATAGAACAACTCTAATGCCGCGTACACACGGTCGGAATTCTCGTCGGAAAAAGCTCTGATGGTTTTCCCCTCGGAATTCCGACAGAATTTCGCTCAAACTGTCTTGCCTACACACGGTCACACCAAATTCCGACGGTCTGTAACACAGCACTATAAAAGGGAAGTTTAATGCTTCCGAGCATGCGTCGAATTGTTTCCGAGCATGCGTCGGAATTTTGCGTGACGGAATTGCATACACACGATCGGAAAATCCGATAGAAAGGTTTTCCGTCGAAAAAATTGAGGACAGGTTCTCAATCAAAAGTCCGTTGGAAATTCCGACAGAAAAAGACCGATGGGCATACACACGGTCGGAAAATCCGTTGACAAGGTCCCATCGGACTGTTTCCATTGGAAATTCCGACCGTGTGTACGCGGCATAACAACATACAGTGGGTAAAATAAGTATTGAACACGCCACCATTTTTCTAGTTCATTATGCGATACTTGGCTATGTCTTTTACTTCAAATGACAGTTTGGGAGTAGGCAGTTACATTTAAAAAAATACAATGTAAAATTGACAAGGGACACCAACATAGTTGTATCTTTGATCTTAAAGACTACGGAATAATAGTGTTGTAGTAACTTGCCCAAATAAAAAAAAAAGAAGCATAATAATATTATTCTTCATATCACTAGAAAAAAAAAGCCTTTGAAAATCTGTTTGCAATAACTCCATCAGTATCACCAGCGAATCAGCTTCATTATTATCCCATTAAAGAAGAAGAGAATGTGCGCTGCATTTCAAGATTTCCTAATCTGCCGCATCACGAATGGTAATTCTCCATTATGAACGCTAGTTTACAAGACTGACCGCTTCTGGCTCATCCTTGCTTCCGAGCATGCGTGTTTGTACTTTGGACTTTTGTCCAACGGACTTCTGTACACACGCTCTGAGAATCCGACAACAGACATTTGTCCACGGAAAATATTAAAACATGCTATCCAACATTTGTCTGCGGAAAATCCAACAACAATTGTCCGATGGAGCGTACACACAGTCGGATTTTCCGCCAAAAGCCCATCATCACACATTTCCCATCGGAAAGTCCGATTGTGTGTACGAGGCTTAAGAAATAGATTTACCTAGAAAAATGTTCAATGCTTATTTTACCCGCTGTAATTTTAAAATGGCTTCTTACTATTTTACTTGCTCTTTTCTGAAAGCTCTTACAACTGAGGTTTTACACTTTTATAATTGTTAAGGAGAGGGCTAGGGAGGTAAGTTTATCAGTCTGTGTCTGTACTGTGTTCTGTTTTAAACTAGATGTGCACATTGTCGGTTCTAGCAAGAAGAACTCAAGGCTTGGGTGGTTCATGTAGGTCAGGGGTGCCCAACCAGTGGCCCGGGGGCCACATGTGGCCCGCGGAGCCCTCTGATGTGGCCCGCGACCTCCTGCTCTGGGATGGAATAGAATAGAATACTGTTATTAAAGGTCAGTTTATTACTAAAATCACAGTGTATATTTGGGCATAGCTTTTCTGCAGTGATTACTGGGCTGCTTTCAAACTGATTCGTAGGTGCAGAGCAGTTTACCTGCAGGTTACCTGCACTGAGCCATAGACTTCTATTATTACCTGGTGAGCTTTCTGAAAGTGCACCAAACCTGCAGAATATAATAGAAGTCTATTACAAACTGCAGGAAAGCCAAAGGTACACTGCGTTGCACACGTTGTGCGGGTAAACAGCAGTGCATCAGTGTGAAAGCAGCCTTGGACCCCTTTCACACAGTCAGTCCGACCAATTAGACCCTCCATTCACCTCTAAGTAGTGGCAGGCAAACCACCGACTTGTGTCCTACCTCCAATACGATCCGCTAAAAAGTATCGTGGGCTGCGTCCGTGTCTGCTCTCCAAATGCAAAGTGGACACGGACATGCCCTCCACCTGCTCATTACCAAGTTACTTAAGTGGCCCTCGCTCTTCAAAAGGTTGGGCACCCCTGATGTAGGTTAATTAACTTTTAAACCAATCTGTCCCTATATCCATCACTAGTTATATGCCCCCCCATTTTTTGAACAAGCTGCCTATAGAGTCCTGTGCATTATAATGCTCTAAAGCAGTGGTCTCCAAACCTGGGGCTAGATGCAGCCCTTTGCTTGCCTTTATCAGTTCCTTGAGGCATAATTCCTTCCACTGACAACAAAAATGGGGCCCTATTCAGCCTACTGACACCAGTTGTTTCTCCCCCTAATACCAAAGATTGTGCATTGTTTACTCCCACTGACTACAGTCTGGCTCCCCTAAAATCTGAGGGACAGTAAACTGGCCCTTGCTTTAGAAAGTTCTTTAGGAAAGTTTGGAGACCCCTGCGCTAAAGAAATTAGAAAAGTAATTCATATTTTTTAATTTTTTTTTAGGCAAGCAGTGTAAATGGGAACTTATAACAAACATATACCTTGATGAGACAGGGTCTCTTTAACCGCTTGCCGACCGGCTCACGCTGATATACGTTGACAGAAGGGCAAGTACTGGCATATTAACGTACCTGTACGTTGCGCTTTAAGAAGCGGTTTACAGGTGCGTGAGCGCCGGCTGCGAGCTCTGGGAGTGTGATTGCGGACTCGATGTCTGCGGGGATACCCGCAATCGTCTCATGGAGAGGAAGAACGGGGAAATGCCGTTCTGCCTAGTGACACTGACACTGATCACAGCTCCTGTAATCGGGAGTGGTGATCAGTGTCGTGCCACACATAGCCCCTCCCCCCACAGTTAGAATTACTCCCTAGGACACAATTAACCCATACAGCGCCCCCTAGTGGTTAACCCCTTTACTGCCAGTCACATTTACACAGTAATCAATGCATTTTTAATCGCACTGATCGCTGTATAAATGTGAATGGTCCCAAAACAGTGCCAAAAGTGTCCGATCTGTCCGCCATAATGTCGCAGTCACGATAAAAATCGCTGATCGCCGCCATTACTAGTAAAAAAACAAATTATTAATAAAAATGCCATAAAACGATCCCCTATTTTGTAGACGCTATAACCTTTGCGCAAACCAATCAATAAATGCTTATTTCAATTTTTTTTCCAAAAATATGTATAAGAATACGTATCGGTCTAAACTGAGGAAAAACATTTTTTTTTTCATATATATTTTTTGAGGATATTTATTATAGCAAAAAGTAAAAAAGAATGCATTTTTATTTTCAAAATTGTCGCTATTTTTTTGTTTATAGCGCAAAAAATAAAAACCGCAGAGGTGATCAAATACCACCAAAAGAAAGTTCTATTTGTGGGAAAAAAAGGACATCAATTTTGTTTGGGAGCCACGTCGCACGACCGCGCAATTGTCAGTTAAATCGACGCAGTGCCGAATCGCAAAAAGTGCTCTGGTCTTTGGCTAGCCAAATGGTCCGGGGCTTAAGTGGTTAAACACGTTTAAACACGTTGAACTGGATGGATTTTTTTCAACCAGACTAACTATGTAATGTTTCACGTGACCGATCAACGCCATTTGTAACAATAATTGTTCTTTTTGAAGATGTGGGCTAGTAGTGTGAAGCTGATCAATTTTGATTAGTTATTTGATTTCTAACGTTTCATTTTTGTCTAATGGATTCTTTACTAGCTGGCTGATGCAGGACCATATGAAATATGACAGTGATTTCTATCATCACCCCTAATATAGCTACATTTCTGTGAATGGTTTTTAATCTCACAACATCTTTCCCATGTAACCAATTCACGCCATTAAAACACATGGTGAGGATTTGGTACAGTTTTTGCTGCCTGTCTTTCATTGGTAGTTTTATCTCCATCACAAAAAGTTTACTGCCTGGTTAGAAAATCCCTTCTTTTGGTTAAATGTAGATATCTCAGGCATATTCAATAAAGATTACAAGATCTGCAGAGAGGTGCAAATGGTGGAGATCCATAGCATCTAGGCTTCTGTTTTCTTGAGTCAGATCAGATAGGAAGCAATTTTTGGAAGCTATCATTTTGCACATGATTGCTGCACTGCCTTTAAATAACACTCCTCCGTTCAGCTTCCAGGGGCAATGTGCTTCTGAGCCTGGGTCAGGGCACAGGCTGTTGGAAATCCAGGGGCAGTAGAATATTTTTGAGTCAGCAATGTGAGTGATACTCACTGGGACATAACACCCATCCAAGTTGTGGATAGGGAAGTAATATCTGGCTGTGTAAAATGCTCTAGTGCGTGAGTGCACAAAGGTTGGGGCAGGGTAGAAGTGGTTAGACGTGTGCACTGCTGAAAAATTTGTTCATTTTCGTTTTCGTTTCATTTGTTTTTTAGCTTTTTTCGGAAATTCAGATAATTTGAAAATTCGAAAATTCGAAAATTCGGTAATTCGAAAATTCAGTAATTCGAAAATTCGGTAATTCAGAAATTTGAAGATTCGAAAATTTGGTATTCGGTAATTCAGAAATTTGAAAATTCGGTAATTCAAAAATTTGAAAATTCGGTAATTCAGAAATTTGAAGATTTCGAAAATTCGGTATTCGGTAATTCGGAAATTCGAAAATTCTGAATTCGGAAATTCGAAGATTCAGCAATTCAAAAATTTGTAATTCGGAAATTCGAAAATTCGAAAATTCAGGGAATTCGAAAATACAGAAATTTGAAGATTCGGAAATCCAAAAATCCGAAAATGTGTTCATTTTCGTTTTCGTTTCATTTGTTTTTTAACTTTTTTCGGAAATTTCAAAATTCAGGAATTTCGGAATTAACGAATTTGTCATGCACATCTAGTCTAGAAGTGATGTTTGCACAGTTATTCACTGCTAAATATAGGGAAAAAAATAAATGTACAATGTGCAGCTGAGTCAAGAATAGGGCCACTGAAATCTGAAGTACATAATGGTACTGGAAAAATGTAGAAGAGAAAAATGTAGAAGAGAAAAAAGTTTATAAAACCAAAGTAATGTAGTGCAATAGTGTCTTTAGTTTTCCTTTTTTTAACACATTTACTATTCATCAAATATGCACAGTTGTGGCTTCTTCTGAAAACAAATTATAATGCATTATTTGATTTAGTAACATGTGAATAACATGTGAATATATGAAATAAGTTACACATTGCTAATTATACAGTGTGACATCAAGAAACAGTCAACACAGTGGTTTAGTGTGGGAGTGCACCACTCCAAAGTAATCACCTCTCCTAAGATCAGTTCTGGCCGCAATCAGGCAGGGTGCTGGCTCTGTTTGCAACAGAGATAATGGAAAAATAGAATGCTGGATAGCCGCACTCCAAAAAAGTTCACCTTTATTAAAAAATGTATATCAAAGCATCACAGGGCAATACAGACTAACTCCACTGCTGTTGACGCGTTTCACACCCGATATGGTGCTTAGTCATAGCTATTTTTCCACAGTTGTTTAGTGCTTAGCACTTTTACCTTGCAGCACTAGACTCATTGATTTGAATCCCAAGCAAGGCATTATCTGTATGGAATTTGCATGTTTTCCCGGTGCTTGTGTGGGTTTCCTCTCAAACTCCAAAGAATTGATAGAAGGTAACTTGGCCCTAGTATGTGTACATATGCATGTGATATAGGAATGTATGCTTCTTGAGGGACTGATGTGAATGTAAAGCACTGCATAAACTGTTGGCACTAAATAAATATTTATTGGCGAGGAGGGTCTATATTTTAGAATGGCTAAGGCCCATGCACACTGGACACTTTGGCAATCTCTCCTAGACCAGAAACAGTGTAACACCACTCACACTGTGAATAAAGAATTCCTTGTGGGTACTGGTCCTGGCTCACCACCGTCAATAGTAATTGAAGAAAAAGGAAAATTGGTCTCACACTTCTGTAGAATAGTTACTCTATTGTCAAAGTGCCAAAGGATGTAAACAGGACGTTACAGGAACATTGGTAGACCGGTTTCACACGGATAACTCGTGCTTGTTCACAACCAAGCACGAGTTATACATGTGGAACTGGTCTACCAGTGTTTCTGTAACGTTCTATTCTACAGAAGTTCTTCCTTCCATGGTTTGCGACCAATTTTCCTTTTTCTTCAATATCTCTCCTTGACATCTTTCCTCCTGGCAGCGGCATTTTGGCTTGACATTTGTAAACTTGTTTAGATGTGTTTAGGCACTTGGGAATTCATTAATTTCATTGCCAGAATGCTCCTGGCCCCTCCCTCCTGTCGAGTGCCCCCCCAGCAAGCAGCTTGCTATGGGGTCACCCAAGCCGAGCTGCAGCTCCATCTGTCCATTCATACACGGAGCTGAATTTTGGCCACACCCCCTATCTCTCCTGATTGGCTAACTGACTTTGATTGCCAGCAGTGGGAGCCAATGGCGCCGCTGCTGTGTCTCAGCCAATCAGGAGGGAGAGTCCCAGATGGCGGGGGGGACTCATGGATATCGCTGGGTAGGGATGGGCTTACGTAAGTATTAGGGGGGCTGAGGGGGGCAGCTGCACACAGAAGGCTTTTTATCTTAATGTATAGAATCCATTAAAAGGGTTGTAAAAGTTCGTGTTTTTTTTTTCACCTTAATGCATCCTGGAACGCGCTCGCTCTCTGCCCGGGATTCTCGGCTCTTGATTGGATAGATTGATAGCAGTGCAGCCATTGGCTCCCGCTGCTGTCAATCAAATCCAATGACGCAGGCACAGGGCCGCCATCAGGGGGGTACAGCCCATACAGATGTAAGGGGCCCGGGCATTCTGAGGGGCCCCGATCTCTCTGGATGCCCGGGCCCCAAGTTGGCACCTCCTCTTTGTTCTTTTCTCCACCCTACACTAGCCCTGACTCCTGCTGGGGCCGCCACTGGCTGCACTGGCTCCTGACACTAGATGGAGCGCTCGAGGGGTGCAGAAATTAGTGCCACGCCCCCTCCGGAACACCAGTGGTTACATTCACCTGCTCCTCTCCTCCCCCTCATTTGATGGCAGCTCCGTCCTCCTATCCATCCTTGGTCTCAGCGTGCAGTGACAGGCGGCTCGAGAGATGCAGCTGTCCTGGAAGGAGAGAATCCCCACGCTGCTCCATCCCCTCCAGCATGCCTGAGCTCTCTTACACACATCCCTTCTCCCGCTCCCCTCTCTCCCTGCCTGTGTGCTGCTGAGTCTGTGAAGGGGATGTGGGGGCGGGAAGATTAAACAAGTCGACAGTCACATTGAGAGAAGCTGCTGAATGAGAGCCCCCGTGGACCATCCAAGTGAGTGAGCATTGTGACCAGACCCTGACCCCTCTCTCTCCCCCCCTCTCTCTCTCCCCCCCCCTCTCTCCCCCCTCCCTCTCTCCCCCTGCCCCCTCTTTCTCCCCCTTCCCGCTTTCTCTCCCCTCTCTCTCTCTGCACCCCCCTGCTCTCTCCCTGCCCCCCCTCTCTCTCTACTCTTTCTCTCTCTCTCCATTCTCTCTAAAGCCGAAAAAAAGAAAACAAATGCAGCCACCGCACCTAAGTATTAGTAGGCTGTAAATTGTATTCCTCTACCTTCACAGTGGATTCGGTGGGATGGAAAATGGGTGGACCCTGGGCAATGTTGGTGGTCAGGCCTGGGGGGGGGGCAGTCCTTAAGCAGTGTAAGGGGCCCCAAAATCTCTTATGGCTGCCCTACGCGGGCACCAGGGGGCGGGGCCGAGTCCTGCATTCGGCATCTATGAACGCCAAATGCAGGACTTCGGAGCGCGCCCGCAAGGTAACCCCCTTGGGAGAGCGCTTCTCCTAGGGGGTTATCTGATGTGTGGAGGAGCCGTGAGAGCCGCCGAGGGACCCCAGAAGATGCGGATCGGGGGCCACTCTGCAAAACAAGCTGCACAGTGGAGGTAAGTATGATATGTTTGTTATTTTTATCTTTTTTAAATACGAACCTTTATTGTCACTTTAGGATCAAAAACCTTCTGCCTTTACAACCACTTAGCTTTGACAAAAAAAATGGAAGCTGATTGGTTTCTATGTACAGCTGCACCAGATTTTGCACTCTCCAGTTTTCTTTTGTAATGTGTGAACATTATAACATAAGTTGCACAGTGCTAATTATACAGTATGCCACCAATGAGGAGGGTCTATATTTCACATGACTGTGGCTTTCATAGTAAAACTTTACAAATCCAATCAGTTGTGCTGTGTGTGTAGGAGAAGCACTATGTTAGGAGGAGCTAAGGACACATGTAACCCCTTCAATGGCTGTGATCTCTTCTACTGCAGCCTTTTTCTCTGTTACCTTAAATGCATCTTCTTGCAGAACACTTTATTGCCCCATACCCTGAGTACAGGAGATCTGATCTGCCCCTAAATGCCCATACACATAGGGGAATCCTGCACTTCCTAACTTCTGTCTGCCCCCCTTCCACACAATCTCCCCAGCACACACTTCCAACATGCTGGCTGCTACATTGTTATTCAAGCAAAACCTGTCCCCCCCCTATAATGCCTGCATTCTCTCTCCACCCCCACAGCTGCTTCCCTGCACGAGCTGGGATTGCCCACTCCACTCCCAGCCTTTCAATTATTGATTGCCCACAAATCTTCCCTGCCTGCTCATTTCATCTGTACGCCTTGTGCCTCCCGTGTTCTCCACTACAAAAACCTATGTGTGTGTGTGACTGAGAGACTTTGTTCCTTCTTTGCTCTTATTCAGCACTGCAGCAGAATAGAACTGCAGCGTAAGATCCACCCAATGTGCTTAGTCCTCCCTGTGTGCCGCCGCCGCTGCCGCCGCCGCTGCTACTGCTGCTGCTGCTGCTGGCCCTTTCAGCACTGAGCCGCGGACAGCTCCCTGCGCTGCTGACAGTCACACCGCCCGCCGCTGCTGCTGCTGCTGCTACTGCCGAGCGGAGTGCAAGCTGGACAGAGGTAAGTAGGGCTACACTCAGGGCAGCAATATTCTATTACCGGGGCAGCCGCACTCTCACAGCTACTGCTGTCCCTTCCTTCCCCAGGCAATGAGAACAGAGAGCTGTCATGATAGGGGACAACTTAGTAACTTTTTTTTTTGCAGCTGTCATTTGCAACCAATTCCTTATTGTGACCTAGCAGTAATGAGAAAGCATTATTCTTCTTTGTATTTTTATATTGTATAAGACAGCTAATATTTTTGTATTGCCTTTATTTACTGTAATTTTCATTTGCAAATTGCAATACAACTTACTTTGTAGTTTTGCACAATCTTTTTTGTTGTATATATGTATATATATATATATATAAACACATACACATATATATATATATATATATATATATATATATATATATATATATATATATATATATATATATATATATAAATCATATCTATCTATCTATCTATCTATCTATCTATATATATATATAGATATATATATATATATACAAAATGATATCTATCTATCTATCTATATATATATATATATATATATATGTGTGTGTTTTTTTTTTTTTTTTGCAATCAGTTTTGGACTGTAAGTGTGTTTTTTTTATTTTTTTTTAAAGGATCTAACTTCTTGCAAAAATTGCCCTTATACTATAGAGCATGCACTAATTCTGATTATTATTAAGTAACGTGATCTGTAAGTTTAGAACTAGGTGGAATAATGAGCTGTGATTGGTTTCTTTGGGAAACCTCACTTTGTTGCTTTTTTTTTTGGTTGTTGTTTCCTTACCAGCAGATGACAACTTATTGCAGTAGTTGGCTCAAAGTGCAGCAAGCTTGCTGCAGAACCAGCATGTTCCCCCCTAGCACTCTTCGCTGCCTTCTTTTGCCTGCAGTGCCTTTCTGCTCAAGGTCCCTCTGGCATAGAAGGGGTTAAAAATGAGACCTTCTGGTTCTGCGGAGTCTGAGTCATCCCCAAGAGCTGTCATTTGTCAAACAACTGCACAGTGAGCCAAATGCAGAGTGTCAGGGCAAACAAAATCTCATTACCAGAATCAGTGTGCGTCAAAGGGTGCGCTGTGATTGATAGTAGTAGCTGTTCCCACAAAGGTAATACTAGGCAGACTGGCTGGATCCAAACATTAAAATCACCACCCCCCCCCCCTCTCCCTCCACCTCCACCCCCTTAGTAGACAAGAACAGGGTAAGCTGCAGTCAACTGCAGTGCAGAGAGTTGAAAATAACCAGGCACAAGAATACTATGGGGGTGCATGTGTGGTTCCTACATTGTGCAATGGCACCAAGTACTGTAATACTTAAAAAACTTGACTGCAAGCGTTGTCTTCAGTAACTGATGTACAGTCACTCTGAATGATAGAAAAGTTCCATCTGTCATTTAGTCCCAGGGTTGTGGATTTTCAGCTTATATCATTGTTTCTCTTATAGTCTCTGGTCCACTGGACATCCAGCGACTAGCAAACCCACGGTTGCCATTTTGCGGAAATCTAGCCGGGAATGGTAAAAGCTCATTTAGAAATTACAAGCTGTTGGATCTTTTTTTATCTTTGAAGAATGTCAACATTTACCCGCAAATAGAATTGCGTAATATAATTGGAGGTCACAGGAAAATGTTGCGTCAGCGAACCCTTGGCAAGAAAAGAGGCGGGGACTCTCTAAATTGGAAGGACGTAAATTTTACGCCATACTAACACCCAATTGGTTAACAGGAATTTTTTTTTGTTTAACAACAGCCCCCCCCCCCCCCTCCATTTTTATCTCCTATTGATCTGTGTGGAACAGGTTTGGCATACATTTTACATAACTGGAAAAGTGTTTGATGGAGGACAGAAAAGTTATATTAAATCTAGAAAAGATATGTTACTATGCTTATGTTTTTATGCTCCTTTGCAATTAGTACATTAAGATACCCTTTTTTTTTTTTTTTTTTTTATACGCCACTCCAGTTATATATCAAAATTAAAGTAATTCCACAGGGAATTAGAAACATTACAATTGAAAAAATGAACACTTTGTTTATGATGTGGAAAAAATACCAGCTGTCTATGTTAGCTACGTATATTATGAACCATGTATCGCCAGTTTTCCTAGACTGGGTGTGCACTGGTTCCATTACATCTTATTATTACCAATTAGACTATTCACTCACTGCTGTGTAATCTGCTCCTACTAAATGACTAGTTGACTGAACTCACTGCAGTATATTACACATGCATTTTACTACTGAGAAAATAACAGCATTCACAATACATTAAAGAAAAAAAAATCTTTCAGACAGAGCAGCATGGTATGAACATGCACTGTTCATTTTACATCGTGAAACATTCATTTTAAATGATATTGTATATACACCTGTTGTTTGTATAACACCACACTACATGGATTTCCTGAGATTACTCAGGTGTGTTTATTAAAGAGATTGTTCACATGCAAATTAGGGTTTATATGTAATATTTTAGATTACATATTACCTATTTTATATTACATATTATGATGTTACATATAGTATATTCAGTGGAGTCGTGTCGAATATCTTATATTATTGGTAGTATGTATAGCAATATTTATAGTACTTGGAATTGGGAATTATACAGAAGTATGTAACTTTTATACATTTTGAATCCCTGTTAGTGAAAAAAGAAAATTCTTCTTATAGGGCTAATGAAAACTGAATTTTACTACTATTCTGAAGGCATGACAATGCGGATACATTCATAGTTGCAAGCCCTGCCCTGTGGTAATGGTGTGCATTACGTCATTCATAGGAACATCAGACTACACAAAACCCTATTCAGTTACAACAGATCTGTTTGCAAATACAGAAAAACCTATAACCACAGCTTTTATAATGATGGGCCACTTCATTTAGTTCATTTTGAGGCATATTTTGGTTTGCACATTGGATGTAAAGCTCAGGATAGAGTGGATTTGCATATGACTCTGCAGGCCAAACAAATATACATGTCTGCTATACAGTATATGCTTTTGTTATAATATATAAGTGCGTGTGTTGGAAGATTATGATAATGATGGTCAAAGACTTATCTATCCATCCCGTTTTCCATTTGATATTTGAACGATACAGATGTTTACTGCCCATACTGTATTTCTTTGTACATGCACATGCCTGTACCATATGTATGTGACATATAATTGTATATATGAGTGTGTGTAAAATTTGACTGCTTTAAATTATTTTTTAACTAAAGTAGCAGGGAATATTTTGCTAGCATTTTTTCTGCATTACTTTATCAGGAAGAAAACTTCAGTTTGTTATACCAAAATCAGCAATGATGGATGTTTACAGCAGAGATAAAATAGAACATACCATGTGTACAGCAAAACTTTTTTATGGTTACGACCTTTACTTTTTTTTAAATTACCTTTTGTTTTTTTTTGTTTTTTTATTCTTTATTTCAGGCACAATGATAGACGAAGAATTCAGGCATTACCTTTAGCAATTTTAGTATTTTTGATTGCGATGATGTGCCTTAGGTAGCTTAGATTGTAATCTTACATAAGGAACATTTATGTTTTTTTCCTATACTGCTTCTTACCTCCTATTTATACAAATGGAAAGCTCCACTTTTTTTTATTTGAATTTCCAAGTAAATGTGTTGAAATACTGTGATGCTTACTGATCCCATTTACAAATTCTGCTGATACAAGTCAATGACAGTAATTAGGAGTGTTCTCAAGGGAATTGATGTTAATTTAAAATAGCCAACTTGGTGCACAATGGTTCCACCCCTGCGACTTTCATTCTAACAAATGCATTCCTATGTAATAGTAATGCAACAATACATTAGGAGGTGTGTATGGTGCCATTTATGGTGCATTGGTTGTTGTGGGTTTCCCATATCTTCTCATTTAGTGGGTGCTCAGCTGTAGGTTCCCTAGCACAATATGGATAATTAAAGTGGACATTGGTTTCCTTTTTTGTTGCTTTTTTTGGGGGGGGGGGCGGTAATCTTAATTTTTTAACAGATTTTTCTCAGCATTCTCTGTAATTTTAAAGCTTGCAACACAGGCCAAAATGTTTACACATTAGAAATGGTTTTAGTAAAGTTGTGTGATAATCTTCCCATGTATGTAGCATTAATTATTGTATTAGCAGATTGTAGGTAAAAGGCATTGGGTTTTACCCCAAAAGTGGTGGGATTTCTTTGTCTAATATTCTGTGTATTGCTGCTAATAAGGCAGGGATACATGCACCTTGTAGATTCTGATTAATTCCTAATAGGCTGTAATAGGGACATCCAATAATACAAGTAAATGGCGCAACAACCTAAACACAATGATTCAAAAACTTTTTTCTCCAGTGGTTGGAAGAAATACATATACATATATATATGTATACAAACATATACACATACACACAGAGCAGATGCTGAATACACAAAAGCTGGTGCATGTAGGTATACCCAATATTTAAACTTTAGGGCATGGGAATTTAACAAAATTCTCTGGATAACAATGAATCAAATGAATAAAATAAAAATGACCAGGGATATGACGGGGAGGGGTGGTGGGGTGTACTAAATAAGTCCGTAGCAATGGCAGCCATCCATTGGGAACAGAAACTGTTATTCCCGGTACACTAGAAAAGAAACAAGAAAGAGAGGCGCCTCTGGGTGCAGACTGTATGACAGTTTTAATATTTGTGCAAAAGACAAAGATAAAATACACTCACATTTGGTAGGTGAGTGTTGAGCATAATAAGTGTCCTGTGTGGTTGGAGTCAAACGCTGGGGCTGGATCTGTGCAGGGGTTCTCGTCCACAGGCTGAGGCAGATGTCTTCCTGGCCGTCCGTAGTGGATGGGGTGCCAAAGCGAGGCTTGGAACTCAAGCGTGCAATCCAGGCGAGCAGCGATGACGTCACAGCATGCGACGCGTTTCCTGAGCTGGCAGGGCCGTGTATCATGTGACGACCGCGCTCCATTGTCAAGCTCTGACAAAGGAGCGCGGTCGTCACATGATACGCGGCCCTGCCAGCTCAGGAAACGCGTCGCATCTGCCTCAGCCTGTGGACGAGAACCCCTGCACAGATCCAGCCCCAGCGTTTGACTCCAACCACACAGGACACTTATTATGCTCAACACTCACCTACCAAATGTGAGTGTATTTTATCTTTGTCTTTTGCACAAATATTAAAACTGTCATACAGTCTGCACCCAGAGGCGCCTCTCTTTCTTGTTTCTCTTCTGTAATAGGGACATCAACTATCATGAGGGGCCAGCTCTAGATTTACATTACCAAAGATTAAAGTGGAACATAAGTCAGAAAATTAAGTTTTGCTAGATCATTTCATGCTGGTCCCTTTTGCAGGTATAGCTATGTAAAACATTAAAAATAAGTGCCTATACTGTTTAAGGTCCAGTAATACAGTTTGGAGGATTTACTAAAACTGAAGTACTCAGAATCTGGTGCAGCTGTGCATAGTAGCCAATCAGCTTATAACTTCACCTTGTTCAGTAAAGCTTTGGCAATAAAACCTAGAAGCTGATTGGTTTCTATGGAGAGCTGCACTAGATTTTGCACCTTCCAGTTTTAGTAAATCACCCCCACTGTCTCACTCTGCACATGCTCAGTTGCTTTCCATTTTAGGCATTTTTAGTCACTGCTGGGTTTGTAGAAGCCGAACTGCTGGTAGACTTAAAGCAGAATTAAACCCTCCTATCCTTTACAGCCAAGGAAGCTGCTTCTCTTTGATCTGCAACTGCCATGGTGCTGCACATGTGATCAGTTATGACACCAACCATTTGATGGTTTGACAGTTTGGTTGAAGATACAAGCAAACTGTGACAGTTAGCAATCCTGATGTTCCAGGAATGTAACAGTTTTTTGAAACCATTAAATAAATAGGTTTAGTTCCGCTTTATGATTTACTGCTGGGGCTCTGGGCTTCAGCAAAATGGCAGCCTCCAGCAAGAAGAAACAGGAGCAATACTGGAGGATACTTAGAGCACACATATTTCTGCTTGTGATATGAGGAGGGAATATACAATTCTATGAGTGGCTGAGTGAATGTTGAGTTCCCCAGGGCCTTGTAATGGTTTATTCTTTATTGTTGTCGTGCAATACAAAATATTCAGTTAACCAGATACATTTCTTTGCAGTCAAATTGTACAACATTCCCAAGGGATATTCCACTAAAATGGAAGAGTTGTGCCACACCTGATTGGTTGTTATTTACAAAACCTCCACAATTCTCCTAGCAGTAAATAATAACCTCTTTGGGGAGAGGTGTTGACCCTTGACTGTACACATAAATGGTGTAAAACCTGAAACTAGCAGTCAGTACCTATAGTGCATGCAGTGAGTCAAACATAAACAAAAGCTGTGGTCAGAATACTCATCTTGGTATGTATGTGTAGCACTCCCCCCGTAAGGGCTGCTGATAACTGGTTCCTGCACAGCCAGGCAATAAGCATTTTTCACTTGCATCGGGACATGGGAAATTTGTCTCTGAGCTTGGTTTGGTTGTTTTATTAGGGGTTATAACTTAAATGAGGAAAATGGGTTATAGAATGCCCTATTGGCCAAAACAATGAAGGAGACAACTTCCTTCTTATGTATAAAATCCTGGACTGTCCTTCCGGGACACCGTCAGTATTTAGTGATCAAAAGTAAACGTCTCTTGAAGACTAGGAGCTCTCTGTCCCCTTGAGAAAATAGCACAGTATGTTGTAAACTGCATACAGGAGTATCTCCTCTCCTCTGTAGAACTGCTCCCAGCTCTACTGCCTGCAGGAACTACCAGCACTCCTGGTTGTTTGTTCACCAGCTCACCTGGCTGCTCCAAAGATCTCCCAGGGCAAGGGATAGGAATGGTTAAGCACAGTGATGTCCTCCTGAAAGCTTGCTACATGTGGCAGTCTCTCCCCTTGTGAATCCCTGGGTGTGCTGATGTGCTCCCTGATGCTCCTTAGGCAAGACTCCTCCTCAAACCAAGACACTGATAGGATCTTCCCAAGCCAGCCCGAGTCCAGAATGGAGGCAGAACCCCCCCCCCCAGACGGAGGGGTCCCCTACTAGGCCCCTGACAGCCTCCCCAGCAGTCCATCTTCCACCCGACTCCCTGCTGGCATGGCTCCCCCATATTTAAGGGCTGACCTAGCCACCCTGCCAGGACACTCTGCCTGCGGATTGGCCAAGTTTACTCAAGTATGCAGATCAGTACCTCCTTGCTTCCGCCCACTAACTTCTAGAAGCTTCTCCAAACTTCTATATCCAGAGGAGGTAACAGAGACCTGCCTCTTTGGAACCTTTTTCAGCCTGACCTGCATTAACCCTGACCCAATTTCTGACTCACAAACTTATGAGTCATAACTTTAATTTGCCTGTACTGACACTAGTAGCACACTAGAGAGTGCTACATATTATAAAAAAAAAAAAAAACATTTTCAAGTTATACCTATAGGTAAGCCTATAATAAGGCTTACCTATAGGTACAGTAAATATCTCCTAAAGGTGTGCCGTATGTACTGTGCCAATGATGTCATCGGCGCATGCGCTGTGAATAAATGGCCCTCCATGCCGTTTCTTCACTAGCATGTGCCTTGACTGGCGTCTCCAGTGTGCAGTCGCGGGAGTGTTGTCACGCAACTTCGGCCGGTCACAGAGCCGAAGTCCGCGGCCTTGGAAGGAAGAGGGGCGAACATGGATGAGGCCTCCAGCTGGGACAGCGCGGGCTTTGTTTGCAGGTAAGTGTCACATAATGTGCTAGTATGCGATGCAGGGAACAAAAAAGGAAGTAAAACCCATCAGGGTTTACTACCTCTTTAACTGTAAAGCACTTTTTATGTACTAGTTGTCAGAATTGGAAAACACAGTGGGGTTGATTTACTAAAACTGGAGAGTGCGAAATCTGGTGCAGTTCTACATAGGAACCAACCAGCTTCCAGGGTTTTTGTGAAAGCTTAACTGGACAAGCTGAAGTTAGAAGCTGATTGGCTACCATACACAGCTGCACTAAATTCTGCACTCACCAGTTTTAGCAAATCAACTCCAGTGTACTCTGCACTAAGATGGAAATACTGGGGTGGAGTAGTTAGAGTGGAAATCTGCTTCTGGGCCCATGAGGTTAGTGACCAAGCTTACCTTCTTCTACATATCTACAAGCTGTGTGCTCTCATTAAATCTTAACTCTAGTCCAAACGTTTTGTTTTGAACAAAGCAGAGAAAGATTAGACTCTCTGGGATTGATTTACTAAATACAAATAGACTGCACTCTGCAAGTGCAGTTGCTCCAGAGCTTAGTAAATGAGCAGAAGCTCTGCTGACTTCTATCATCCAATCATGTGCAAGAAAAAATATTTTTTTTAAATTTTCCTTGCATGTGATTGGGTACTCTTTTCAAAGTGAAGGTTTACCTGACTTACTAAGCTTTGGAGCATCTGCACTTGCAGAGTGTAAATGCACTTGTGTGCTAATGCTGCTGAGATTTCACATCACCTCCATCGAAAAGAATCAAGCATTGGATCCTTCATTGGGTTTTTGAACAAACTACTATTCCTCAGCAATGTTTACTTTTCTAGGAACTATAAATGTATAATTTTAATTAAATTGTATTACACTTGAGCACTTTTAGTGTTGAAAAGGACAAATTAAAGTTTTAGCTTTGGACAAAGTGGAGATGGATTGGAACACCTGTCGTTTTTTTTATCGCTTCCTCGGCCCCCGTTAAGAAGATTCACCCCCTCTATTTTTCTTGTTTACCGTTATCATCAAAAGTGAAAGTTAAAGTGGTTCTGCACTCATTTCATTTAGTAAATCTCTTTGCCTTCCAAATCAGGCAAAGAGTACTAAATGAAATTTTTTTTTTTTTTTTTTTTTTTACTTACCTTGTAATTGAAGACTTCCGGTCTTCTCCCTCTGCGGCGGCGGGCGGGGTCTCTGCGTCGATCGTCGTCACGCCGCACTGTCTCCTGGGATCTGGTGTCATTGATCCCAGGAGTCAGTGCGGGCATCTTCCGAAATCTCGCGAGATTTCGGCCACATCTTCCGAAATCTCCCGAGATTTCGGCCGCATCTGCCGAAATCTCGTGAGATGTCGGCAGATGTGCCGTTACTGCGCACGCGCGAGTAACGGCGGTGCATGCTGGGCCATCAACAGTGCCTGTGGGGTTTCACATGCCCACAGGCAAGATGGCCCCCAGCACTAAAGAAGAAGACGAGGAACTTCAGCGGACGAAAACCGGCGGCGATCGAGATGGAAGATGGAACAGGTGAGTCCCCTAATAAAGGTAAGCATACTTTATATTACGTCCTTAAAAAAAATTTTTTTTTACAGAGTGCAGAACCGCTTTAAAAAATATCCTAAATTTTGGGTTGTCTCCAGAACAATAATAGGGGGGGGGTCCTCCAAAGGGGGCACTATTTCTGGTGACTTGCAGGGGGAGAGGCGCAATGGTTTCCCTTAATTGGGGTGAAGGTAAATATCCCGAATGGGGCTCAGATGGCAAACAAATATTGATAGGCGTTGTAACTCCCTTACTTTATCCAAAATGAAAAAAAAAGTTTTGCCTATATTGTAGTTCTACTTTAATTGTAGAAAATCTCTACTAGTAAGCCCTATTAGGTAAAACACATTCAGGGGTTGTCTTTAGGTGGGGACTGCTATTGCAGCTATTTGTGCAATATACTTGGATTACAGTGACATCGTCAGTGTGCGGTGGCACTTCTTTCTGTTCATTGATGCCCGACATAGCTTAATCTATGCACCATGGCCATGTTATTTTAGTTACATTTCTGCTATTGTCCTATTTTTGATGTGGGGGATGCCTTTTCATAAGACTACTCACTGTTTTGTGTAGGTAAGACCATTTTGCTAAGACCATTTTGCTATTACTTAATCAGCAAAGCATATTTTTACCATGTCATGTAATTAAAGCGGAGTTCCACCCAACTTTAGAACTTGTTCTTAAAGGAAAGATAGCTTCTTTTTTTCACTTACCTTAGTACTTTAACGGTGAACCTTCGGCCCAGCCTTGCTGCGGTGAGGTACGTCATGTCCTTTTCTGGCTCTGCCCCTCCTCCTTCCACCCGCTGCCTTCTGGGACCTGTGTGTGTCCCAGTAGATGATGGGGCCATTCAGAAAGAGCCGTGTGACTCGCGAATGCGCAGGGGAAACTGGCTGTGAAGCCTGAAGGCTCCACAACCGGTTTCCCTTAGCTACTATGGCACCTGATCCGATGGACGGATTGGCCTTGGGGGGGCCGACATCATGGGCACCCTGGACAGGTAAGTGTCCTTATTAAAAGTAAGCTGCTACAGTGTTTGTAACTGCTGACTTTAAAAAATACTTTTTTCAGGGTGGAAATCCGCTGTAAAGTGAAATTGCAAACTCATTCTTTCTTGAGTTCCTGCCCTCAGCAACATCAGGGATCTTTATTATTCTTAACATCAGGGATCTGCCATAAAGTAAAGTTTCTGGCTTGCCATCCTTAGGGTCATTAATTGCATATAACTTTGGAGAACCTACTAGGGAGAAGGGGCCTAATGATGCTATAATGCTGTTAAAAGTGGTTGCCTAGTGACTAACCCATAATTATTTAAAATACATGGTCTAAAATAGGGGAAGTTCAGAGATCTGCCTATCACAGCAGGATCAGGGACAAGAAGAGGGCAGCAGTAAAGACCTGGCACGGATTTATATGCTGATTACTCCACACAAATTACCCAACTAAAAATAAAAATGTAAAGTTCTACTTTAAGGTTATGTCCATTAACAAGCCAAAGTGATACACCCTTCACATGTTTGTAGAGCAGGATATTCTTCTCAGCACCAGTTATTTTCAACTGTTTGCCCATATTTTTCTAAACAGAATTGCAGTGTTTGCTTGATGCTGCACTCAGCATTCACTTCAACAGCTGTTCTGGGGTTCCTTCTCTCTACCATAATGGCACTTGTAGACCAGTCTATCAGGTGTAACAGAAGCCTCAAAATGTACTGATTTTGAAAATGTTTTCTTATTTTGCTTCCCTCTTCCAGCCATTGGCAGTGAAATCCAGGTTCACTGATGCCATTGGTTAGCAGCAAATTCTCCAGGATTGACAACATTTGCAAATCGCAAACGTTTGCTTGAAAACTTTACAGGTTCACAACAAGAAACAACCTATAATGCAATGTATAGCTTTTTGTCCCTTGACTAGCTGAGTCACAAGAATCAAAAATGTGATGGAATTGATAACCAACAAACCCTTTCTAAAAAAAAAAATAGCCACACAGCAGCCTTATTGTGAGTGTGTGCTGGAACTGTTAGGGAGAGTTGATAGATCTATACAGGGATGGATATCGTTTTTTTTATATTTTGGAATTGATACAAGACCCTTTGTGGCAGTGCCTGGCTTCCTATGCCTTTTGTTTGAAAACATCATGCAGAGATGAACGTATCTTCTTTGTTTTGGCTCAAAAACAGTTTCACAAATCATGCTTAGACTCTACTGAAGTCTATGGGATCTTCTATGGGGTCTTCTGGACATTTTTTAGAGCTGTTAAATTCAGCTAGCATGGGTATCTTAATTTGAAATGTATTATCACATTCAGCTTGTAAGAGTACCTGAATTTGACTTGGTATCAGTCTCTAGTATAACAGCAGTTAGACTGAGAGAGAAAGAGACAGCATTTTCATTTTTTATGCCTCATGCATATAGGACGTTTCAGAAAACGCCAGCGCTGCTGCCAGGAAAAAGCAGCATTAAATATGCACTGTTAGCCACGTTTTTGAATAGCGTTTATGGGTGTTTTTCCACTTTTTTTGGCATTAGTATTTTTTGGCATTTGTTCAGTAGAATCACTCCCTTTAATGTGAAAACGCCAAATGCGTCTAAACACTTGTTAAAGCATTTAGCAGCGTTTTTGGGCGTTTTTCATTTTTACAGCTCAACAGTTTCTGCTGTTTGATGCACAGGCTGTCATTTCTATTGCCCCTAAACACTTATGCCTCCAAATGCCTCTGAAAGTTTATGTGTGCATGGACACATAGGCTAACATGAAAGGGCGTTTAGAGGCAGTTAAAAAAATGTCATATGCCCCTAACAGCAGCTGTAAAATCGTCCTGTGTGCATGAGCCCTTAGAAGAATCAGAAGAGCACTGAATAGGCAAGTGTCCTTTATAAGACTGTCCCTGCACTTTTTATGAAAGAGGCTTGTGTACAATATGCAAAAAAGGAGAAAATTAAAATGTGTGATGTAAAACACCAGTCATTTTAGTATTGTGTTACCTAATGTTTTGGAACATTACAGTGTAAGTCCCATTATGTCCACTCATTCAAGCTCAAGCCAATCATAAAGTTTATTCCACAGGTTAATTAATTCTGCCTTCTGCATATTGATATTGGGTCTACATTCACATGGTTATAACTCAATGATGCGAGATGGCTTGTCCCCAGAGAGTAGAGGCATGTCTGTCCTCTGCCCTAAGTGCATGGAAAAAAAGAACTAGGGATGAGCGAAAGTGGGAGTTTTCTCTTTAGTTGAGGACAATATGCTGAAATTTTACAGTTTTGGTGAAATGTATTGAAGTCAATGGGGAATGCAGAATTAGGGTGGCTGTTACGGGTGCAATGGACTTTGAATTGCTAGCCCCAACCCTAACACTAACCTTAATCCTAGAGCTAACCCAAGCACAAATTCAAGCTCTAACCCTAAGCTTAGGGATAACTCTAATGGCCCGTACACACGATCCGAAAATCGGATGATTTGCATGCTAGTCTCATATCGAAAATGGAGGAGTTACTAACGTTACGAAAATTCTCGTACGACAGAATAAAAAAATTGGAAGTGATGTCATGTGCTGTAGTGTATTTCTATTGTATTTTCAGACAACTATACTGATATGTACAAATCGTACGATCTGGTATCATAGGAGTAAAATTTTTGTGTTTGTCCGATCGGATAATATCGGATGAACTGTCGTGATCGGCTATCGAAAGCTCTGTACTAACATTCCGATCATCGTACGATCGCTTCGAAAGCGGTATTTTTCATCCGATTTTCAGATCGTGTGTACGGGCCATAAGGCTAACCCTTACCTTTGCTGTTAAACAAAGGCGTGTGATAGTTTTGTGCTCCCAGATTTACAGAGAAATTGTATATTTATGGCAAAAGTCTGGGACAAAATCAAGTTCGGCAAAATCGCCCACCCATCACTAGAAGCAACCCGTATAATATGCTATTCCACCCAAAACAGATATTTAATTTTAGCTGTTGGAACATATTAAATCCACCACAGGCTTCATATATATCTCTCAGTAACTCATTAATGGCATTTATGCACATCTGCCATCATACTGGCTACATCCTGGCACAGCCAAAATATAAATGACATGATTCCTAAACCTGTCCAACAGAAAAAGCTAAAATCAGCTAATCAGCCCTTTATGCCTGAAATAATAGGAGACCACCATACAATAGTTAAAGTCATCCAAAATATATAATTTAATTTAGAGTCATGAAAATGCTTTGGAATTAGATAACAGCAATACAAATAAAAAAAAGATATTTCCAACATAATGATGATAATTAGGTGCATTAACAACTATTGTTCACTCTCCCATAGATTCTCCTATAGAGTATAAGCATTTTATCCCATCTCCAGGATGAGATTGGATTCTTGGTATAGACTTCCTGATGCGTACTGCAATTAGGAGCTTCTGTATTTAGATAAAGCACATTTAATTAGTAAAGTGCAGGTGTACTGCAATACATAATAATAATTAAATGCCATAGCATTAATAATGTCATTCACTATTACATATACTGTATTTACATCATTGTGACCAGAGAATTATGTAAGTAAATAAGGAAGTACCAAATACATTCAATTCAAGACACTTTACTACTTTAAAAATACAACTGGGGAGAATAGAGTGAGAAATTAATGAGGTAAAGAAATGCCACATGTAGCTGCATAGAGGGGAAGATCCCTGTTCTATGAGGGCTCAATGCATAGTGTGACAGTTGGACACCTCCTCCAGAGCAAGGTGAGGAATTGGTTCCTGGGTTGCATGTTTAGACTAACCCCTATGATATACATATAACAGAGCATGTCAATGAAATGAATAATAATAATAAATTCATTCAATAATATTATAAAATATGTACACATTATGCAGTCAATAGAATGCTCCCAAAATGCAGTCAAGCCTAGAAGCTGCTTCTTACCTTAGATGGATTCACACTGGTGAGCAGGCCCTAGTGCACCTGCTGAGTTCCTGCAATATATTATTGCATCCTACAAGGTCACCCACTGAGCACTGACTTTGCGTATCAGTAGGAGGGAAGTTTGATACTGCTGCTGGAGTTTTTATTAATTGTTTGTAATAACTCTGGATATGAACTGCCATTCCTTTCTTTGTGTTAGCAAGAAGAAAAATTCATGTTTTTTCCCCTCATCTATACAGTACAGTCATGACATAGCAAAGAAATAGGTTTTGGCATAATGGGATAGGGGTGGTATATGATTACAGGGCTTAATTGAAATGTAGCTTGAGACACGTTGGGTTGATACTAAAGGCAAATAGGCTGTTCACTTTGCAAGGATAATTTCTATTAAGCTTAGTCAATGGGGGTTATTTACTAAAGGCAACTCCACTTTGCACTACAAGTGCACTTGGAAGTGCAGTCGCTGTAGATCTGAGGGGGACATGCAAGGAAAATAAAAAACAGTGTTTTAGCTTGCACATGATTGGATGATAAAATCAGCAGAGCTTCCACTCATTTCAGATCTTCCCCTCAGAGCTACAGTGACTGCACTTCCAATTGCACTTTCAAGTGCACTTGCAAAACACTTGTAGTGCAGAGTGGATTTGCCTTTAGTAAATCAACCCCAATATGATGAAAATGTACTTTGCATAGAATACCCAATGACGTGCAAAGTAAAGAAAAAAAAAATATTATGAGAGTCAGGAGAGCTTGTCAGGAGAGCTTTACCTCATTCAATAAGCTATGTGAAAGTGAACAGCCTATTTAGTAGTGGTTTTTGACATGATTAATGTGTTGGAGGACATTTTATTTATGTGTCAAGGCCTACAGCAACCTCATGTGCTGAAATTTTTTGCAAAAAAAATCTAAAGATCTGACACTTTCCTACATAAGACTGGTCATGATGGTGCATTCCAGCATACCATGAAGTCTCTTTGTGGCCATCTAACTTTAAATGTACGCTAAAACTCATGTTTTAGGAAACATCCTGAAAGGCTAACTGTGCCTAAGCAGTACTCAAAAATGTACCCTTTGTCTTGAATTTGTACTAAAAAGTATCAATGTGCATTGAGCCTAATATTTGTATATCTGCAAAGCAAGATCTAGGGCAGTATGCCTCTGATTTATATTTTCATGCGATTCAGAGTGAGATTTGGTTTGAGATTTGGTGATGCCCTTACTGGAGAGGAAACTATACCCGAGGACATTCAGATGTCCCAGTGTCTGCTTCATTCATTCTATGGATCTGTTCAAATCACCTCTCCTACTGATACTTGATTTATACTCCACCAGTCGTCAAGGGGGTAGCTCTGCTATGAGGTCTTCATACAGAGATACAGTGTGGAGCAAGGCACAATAAATCAGTAAAAGATGAAAAGATCAGCTGCAGGTTATCTGTAGTCAATACTGGTGACTAGTCCTTTGTCCCCTAATTACATTTTTTTTGCTGTAGCTTCCACAGTTCTTGTCCTCTTTAGTTATTTTATTTGTTAGTGCTAAATAAAAAGCAATTACATTTTGACCCTGGTTGATTTTTTTTACTGCTACTTTCTCATTAATTTCTTCTTTCCTAATGGCGTATTTTATATTAGGGACTGTGTATGTTCTTCTTTCTAGGCTTTACCTATTTGCAAAATGGTGTTGTATATTCTTTATATACAGTTGAGCTCATGAGTTTACATACCCTGGCAGAATTTATGGTTTATTGGCCATTTTTCAGAGAATATGAATGATAACACAAAAAAAAATTCACTCATGGTTAGTGTTTGGCTGAAGCCATTTATTATCAATCAACTGTGTTTACTCTTTTTAAATCATAATGAAAACAGAAACTACCCAAATGATCCTGATCAAAAGTCTACATACCCTGGTGATTTTGGCCTGATAACATGCACACAAGTTGACCCATAGGGGTTTGAATGGCTATTAAAAGTAACCATCCTCACCTGTGATCTGTTTACTTGTAATTAGCGTGTGTATATAAAAGGTCAATGATTTTCTGGACTCCTGACAGACCCTTGCATCTTTTATCCAGTGCTGCACTGACATTTCTGGATTCTGAGTCATGGGGAAAGCAAAAGAATCGTCAAAGGATCTGCAGGAACAGGTAGTTGAATTGTATAAAACAGGAAAGGGATATAAAAAGATATCCAAGGAATTGAGAATGCCAATCAGCAGTGTTCAAACTCTAATCAAGAAGTGGAAATCGAGGGGTTCTGTTGAAACCAAACCACGGTCAGGTAGACCAACTACGATTTCAGCCATAACTGCCAAGACAATTGTTCAGGATGCAAAGAAAACCCAAAAATAACTTCAGGTGAAATACAGGTTTCAAGATGCACAATAAGGAGGCACTTGAATAAAGATGGGCTGCATGGTTGAGTCGCCAGAAGAAAGCCATTACTATGCAAATGCCACAAAGTATCCTGCTTACAATACGCCAAACAGCACAGAGACAAGCCTCAAACCTTCTGGCACAAAGTCATTTGGAGTGATGAGACCAAAATTGAGCTTTCTGGCCACAATCATAAACGCTACATTTGGAGAGGAGTCAACAAGACCTATGATGAAAGGTAAACAATTCCTACTGTGAAACACGGAGGTGGATCGCTGATGTTTTGAGGATGTGTGAGCTACAAAGGCACAGGAAATTTGGTCAAAATTGATGGCAAGATGAATGCAGTATGTTATCAAAAAATACTGAAGGAACATTTGCATCAGCCAAGAAGCTGCGCATGGGACGTAGTTGGACATTCCAACATGACAATGATCCAAAACACAAGGCCAAGTCGACCTGTCATTGGCTACAGCAGAATAAAGTGAAGGTTCTGGAGTGGCCATCTCAGTCTCCTGAGATCAATATCATTGAGCCACTCTGAGGAGATCTCAAACGTGAAGTTCATGCAAGACAGCCCAAGAATTTACAGGAACTGGAGGCTTTTTGCCAAGAGGAATGGGCAGCTTTACCATCTGAGAAGATAAAGAGCCTCATCCACAAATACCACAAAAGACTTCAAGCTGTCATTGATGTTAAAGGGGCAATACACGGTATTAAAAACTGGGCTATGCAAACTTTTGATGAGGGTCATTCGGATAGTTTCAGTTGCCATTATGATTTGAAAAGAGTAAACACAGTTGATTGATAATAAATGGCTTCAGCCAAACACTAACCATGAGTGAAAGAAACGTTTTTGTGCTATCATATGTATTCAAATGGTCAATAAATCATAAATTCTGGCAGGGTATGTAAACTTATGAGCAAAACTGTAAATAGTCAGTTTGGGGCACAAACTTTACACACCTGCAAATTAATAACTTAAGGGGAAAATCTGGAACTGAGCTTGCTTTTACTAAAGGGGGGTTCTGAGATTGTTTGGAAGTGCTGCTTAATTATTTAATTACATTAAATACATTTGATCCCTATGTAATGATGCCAACTTGAAAAAGTTTATTTTTTTATGGTATTTCAATGTAGGAATTTAGGTTCTATTTGCATTTAACCAAAACTAGACAGCTTTAATTAGCAAAAGATTATGCAGGATCTCCTAAGAGCTATATTTAATATTCAATGTAAGGTAGTACATAAATAATGCATGCATGTGATCCTTGTAATTTTAATTCTTATATATTAAACTTTTTTAACTTACAGGCAGTACAAAACTATCATTACAGTTTTAGATGGATGATGCAAGCTTCTTTGTTATCTTTAAAAGCATTTGTCATTTGTGAAAGATGCATCAAATTTTATCACCATAGCCCTTATGAAGTCCAGGGGGAAGATCTCCCATTAGCAGTGAAAGCTACATGGCACTTTATTATATACAGTACCTCATCTTTACCCTGGTAAAGGTTGTCAAATTTCCTCTGCTGGAAAGAATCAGAAACTGTCAGTAACAGATTTCTTTGGCCAAATGCACCATGATACAATCATAGCTGTAGGTTAAAGTGTATGTATATCCATATTTTTTTAAATCTTTTCCATAGAGAAGAGAATGGCTAGAACCCCCGTTGTTTATAACCATCTGTGTTCCTGCTAGGTGGATTCACCCTCTATATAGTTGATTTACTAAAGGCAAATAGACTGCTCCAGGGCTTAGTAAATGAGGAAAGCTTCACTTTGAAAAGAATACACAATCACGTCCAAGGAAAAGAAAAAAAAAACAGCATTTTTGCTTGCACATGATTGGATGATGGAAGTCAGCACAGCTTCTGCTCATTTACTAAGCTCTAAAACAAGAAAGAAAAAGTTTTGGATATACAGTACATACACTTTACCTAAAACATACAGAGCTAAGATATAGAAATTCAGTCCACCTTAGGAACCATAAGAATGACCTTTCAGGGAAGGTTTCTCCTGCTATCAAAGTAGATGAGTATCGCAGGCCAAAGAAAATTGTGGTAACAGGTAGACATCATGCTATCAGTCAATTGATGTGATAATTTGGCAAATCAAGGAAAGAGTACAGACTTTGTTATATTAGAGGGCAATGTAGGGGTAAGGAGGAATGAGAATAAGGGTATTCATACAGGAACATCTGTGCCATCTCTGATATATCCTTCTTATTGGCGAATGACCTGGTCTTCAGATCACTGTTTTTATTTTCCACCACTACATTAAGTTTAACTGTGAGACGGGATCCATACCATGTGCACTGCATTTAACTGTTTATTATGCACTTTACACACACACACACTTGAGTTCATGTGCGTTGACGTGTTTTTTTTGATGCAGTGTAATCATATGCATTTTTTTCGAAAGCGGAAGCCAAAATACTATATTTTACTATATATTTTTGCTGCGGCACATTATGATGCATTGCATTTTGCATGTTGCATTTTCCCCCAGTGCACATCAGCACAGTAAGTGAGTGCAAACTGAGCCCATTGGAAACAATGCATTTCAGCTTGTCATTGCATTGATCCTGCAATGAGCATTGAATGTGGTGTGAATGGGCCCTTTTTATTCTGTATGATATCTAACTACACAGTGAATTCATCTAGTAGTATAGTTATTTACATGTCAATTGCTAAAATCAGTAACATATAAAAAATAAACACTTTACCCTCCCAAGTAACTTTGTAAAAATAATTTTTATCAATAAATTATCAATATTTATTTACCAATGTCTTCTCTTTACAGAAATAATAAATACACAGAGCTGTTACCCATTTTAAACCCCACAAAATACAACATAAACTGTAACAAGGCATATAACTAGTATGCTGGAGTGTTAAGAAATCATAGAAATATAAAATGAACATGTCAAGCTGACCACAGACAGTTCAATCTCATCCCAGATTCAGTGCAGGATGCTTGGGTGAGGATCAAACAAATACATTATTCATTATAGAAGTGACAAGTTCTCTCAAATGGAATTTCCGGCATAATATATACCTGGTCTGAGTAAGCCTTAAATGCGTTCTCTAGTAAAAGTACATCTTTAAAACTGAATTTTGGGCAAACAAATGTACATTTAAATATGTTCCCTGATAGTCACAAAGGATATATGGTTGTTATGGTAAACCTCTTGCTTTGATGCTTTTTTTCGTCACCAATCCCAAACAAGACTACAAATTAAGAGTTCTGAATTTACCCCGACTCCTACTAATTACTGAATGCTTGCTCTGGAATTAGAAATTAGTATTTTCAGAAGAATGTAAATTAGAGAACAAGATGGAGATATAACATGAACAACCTGATAGAGAAATGTGTTATCCTATGTTCAGAGTTATTTTGCAGTTTTTGGAATTTTTGGAAATGATACAAGAACAAATTAACTACGATAGTTAATGGATAATGATATATAAGGTAGTCCGGATTTTCCATCCGTGAAATTGTGACCAAGACATGGCTCAATGCTTAAGATGTATAAACAATCCTGAATTTTTTTTATAATCATCACACTGCAATTATCCTGCCTTGTGATATGATGCATCTATATTAATTAGTAAATCAAATATATAGATGCTTGAGGCGCAACTTATTTATGTTATGTTCTTTAATTCAAGGCACTACTTCTCAATTTCATAAATGGCAGCCTTCATACTTTTTTCTGTACTGGTTTCTTCAGGTAAATGCTATGCTTTACTGCTTAAATTAAAAAAGCCTCTTGTTTACAGAGCTCAATAACTCAAGCAGAAATGTATACACACAACCAAATGTCATCCACTGCTTTCATATATTTAGATATATTTTTAAAGTCAACCCTGTCAATTGCTGCTAAATTTTAGAGCACAAGATCCTAGCAAAAGAACAGGATATTCAGCTTTCCAGTAAGTGGTGACTACAGTCTTTGTTCTCTTCATGAACTAGAGCCACCACTTACATCTGACACTTATGGGCTTGCTGTGTCCTGCACTGGCATAAGGATGAAACTACTGTGTTTAGCGGGGGAAATGTAATCTGGCACACCCTGGAGTGTTGGATAACAGCAGCTTCAGCCCACCAGAAAGGTGAAGAATGATATGGTAATTGTTTACAATCACTTTAAGGGCTGGTTCACACCACAAAAACGCACTCCAGATCTGTTCCGGATGCGTTTCTGCGTGCGTGTTTTTCACGCATTTTTGGCACGTTCCAGTGCGTTTTGATGCATTTCTGGATTATTTTTCCTAGTTTTTTTTCACTGCGCTGGGGTCCGGTGCATTTTTGATGTGTTCCAGTTCATTCCGGTGTGTTTTTAATGCATTTTACTGTGTTCCAGTACAGTCCAGTGCAGTAAAAATGCAGCATGTTCTGCTTTTTTTTGAAAATTGATTTATTTGTTAGTCCTAAATAAAAAGCAATTACATTTTGACCCTGGTTGATTTTTTTTACTGCAACTTTCTCATTGATTTCTTCTTTCCTAATGGCGTATTGCAGCTTTTAGACTGTGTATGTTCTTCTTTCTAGGCTTTACCTATTTGCAAAATGATGTTGTAAATTCTTTATATACAGTTGAGCTCATAAGTTTACATACCCTGGCAGAATTTATGATTTATTGGCCATTTTTCAGAGAATATGAATGATAACACAAACATTTCTTTCACTCATGGTTAGTGTTTGGCTGAAGCTATTTATTATCAATCAACTGTGTTTACTCTTTTTAAATCATAATGAAAACAGAAACTACCCAAATGATCCTGATCAAAAGTCCACATACCCTGCCTGGTGATTTTGGCCTGATAACATGCACACAAGTTGACCCGTGGGGTTTGAATGGCTATTAAAAGTAACCATACTCACCTGTGATCTGTTTGCTTGTAATTAGTGTGTGTGTGTGTGTGTGTGTATAAAAGGTAAATGAGTTTCTGGACTCCTGACAGACCCTTGCATCTTTCATCCAGTGCTGCACTGACATTTCTGGATTCTGAGTCTTGGGGAAAGCAAAAGAATTGTCAAAGGATCTGCAGGAAAAGGTAGTTGAATTGTAAAAAACAGGAAAGGGATATAAAAAGATATCCAAGGAATTGAGAATGCCAATCAGCAGTGTTCAAACTCTAATCAAGAAGTGGAAATCGAGGGGTTCTGTTGAAACCAAACCACGGTCAGGTAGACCAACTAAGATTTCAGCCATAACTGCCAGGAAAATTGTTCAGGATGCAAAGAAAACCCCAAAAATAACTTCAGGTGAAATACAGGACTCTCTTAAAACATGTGGTGTGGCTGTTTCAAGATGCACAATAAGGAGGCACTTGAAGAAAGATGGGCTGCATGGTTGAGTCGCCAGAAGAAAGCCATTACTATGCAAATGCCACAAAGTATTCTGCTTACAATACGCCAAACAGCACAGAGACAAGCCTCAAACCTTCTGGCACAAAGTCATTTGGAGTGATGAAACCAAAATTTAGCTTTCTGGCCACAATCATAAACGCTACATTTGGAAAGGAGTCAACAAGACCTATGATGAAAGGTACACCATTCCTACTTTGAAACACGGAGGTGGATCGCTGATGTTTTGGGAATGTGTGAGCTACAAATGCACAGAAAATTTGGTCAAAATTGATGGCAAGATGAATGCAGTATGTTATCAAAAAATACTGAAGGAACATTTGCATTCATCAGCCAAGAATCTGCGCGTGGGACATAGTTGGACATTCCAACATGAAAATGATCCAAAACACAAGGCCAAGTCGACCTGTCATTGGCTACAGCAGAATAAAGTGAAGGTTCTGGAGTGGCCATCTCAGTCTCCTGAGATCAATATCATTGAGCCACTCTGGGGAGATCTCAAACGTGAAGTTCATGCAAGACAGCCCC
Source organism: Lithobates sylvaticus (assembly GCA_028564925.1). Taxonomy (NCBI): domain Eukaryota; kingdom Metazoa; phylum Chordata; class Amphibia; order Anura; family Ranidae; genus Lithobates; species Lithobates sylvaticus. The sequence goes on from CM053026.1 coordinate 117,053,747, forward strand.
AGAATTTACAGGAACTGGAGGCTTTTTGCCAAGAGGAATGGGCAGCTTTACCATCTGAGAAGATAAAGAGCCTCATCCACAAATACCACAAAAGACTTCAAGCTGTCATTGATGTTAAAGGGGCAATACACGGTATTAAGAACTGGGCTATGCAAACTTTTGATGAGGGTCATTTGGATAGTTTCAGTTGCCATTATGATTTGAAAAGAGTAAACACAGTTGATTGATAATAAATGGCTAACCATGAGTGAAAGAAACGTTTTTGTGCTATCATATGTATTCAAATGGTCAATAAATCATAAATTCTGCCAGGGTATGTAAACTTATGAGCACAACTGTAAATAGTCAGTTTGGGGCACAAACTTTACACACCTGCAAATTAATAACTTAAGGGGAAAATCTGGAACTGAGCTTGCTTTTACTAAAGGGGGGTTCTGAGATTGTTTGGAAGTGCTGCTTAATTATTTAATTACATTAAATACATTTGATCCCTATGTAATGATGCCAACTTGAAAAAGTTTATTTTTTTATGGTATTTCAATGTAGGAATTTAGGTTCTATTTGCATTTAACCAAAACTAGACAGCTTTAATTAGCAAAAGATGATGCAGGATCTCCTAAGAGCTATATTTAATATTCAATGTAAGGTAGTACATAAATAATGCATGCATGTGATCCTTGTAATTTTAATTCTTATATATTAAACTTTTTTAACTTACAGGCAGTACAAAACTATCATTACAGTTTTAGATGGATGATGCAAGCTTCTTTGTTATCTTTAAAAGCATTTGTCATTTGTGAAAGATGCATCAAATTTTCTCACCATAGCCATTATGAAGTCCAGGGGGAAGATCTCCCATTAGTGGTGAAAGCTACATGGCACTTTATTATATACAGTACCTCATCTTTACCCTGGTAAAGGTTGTCAAATTTCCTCTGCTGGAAAGAATCAGAAACTGTCAGTAACAGATTTCTTTGGCCAAATGCACCATGATACAATCACAGCTGTAGGTTAAAGTGTATGTATATCCATATTTTTTTAAATCTTTTCCATAGAGAAGAGAATGGCTAGAGCCCCCGTTGTTTATAACCATCTGTGTTCCTGCTAGGTGGATTCACCCTCTATATAGTTGATTTACTAAAGGCAAATAGACTGCTCCAGGGCTTAGTAAATGAGGAAAGCTTCACTTTGAAAAGAATACACAATCACGTCCAAGGAAAATAAAAAAAACAGCATTTTTGCTTGCACATGATTGGATGATGGAAGTCAGCAGAGCTTCTGCTCATTTACTAAGCTCTAAAACAAGAAAGAAAAAGTTTTGGATATACAGTACATACACTTTACCTAAAACATCCAGAGCTAAGATATAGAACTTCAGTCCACCTTAGGAACCATAAGAATGACCTTTCAGGGAAGGTTTCTCCTGCTATCAAAGTAGATGAGTATCTCAGGCCAAAGAAAATTGTGGTAACAGGTAGACATCATGCTATCAGTCAATTGATGTGATAATTTAGCAAATCAAGGAAAGAGTACAGGCTTTGTTATATTATAGGGCAATGTAGGGGTAAGGAGGAATGAGAATAAGGGTATTCATACAGGAACATCTGTGCCATCTCTGGTATAGCCTTCTTATTGGCGAATGACCTGGTCTTCAGATCACTGTTTTTATTTTCCACCACTACATTAAGTTTAACTATGAGACGGGATTCATACCATGTGCACTGCATTTAACTGTTTATTATGCACTTTACACACACACACACTTGAGTTCTTGTGCGTTGACGTGTTTTTTTTAATGCAGTGTATTCATATGCATTTTTTTCGAAAGCGGAAGCCAAAATACTATATTTTACTATATATTTTTGCTGCGGCACATTATGATGCATTGCATTTAGCGTGTTGCATTTCCCCCCAGGGCACATCAGCACAGTAAGTGAGTGCGAACTGAGCCCATTGGAAACAATGCATTTCAGCTTGTCATTGCATTGATCCTGCAATGAGCATTGGATGTGGTGTGAATGAGCCCTTTTTATTCTGTATGATATCTAACTACACAGTGAATTCATCTAGTAGTATAGTTATTTACATATCAATTGCTAAAATCAGTAACATATAAAAAATAAACACTTTACCCTCCCAAGTAACTTTATAAAAATTATTTTTATCAATAAATTATCAATATTTACCAATGTCTTCTCTTTACAGAAATAATAAATAATAAATAAATAAATACCCAGATCTGTTACCCATTTTAATTATCAATATTTATTTACCAATGTCTTCTCTTTACAGAAATAATAAATACACAGAGCTGTTACCCATTTTAAACCCCACAAAATAAAACATAAACTGTAACAAGGCATATAACTAGTATGCTGGAGTTTTAAGAAATCACAGAAATATAAAATGAACATGTCAAGCTGACCACAGACAGTTCAATCTCATCCCAGATTCAGTGCAGGATGCTTGGGTGAGGATCAAACAAATACATTATTCATTATAGAAGTGACAAGTTCTCTCAAATGGAATTTCAGGCATAATATATACCTGGTCGGAGTAAGCCTTAAATGCGTTCTCTAGTAAAAGTACATCTTTAAAACTGAATTTTGGGCAAACAAATGTACATTTAAATATGTTCCCTGATAGTCACAAAGGATATATGGTTGTTATGGTAAACCTCTTGCTTTGATGCTTTTTTTCGTCACCAATCCCAAACAAGACTACAAATTAAGAGTTCTGAATTTACCCCGACTCCTACTAACTACTGAATGCTTGCTCTGGAATTAGAAATTAGTATTTTCAGAAGAATGTAAATTAGAGAACAAGATGGAGATATAACATGAACAACCTGATAGAGAAATGTGTTATCCTATGTTCAGAGTTATTTTGCAGTTTTTGGAATTTTTGGAAATGATACAAGAACAAATTAACTACGATAGTTAATGGATAATGATATATAAGGTAGTCCGGATTTTCCATCCTTGAAATTGTGACCAAGACATGGCTCAATGCTTAAGATGTATAAACAATCCTGAATTTTTTTTATAATCATCACACTGCAATTATCCTGCCTTGTGATCTGATGCATCTATATTAATTAGTAAATCAAATATATAGATGCTTGAGGCGCAACTTATTTATGTTATGTTCTTTAATTCAAGGCACTACTTCTCAATTTCATAAATGGCAGCCTTCATACTTTTTTCTGTACTGGTTTCTTCAGATAAATGCTATGCTTTACTGCTTTTAAATTAAAAAAGCCTCTTGTTTACAGAGCTCAATAACTCAAGCAGAAATTTATACACACAACCAAATGTCATCCACTGCTTTCATATATTTAGATATATTTTTAAAGTCAACCCTGTCAATTGCTGCTAAATTTTAGAGCACAAGATCCTAGCAAAAGAACAGGATATTCAGCTTTCCAGTAAGTGGTGACTACAGTCTTTGTTCTCTTCATGAACTAGAGCCACCACTTACATCTGACACTTATGGGCTTGCTGTGTCCTGCACTGGCATAAGGATGAAACTACTGTGTTTAGCGGGGGAAATGTTATCTGGCAGACCCTGGAATGCTGGATAACAGCAGCTTTAGCCCACCAGAAAGGTGAAGAATGATATGATAATTGTTTACAATCAATTTAAGGGCTGGTTCACACCACAAAAACGCACTCCAGATCTGTTCCGGATGCGTTCCGGCGTGCGTGTTTTTAACGCATTTTTCTCACGTTCCAGTGCGTTTTGATGCGTTTCTGGATTCTTTTTCCTGGTTTATTTTCACTGCGCTGGGGTCCGGTGCATTTTTAATGCGTTCCAGTTCATTCCGGTGTGTTTTTGATGCGTTTTACTGTGTTCCAGTACAGTCCAGTGCAGTAAAAATGCAGCATGTTCTGCTTTTTTTGGAACTGGAAAGCCCTGGAACTGACTGCACTGGTGTGAACTATGCCATTGAAAACCATATAACCTACTTTCCATGCGTTTTTGATGCAGAAAAAAATGCACTGGACTGCATGTTGTGTGAACTGGCCCTAAGTGCAGAGGTAAATATCATAGCAAACAGAATTCAGTTGATTGTAGTCAGAGCAGTGACAGGCGAGTGTAGATTGCTTGTTATGGAACACGGCACTTTATGAATTGTTTTGTGTTTTATTAAATAAGCCATATTAAGTCGATTTAGGCATTGTCCTAAAAAGGCATTTAGTTGTCTGAAAGTAGCAACCAGATGTCCCTAACTTGCACTTAATATAATTTCTCATAGTGCATTTGTTGGATGCATTTGAATGTCTGTGGGAGACTGTAACTTCATGTTTCCAGAGTCCTGATGTGTGTGCATCCTAAATATTTCAGCTGTATACAACAAACATTTCCCTTTTTCCCCCAATGTTCAGTAACACAAATAAAATTCAGAACTCCTTTTGACAGCCTATATGTATATTAAATGGGCAAGTTTAAGTGTATTTGCTAACTGGATAAAGTGTCCAGTGAGCTTTTCTTGCTGGTTGGGTGTGATAAGTACACTATAGATTTTCTTTATGAACTGACAGGGCAGTAAAGATAAAATACAGTACAATGCAGACAAAAGTAAATAGGTGCTCAGGAGATAAAGCTCTTGTGGAGAAGGTAATTTATTTTATGCCATTTCCTTTAAGTCCCATTTCCCATTACAGCTTTAGTCTTCCGAACATCCACAGCAATATAGTAGCCTACAAACAAAGGAAAAAGCCCTTGGGCTTTAAGCCAGCATTCATGAGAACTAGATTTAGTGTGATAATATGCAGAATTCTGGTTAAAAAAAAGGTTTAAAAAACTCCATATTTATGTTTTTTTTTTCAGAAGAAACCATTCAGAATGCTTATAGAACCATTGTATTAAAATTATAATATTGTAAAATACTGTGTACAGTGTAACCTGTGCTAGTAAAATATATCCAAACAACCACACTAATGCCATGTACAAACAACCATTTTTTCCGTCGGAATAAACTCTAACGTTTTTTCCGATGGAGTTCTGACGGAGATCTGCTGAAACTGTCTTGCCTACACACGATCACACCAAAGTCTCACCGTATAGAACGCGGTGATGTACAATATGTATGACTGGACTAGAAAAGGGAAGTTCAATAGCCAGTTGCCAATAGCTGCCGTCTCGTACTTGCTTCAGAGCATGCATCGTTTTTGGTCCGTCAGAACAGCATACAGACGAGCGGTTTTCCCGATAGGAATTGATTCCATCGGAAATATTTAAAACATTTTCTATTTCTAGGTCCGTCAGAATTTTCGAAAAAAAAAGTCAGATGAGGCACACACACCATCAGACTTTTTCTGCTGGAAAGTTCGACCGTGTGTACGCGGCATAAATGTTGAAAATAATTGTGACTGCAGCACTCACTGATATCCACACATCAAATATCTAAATACAATTGTCTCCAAAATAGTGTTGCGCTGTCAAATAAACCATATTTTCATAATTAGTGCCCACAAAGTTCAAATATATGCACACAATTTACCAGAAATTGATAAAGTCCAGTAAAAATTAAACCCATAAAAGTCCACCATGAGTGAAAAGACTCTTCACACATTCAAATGTGCACCAACCACTGTGTAATCATAAAGCAGCTTCCCAATGCTTAAAGAAAACGTAGTGGATACTTACAAACAAAAAAATATAGAGCATTTTGTACAGCTCGTCAGCTTTCCGAGTGTTGGTGTGATGATGTCACCGCTAAACTCCGCCCAGCAGGGACGTCATCATGCCTGCTTGGAGAGTAAATCAATCCAGGTGGTATCTGTCATCATAGAGGCGCTGTTAGACCTCATGTGATGTGGGATCGGAGCGTTGGGTAAGCTGTTTTATAATTACACGGTGGTTGGTGCACATTTGAATGTGTGAAGAGTCTTTTCACTCACGGTGGACTTTCATGGGTTTGATTTTTACTGGACGTTTATCATTTTCTGGTAAATTGAGATCATATATTTCAACTGTGTGGGCGCTATTTATGAACATATGGCTTATTGGACAGCAAAGCACTATTTTGGAGGGAATCATATAAAAATATTAGCAAGCACCCCATGTGAAATATGGTATTAATGAGGGCCTGTGTTGACAGGTTTTAATTTGTTTTAGGTGGGGTTTGCATTGCCATGCAAGCAGTCTATAGCAATGAAAAACCCACCTGAAGAAGGTTAAAGGAAAGTCAAAAGAAGGTCAACCGCAGGTCAAATGTATCTGTCAATTAATTTTGAATGATTTCAGAAGCATCTTAAATTGATACCTTTGACACAAGCTCAAATACTATTGACAAATACACTTAAAGCATTCCACCCAAAAGTGGAAGCTCCGATTATCTGCTTCTTCCCCCCTCCAGTGCCACATTTTGCACCTTTCAGGGGGGAGGGGGGAGTGGATACCTCTCAGAGTGTAAGGGCTCCTGAGCGACCTACATCATTTACGGCTCCTCCTCCTCCCCGCTGCCTTCTGGGAGACACACATGGGTCCCAGAACACAACGGGACCATTCAGAAAGCAAGGCCTCACTTCCTGTTTCCCTTAGTAAGGATGCTGGCACCTGTACCCGAAGCTGAAGTACGGGTCGGCTTCGGGTGCCGACATTGCGGGCGTTCTGGACAGGTAAGTGTCCTTATATTAAAAGTCAGCAGCTACAGCATTTGTAGCTGCTGACTTTTAATTTTTGTTCAATAAAGGCTGGATCTCTGCTTTAAAGAGGATCCTACAAAGAGCTAATAAAAGTCCTGGGTGGCTTAACTCCCATGTAAAAATGCATATAAAAGCAATGGAGAAGGCCTTCAAAAAATACAAGGCTGAGGGATCATCATCAGCATTCCAACTTTACAAAGAATGCAACAAGAAATGTAAGGATGCAATCAGGGAGGCTAAGATAGAACACAAAAGGCACATAGCAGAGGAGAGTAAGACATTCCCAAGAAATTATTTAAGTACATAAATAGTAAGAAAAGGAGGTCAGATCATATTGGTCCCATAAAGAATGATGAAGGGAATCTGGTTACTAAGGATGGAGAGATGGGGAAGGTATTAAATTTATTCTTCTCCTCAGTCTTCATGAGGGAATCGGCGGGTTTCAGTAAACAAAACTGCAATATTTATCCTCATGATATGTCACAGGAAGCAATACCATGGCTAACAGAGGACAGAATTAGAACTAGACTTGAAAAACGTAACATTAATAAGTCAGCAGGACCAGATGGCTTGCACCCAAGGGTCCTTAAGGAATTGTCAAGTAATTACTAGACCATTGTTCCGAATTTTTACAAACAGTCTACTGACTGGAGTTGTAAGAGCTGATTGGAGAAAAGCCAATGTAGCTCCAATATTTAAAAAAGGGCCAAGATACATCCCTGGGAATTACAGACTAGTTGGCCTAACATCAATTGTATGCAAGCTCTTGGAGAGGATGGTATAGGACGAGATTTTAGCAATGGCAACTGTATCATTAGCATTAATCAGCATGGATTCATCAAGAATCGTTCTTACCATCTATTAACCTTCTATGAGGAGATGAGCTGCCATCTAGATAAAGGAAGGCCCGTAGTCGTGGTGTATCTGGATTTTGCAAAAGCATTTGATACAGTTCCCATTAAGCGTTTACTGTACAAAGTAAGGTCAGTTGGCATGGACCATAGGGTGAGTACATGGATTGAAAACTGGCTACAGGGGTGAGTTCAGAGGGTAGTAATATATGGGGAGTACTCGGAATGGGCAGGGGTGGAATGTGGGGTCCCCCAGGGTTCTGTCCTGGGACCAATCCTATTTAATTTATTCCTAAAAGACCTAGAGGATGGGATAAACAGTTCAATCTCTGTATTTGCGAACGATACTAAGCTAAGCCGAGCAATAACTTCTCCGCAGGATGTGGAAACCTTGCAAGAAGATCTGAACAAATTAATGGGGTGGGTAACTACATGGAAAATGAGGTTTAATGTGGACAAATGTAAAATAATGCATTTGGGTGGCAAAAATATCAATGTAATCTATACACTGGGGGGAGAAACTCTGGGGGGCTCTAGCATGGAAAAGGACCTGGGGGTCCTAGTAGATAACAGGCTCAGCAATGACATGCAATGCCAAACTGCTGCAAGCAAAGCAAACAGAATATTGGCATGCATTAAAAAGGATTAACTCCAGAGATAAAACGATAATTCTCCCGCTCTATAAGACTCTGGTCCGGCCGCACCTAGAGTATGCTGTCCAGTTCTGGGCACCAGTCCTCAGGAAGGATGTGCTAGAGCTGGAGAGAGTCCAGAGAAGGGCTACAAAACTAATAAAGGTTCTGGAGCACATTAGTAATGAGGAAATGTTACGAGCACTTAACTTGTTCTCTCTAGAGAAGAGATGCCTGAGAGGGGATATGATTTCAATGTACAAATACCGTACTGGTGACCCCACAATAGGGATAAAACTTTTCCGTGTAAGGGAATTTAAAAAGACACTAAAATTAAAAGAAAAGCGGTTTAACCTTAAACTGCGTAGAGGGTTCTTTACTGTAAGAGCGGTTAGGATGTGTAATTCCCTTCCACAGGCAATGGTTTCAGCAGGGAGCATCGATAATTAAAAAAAAATATTAGATAAGCACCTGAACGACCACAACATACAGGGATATACAATGTAATACTGACATATAATCGCACACAGGTTGTACTTGATGGACTTTTTTCAACCTCGCCTACTACTATGTAAATACATATGGAAATGAATACCTTATTTTAGTTTTTTCCCCCTTTTTTTATCTGTTACAATATTTATATGTTATATTTTACATCTAAGACTAGATTTCGATCTATTGGTGAAAAATGTTTATATACTAAGAGAGAGGGGTGGAGGTGAGAAATTAACAATGAATTAACAATGAATGAATGATGAAGGAATTTAGTGGTCAGAGTTGGTTTGATGATGGGTAATGGAGAGAAGGAATTAGGAAAAGATCAGGATAATTGATAATTGAATTCAAGACAAAGGGTACATTTTTCAGGGTACTGATTAGGCACAATTAAAATTTCTAGATGTACCCTATAACATAGCAAATCATTATCACTTTAAGAGCTTCCTGTCATGGCCTACAGGAATTATCACAAGGTAGATAATGGTTGTAGTTACTTTTTTCCATTAAAACTTAAAATAATATTTTAAAGTTCAGTCTGCTCATTGCCCATATGTTGTATGGGTGGATTTTGAGTAGAAGTCAGTATGTTGGATCTCCCAGTAACTTATTGTTTCTCCCGGAGAGGAAAATACAGCTTGGAGAATTCCCCCTCTGAATGTGATACTTATTGTAAAGCACTGATATGAAAGTCTTGCTTCAGAAGTCACCAGGAGATAGTGGAAGAAGTGGCAGGTAATTCAAGTTACAAGTATTTGCCCAACGCTGAAAGGCATACACTTTAATTGAGAATAGACTTTCAGGCTATAATTGCATTCATGGTGTTTGTAGCTCAACAGCTGCAGAACCACCAGCTTTCCATAGGAACCTTCTGTGTGTGAATGAAACCCAAGGGGTTAATCATTTCCTCCATATCCGCAGAGCTGTTTTTTACTGACTGGAGAGGCATGAGATGAGAACCTGGCATTGCCACGAAAAGTAATGTGCAATAATATATTAAATGTGTTAATGCTTTCCAGAGCTATCACAAACTGCATAGATCTCTGTTCGCATCCCCATAAAATGTAGTTTGGTTACAGGTTGCATTGTCATGGGAGATATTGCTGTGAACACAACAGTAACTGAAAGTAGATTATCTGAATTACATTAAGTGATTGGTTTCCCAACACGGCTGCAAATATTGGCCTTTAACTAGGTATAAGTATCCCCAGGACAATGTATATTTGTCCTACAATAAAAGGTTACCACCTTGAATGCCCCTGCCGTCTTAATAATTCACAATCTGGATGGCAGTTCTAATAGGGAGCATGTAGAGTAGGCTGTGAGAATGAGTCAGAAACATACAGAAGTTATCAGGCAAAACTTAAATATCCTCTCCATATTCAGGGCCTGCATTGGACAAGGACCACTTTCCCCCTCATTCTCAATACTTCTTCTTCCCTTTTTATTGCAGTTTTCTTTGCTTGAGCTCTACTGTGTGGCTGTACCAAATCAATCACTAGCAACAGACAAATAGTAGCACCACCCATGTCACAAATATTCTACAGACTGCTAGAGATCTTTCTGAGGAGTAGAATCGGAAAGAATATGTAGCAGGGTTAGAAATATACACTTCATGTAGATATGAGTGTATATATGAGCAGAATGTACAACACAATATTATATGAATGCTGACATGTTTTGGGCCAATTTCATGTTTTGGGCCATATTCAGAAAAATACATATGGTACATCTCTACTATTCTTGGGCTGGGGATTTGTTACCATCTGCAAGTTGTATCATGCACTTGATTATATACCAGGTGCTTGATGAGATTATAACTAAAAAGCCATCACCGCATATTATGGCACAAACCATACTACAACACCCAATATACATACATCCATTACGCATTTAGTTATGCAACTTTGATTTGTATTTGTATGAATTTTATCTACAATCACTATAACTAAAGAGCCTTTTTATCACTTTTTTAATTATATATATATTTTATTACATATATTTTCCATCCATTGGATTCACATCAAACACATTTTTTTTATATATATATATATTATAATATTTTATGTATTTCATCAAGTGTACTGTGCACCTTTTTCTGACAAACTGGCCACTAAAGAGTCACGAAAGGTATTGATGTTTTTTATCCTGTTGTTATGATTGATAAATACCAACCTTTCTGAAGAAAACACTTGGAAACATAATTTCATATTTGGGCACCTCTGCTGACCACAAATTGGTTCCATTTTTGGGCCCCCTCCTCTTTACCAGAATAAGAGGAAGGGGGAACAATACCCAGGACAATAGAGCAGAAGATTTGCAAATGAGTGGAACTTTGGAATAGATTGATTCTTTTACCCTAGGCTTATCTTTCTCATATCATTCAAACCAGTTAAATAGGCTGTGCTGGTCGAGGACAGAGGACTATTCACCAGTATTGCCTGTGCTCTCCCTGCAACAGATTTTTCTCCACTATTGGCCATTCCTTGTAATACTGTGTCTTTGCGTTGCCATCTTGGTAGAAGCAGAGCTTTACTTCCTAATGTTAGAGCTTTCAGCAAGGAAAAGAGTCAGCAGTGGGTAGAGACATCCCCAAATCTCACTCCAGATCTTTTGACACAATCAGTCAGAGGCTGCAGTGCCTTAGATCTCACACTGTGCACGAACAACTGTGAGGCTCTAGCATAAGAGTGTCTAGGCACCCTCACATATCACGAAGTGTATTGCTATTTTTTAGTTAAGTTAACATGAATCCAGAGAAAATCCCTTTTTAGAGTTGTAACTACAGTAGGGAAGAGCTAGAATCATATAATTTTTTTTTTACTGCTGTCTGTGTTCCTACATTGGAGCAGAACAGGTGGATGACATATCCATGTCCACTCAGTATCTACAGACATGAACATGAACAGAGCCTGCTCTGCTCTATGGGCAGCTGGGAGTAAATGGATTGCACTGTCAGTTTACACTCGGCTACCTCCACTCTGCTCCATCTAAACAGAAGAAGATGGAGTCCTCTCCCAATTTTTTTAGCAGACTTGATCGAACCCGGATATAGGTGGGTGTATATGGACATAAGTCCATTTACACCCACCTGTCCTTAGAGGTAATTAGGCCTTCTGATTAGGTCTGCCTGAAAAACTGAAAGGCAAATCTGATTGGACTCCCATCTTCAAGGGGACTAATGGGAAAGCCAATATTTTACAGTTATCACTGAAACTGGAGGTGAGCGTAGATTTTTCAGAGGGGACACATCTTCTACGGACAATCATGTAAGGGGATTTTTCATTATTTGGACAGATTTCATTTCACTTTCTGTTGTGTCTCTAGGATAGGAAGTGCAAATGTCACCAACAGGACACAAACAGCACAAAAGGGACAGATGCAATGGTTTTTCACAGAGTGGCCCTGAACCTACTCGTCTGGACTCCCACGCCAGTGTTCTTGGCTCCTCCTCCCTTCTAAATTTAATCCTGAGCCAGGCCTCGTGTGTCTATTGACACATATAATGTGGCTCAGTCCCACCCCATGGCATTACAGGGTTTGTTTTACAGCCTCCATATCCTGTGAGGAGAGAGAGAGCAGTGCAGCTGCTCATGGTCAAGATCAGACTCAGGTAAGTATTTACAGTGGGCCGGAGGGAGCGGAACATGTAAGGTTTTCATACCGTACTGCAGAAAATGCATTAAGGTAAGAAATCTTTGGCCTTTACAACCACTTTAAACTTTAGATATACTTTAATTGTAAAACAATAATATGCATTGGATGTTAGGATATATAATATGGTATAATATTATAATATATTATGATAAATCCTAAAGCAGCAGGGGCAAGACCTTTTTTTTTTTTCTTAGCAGCACCACACACCTCTTGGTGGAGGTAATTTACATGCCACCCTCACATCTAGTGCCACAAACAAAAAGTGCATGCATTAAGAGGAATGCAGAGCGACATTCTTTATATTGAAATAATGGGCGTACTGAGGAAATATAGTGCAAATAACAAGCCCTTATAAAGATTTTGACAAAGCACTAAAGCCTCGTACACACGATCGGATTGTGGCCCAAATGTGGCTTGCATACCCATGGCCACACAATTGTTGGCCAACAATTACGAACATAGTGACCTACTAGACGTACTACGTGGTTTTTCATCTCTTGAGCACCACCATTTGGTCTCCTTCTGCTAACTTCGTGTTAGTAGAAGTTTGATGAGTGTTGATTCGCGCTTTTCATTTCGCGCTTTTCAGTTCGCACTTTTCAGTTCATTTCTGAACGGCTGTTCGTCAACCAGCCATGTTGCGGAATTGGAGGAGATAACGTGTTATTTATTATTGGCTTTGGAGTTATTGCTTTGACATAAGTTTTTTGGTTGAATAATGATTTGATTTGGTATATTTTCTATATTTTTGGATGCATAGAATGCACTTTTTGGTTAAGTTCTATTGGCATATAGCATGTCTAATTTTATTTGTTTTCTTTTTTTAATGCACAATAAAAAAATTGTGTAGAAAAATACTTAGCTATGTGTTTTACTTCAAATTACAGTTTGGGGTAGGCAGTTACATTTAAAAAAATACAATGTAAAATCGACAAGGGACACCAACATTGTTGTATCTTTGATCTTGTAACTTGCCCAAATAAAAAAAAAAGAGCATAATAATATTATTCTTGATATCACTAGAAAAAAAAAGCCTTTGAAAATTTGTTTGCAATAACTCCATCAGTTTTACTAGCAAAGCAGCTTCATTATTATCCCATTAAAGAAAAAGAGAATGTGCGCCGCATTTCAAGATTTCATAATTTGCCGCATCACAAATGTTCAAGTGGATGTAAACCCAAATTTTATTTTTTTTTTTTGATGTCATAATGTAGAGAATAAGATTTCCTTTCATTTGAGCTCAGTCTTGCCACACAGATTGAGCAATCCTCTTTTATTGTTCAGTTAGAGAAAACTTGACAAAGTCTCGAAAACTTTGTCAAAAACGCCCCCCCCCCCCTTGCTGTGAGTGACAAGTGATTTACATATCATGCACTAGCCTGAGACAGGCACATCCTGTGTAAAAAGTTCACAATTCACATCCCCCTCCCCTCCCCTCCAGCTCTCCCAGCTTTACTGTGTTTTGACTGGATGTTTCTCATCATGGGATGCAGTGAACAGTCAGCAGACTATAGACAGACAAGTGATTTAGGGGACATGTATGTAGTCAGAGCTGGGCAGAGTAGAACATCCAGTGATCTGATGATAACCTGTCTCAGGCTAGTGCATGAGATATGTAAATCACCTGTCACTCACAGCAAGGGGGCGTTTTTGACAAAGTTTTCAAGACTTTGTCAAGATTTCTCTAACTGAACAATAAAAGAGGATTGCTCAGGCCTCAAGTAAATCTGTGTGGCAAGACTGGGCTCAAATGAAAGGAAAACGTATTCTCTACATTATGACATCAAAAAAAAAATAAAAAATTAAATTCTCCAATTACGAACACTAGTTTACAAGACCGACCGCTTCTGGCTCATCCTTGTTTCCGAGCATGTGTGTTTGTACTTTGGACTTTTGGCAAAATTCAACAACAGACATTTGTTTGCGGAAAATTTTAAAACCTGCGATCCAACATTTGTCCGCGGAAAATCCAACAACAATTGTCCGATGGTGCATACACACGATCGGATTTTCCCGCCAACAGCCTGTCATCACACATTTCTCATCGGAAAATCCGATCGTGTGTATGAGGCTTAATATTTATTGTAAAAAAAGTTAAGGAAAAAAGGTACATTCAAGTCACATTATAAATGAAATATTATTAAAGGCAGAGGACAAGGAAATGTAACAGCACCAGGACATATTTTTAAAATACAGCTGATCGTAAAATGTCTGGTTTGTTTTATTATGGAGTGAATGCATAATACAATGTACAATCAAAGCTTCTGAGATCTAATGTACCGTATAAAGATGTATAATTTAATACGTTAAATTATTAATGCTGCGTTCCACTGGAAACTATGTACAATAACTGCAGCTACAGTGATTTATTTATACTCTGCTATTCTTAACTCTTTTCATATAGCTCAAATGCTGCTTAAACTCCAGAGTACAAGGATTAAATGTGTGTCACACTATGGGAAGAGGTCCTGAAGACTGGTTTAGAGAATACATATTTCAAAGAGAAATTCATTATACATTTCAGTGTTCTTTTGATTGGCTATCATAGTTTAAACCTTGAGTTAATTGTTACCTGTGAAGTCCCCATTGGGATCGATTCCCCCAGGCAATGTTGCAGGAACCCCTCAACAGGCATATGATCAGGTGTGACCTGGCACCATTTAAAATAATGGCTAGCCAGTGTACACACATTGATAAGCTCCGAAACATAGGAGCTTATCAATGTGTGTACACTGGCTAGCCATTATTTTAAATGGTGCCAGGTCACACCTGATCATATGCCTGTTGAGGGGTTCCTGCAACATTGCCTGTTTATCTAATTGTCCAATAAAGGAAGTTTTGCACTTCATGACAAGCCAATGGGTGTGCAGACATCATATCTTATCCATGTTATGCATGAGAGTAGTCTGGAGTTGTTACAGCAGGGACGTGCGGTGAGGTCAGTGACTGGTGAGGAACCGGCTAGTATCAGAGCCAGATACACACAGGTTACATACGCCATGATCGTTAGAGCGAGAACAATAATTTTAGCACTAGACTTACTCTGTAAAATTTTTTAAAGCGTCGCCTATGGAGATTTTCAAGTACTGAGATTTGGTGTCATTCCACAAGTGTGCGCAATTTTAAAGCATGACATGTTAGGTATCTATTTACTCAGCGTAACATCATATTTCAGATTATACAAAAAAAATCGGGCTAACTTTAGTGTTTTTTTTTTTTATTTCTTTGATTCATTTCTTTCCAAAAAAAATGTGTTTAAAAAATTGCTGCACAAATACCGTGTAACATAAAAAGTTGCAATGTCCACCATTCTAGCGTGTCTGCTAAAAGCAATATATATAATGTTTGGGGGTTCTGAGTAATTTTGCTAGCAAAACAATTATGATTTTTACATGTAGGAGAGAAGTGTCAGAATTGGACTGGGTGGCAAGGGGTTAATTATAACAAGTAAGTAATATACAATCAAATTTTTATATATTGTTTTTAAGGTAATTTACTATATTTTCAAAAACTGTACTCAAGCAGATGGCTTAATGGACAAATTACTGAAGTTTGAAGTTATAACTACCAACCAGTAATTTCACAGTAAATAGATAAATAATAAATTATTATCTTATAACATATAGCATAATAATATATGATTTAGCTTGTACCTTTTCAGCAGCAGCAGATTCTTATTCTCCCTCTTAACTGTGTGAGAAAAACATGGGATTGTGGGTAAATCGTATACCGATAAACCCATGTTTTTTCCTTGTAGATAAGAGGGGTGGGCTGGAAGGGAGCATTTGTCTTTTAGGCACATTCCCCCTTCTATGACATTGCAGTGAGAGGTGTGCCTCCACTGCAGCATTTTTATTGGACAGCTTGGGCTAATGGTACTTTACCATTGGTCCAAGACTCCAGGCTGTCCATTGAGCTCAGTGCCTCTGATAAGAAGTGAGGAGAGGCACTGTGAGCTCATCCTCTCAGTCTGCTGCAGAGTGTGCCAGCTTGTATTTAAACTGGCCGTGCTGTATGTAGCTTCTGACAGGCTGCACAGGGAGCCCCGTATCCCTGGAACCATAGGTCGTAGGAGCCCCAAATTGTGACCAGTGGTGGGGTAGGGCTCTGTGACCCCAGGTCGACAAGTTACTACCCTCAAAGTCGGGGTTTTTTTTATGTTCATGGCTCTGCCTCACCTGCCTCCCCTGACTGCACGTCCCTTTGTTACAGTACCATAAAAATCATAGGGTCGATTCTAGTATGTTGTGTGATAAGAATAATCTATTGATCAGGCCACATCTGTGCGACACATTGACATGAGTTGTATTTTTTTTTATGTGTATGCACTCATTATAGGGCCTATTGATGATATGGTAGCACATGGAAAGGCAGAATTCCTGATAATGCACAGAAAAAAAACGCGCAGAGAAGTGTAAATGCAGCCTTTAGAAGATCTACCAGCCTGTAGTGACTGCTTTTGCCAAATGTATGATATATATTCATCTATATTATTTAATATGTGCTATCTTATTAATTTTTTCTGCAACCTTCTTCTCCACTTGAGCCACCGTTTCACCATTTTTCACCTGTCTGTCCCCTTCCTTGTGGCTCCCCTTTTCTGCTACTGTTCAGTTCAGTGCAGTATATCTTATGTTCATGTAAATGCTTCTTTTTCCATTACCTGACACGGCACACCCTGTCACTGGTGATAAATGAGTAGATTTCCTTGAACTTGGACTCACATATAACAGGGTAGATTCAGAGACAACTGAATATTTTAAAAGTGAATCAATTTTCCTTCCCTTAAACCGTGCTTTAAAGGCTTGCCTGATCCTCTAGCATAGGGTTTCTCAGCCAAGGTTCCATGGAACCCTAGGGTTCCTCCAGAGGTTGCTGGGGCAATTTGTGCCTCTCAGATACATTCCCACTCCACACCATTGATCTTTTTAACTGTTGTCTGTAAGGGCCAATTCTTACCAATGATCACATGAGTAAGAAGCATTCTTCTCACTGACTCTTAAACTAATATATCATGAATTATAGATATATAATCATTTTAAGCAGGGGTTCCCCCAGACTAGAAAGTTATTTTAAGGGTTCCTCTGTGTTGAAAAGGTTAAAGTGGTTGTAAAGGCAGAAGTTTTTTTTACCTTCATGCATTTTATGCATGAAGATAAAAAACCTTCTGTGTGCAGCAGCCCCCCTCGGCCCCCCTAATACTTACCTGAGCCCCATTTCTATCCAGCGATGTACACGAGTGACTCGGCCGTCCGGGACTCTACATCCTGATTGGCTCCCACTTCTGTCAATCAAAGTCAGTTTGCAAATCAGAAGAGAGAGGGGGACAGGCCGAACCGCAGCTCCGAGTCTGAATGGACACACAGAACTGCGGCTTGGCTCGGGTGCCCCCATAGCAAACTGCTTGCTTTGGGGGCACTGGACAGGAGGGAGGGGCTATATATATATATATATATATATATATATACACACACACATATATATACACTGTATCCTATTTTTCCCCTGTAGAGGGTCTGCTTTTTATTCTGGGTATATTTAGAGTAGTTTTACAACATATAACACTGTGAAAATCAGTGCTTAGTATATATTTTACAACATAATGTAGAAGAGTGACGGCAGAAAAAAGATCAAGTGGTCTATCGAATCTGCCCCATTCTTTTTTTATAGATCTAGGTTTGTCTCAAGCATGTTTAAATGCACTTACTGTTGATTGACTCTACCTCTGCTGGAAGTCTATTCCAATTATCAACTACTCTTTTGGTAAAATAATACTTTTAAAGATTCGTTTTGAACTGCTAGTTTGAGGTCATGTCACTGTGTTCTTTATCTTGGTCTCATATTGAAAATACTGCACTCTCATTCACACCCTAAAATGTAGTTAATGGTTTCAATCATGTCTCCCTTTTCCCTTCTTTCTTCCAGACTGTACATATTAAAGTGGTTCTAAAGCTTTAAGGGTTTTTACCTTAATGTACTGCAGGATCCCCCCCTTGTACTTACCTGAGCCTAATCTAGATCCAGCGATGTGCATAAGAGCAGCAGCTCTCACCGCTGTCTCTCCCCTACTGGGCAGATTGATAGCACCAGGATCCATTGGCTTCTGCTGCTGTCAATCAAATGCTGTGAGGAGGGGCATTGACACAAACTGCGTGGCTTGGGAGCGAGCCCCTATTAGTGCCCCCGTAGAAAGCCAAAGAGGAGGAGCCTGGAGTGCCAGCGGGGGGACCCTAGAAGAGGAGAATCAGGGCTGCTCTGTACAAAGCCATTGCACAGAGCAGGAAAGTATAACAAGCTTATTATTTTAAAGAAAAACAGAAGCTTTAAGCCCCTTCCACACACGGCAGAATCTGCCAAGAGTTTGCTTGCTCATCTGGGAATCTGTCCGCTGATCCCAGCTGAGCAAGTGGATGGCTGGTCTGTTTACACTCTGCTTAGGCAGATCGGGCATAGACAAAGCCCATTGTCCTCCATGGGCGGTTAGATATAAACTAACCACCTTTCCGTTTCCACCCGACTCCCATCCGATCTGATCCGCTGGACAGATGGGAAACGGATCCCCGTCCATCTGTTTTTAGCAGATTGCATTGGATGTAGGCATGTGTAAACGGACACACCCGTCGCTCCATAGAGGATAATGGAGAGTCCTATCGGGTCTGCCTAAGAAACTGACAGGTGACCTGATCGGTCCACCCATGTGAAAGGGGCCTTAATGTTACTTTAAGCTCCTGGAGTCATTGGTGGTAAAAATGGTGTCCATTAGACCTTTCACCATTTTTTGTTGCTTTTTATTCTGGTTGTATCTAGAGTAGTTTTGATTATTAAATTCAGTGTTCTTTGTGTTTTCTCTCTTTTTCTTTACTTGATTTTTATTTGTTTATTATTCCTTTAAATTTTTTATTTTATGTTTTTTCCTGTCTGTTTTTTCTTTCTGTAAATAAAGCCTTAAATAGAGGAGCTAAGAAGGGTACATTTTTTGGCATAAAATCATATTCAGTATAGCTGAAAAATCCTTCCATAACACCCATGAGACATTTAAAGCTCAAAAACACCCCCCCCCCCCCCCAAAAAAAAAAATACATTAAAGGGACTCTGTTAAGAGAAACATTTGGGAGCTGCCATTTCTGAAAATGCCAGGTGCCTGGCTGTGTCTATGTTCATTACTTTGGAGTCACAGACCTGGATCGAGCATGTTGTAAAAGAATGTCAGAAATGTGTAGGGCCTTCTTATAGCTAAATTACATCCAGGTCAGAGACTTATAATAGTAAGCATTCAATCCCAAGTATAACTATGACAGCCAGGGAACTAGTATTCTCAAACAAGAAATCATTAATGGCAGCCCTCATGCTTTTCTCATGACAGAGTGACTTTAATTTTGGCTTCTAAATTGACTCCAGTGCATTGTGATAAATACACTGATTTTCACAGAAAATTAAAGTTCAAGTTTACTCTTACATGTATCTGATACAACCAAGGTGACTATGGATTGGCCAGTGCTACACAGCAAAATAACAGCAATTGGAAAGCAATAAATGATGGATTATTACTATGTCAGGTACACAGATATAGTATGAAAATACAACTGCATTTAAATGAACACTAAATAGATTTGTAGCCACTGTATGAATTGCAGAATAAAGAACATTTTATAATGTTTGCCTGTAGCAATCACATAATCTGATTGGTTAATATGTTTAACTGCACTGTGCTTAATATTATTAATATTAATGGTTCCCCTTATTTTCTAAGTCTGCATGTGTAAATACTGTATAAGCTTGAATAGTACAAAATACTGTATAAGCTTGAATAGTACAAATTAATTAATATTCTAAAAGTGAAAACTTATATCAGCACATCATATAAATGCTAGGTATCAAAAAGAATTGTTTGCAAAATTAATTTTGTAAAAGATTGATGACAAATGTGACACAATGCAGCCACATATGTTATCACGGCTTACAGAACAGAGCTGCATTACTAGGAAAGGCAAATCACCATATCAATGGAGATACTCCACAGTGATCAGTTTCATGGTGCCCCAGGGACTAATCCCACATAATAACCTCTCCAGTCAATGGTCAGCCTACTTCAAAGTGGTTCAATGTGCTCTGAGATCACAGTAAGTAACAGTCACATATGGAATTCAAACACTGGCACATCCATTAGAGTTATATGCTCCTGATTGGAACCCTTAATTTTGTATTGATTTTACTCAATGCTTTAAAACCTCTTCTCACTGAGTACCTAATTCACAGGCATCCTCAATAATAATAGTAACCCAATAATAAATAGGTTCAAATATGTGTTTATGAATATTCTAAAATGTAACTAGGAAACAATAGATTTACTTTATAAACAGATATTTTTTTTTCTTTAATTATAGTGTAACAATAACATATATACTGAACTGAATTTTAATTAAAGTGTATCTAAACCAAAATCAAATGTAGTGCCCTCGTCCGAAGGGGCAGCTGAAAAAGACCCAGGTCTCCCTCACCTATTCAGAGGCTACCAACACAGGTACCAATTTCTGAGCACACTAACAAAATTCAGGATCAGTCTAGGGGTGTGTTTTCAAAGATCTATTGCAGTATTTGAACAAGGATGGATAGAGGGATGAGGGTGCAGGATACTTCAAAACATACGCAGGTTTTAGAGGACAGATTCCCAAGCAAAGTTCTTCCATAGCAGCCTTAAATATTTCTGGAAGTAGAGAGTGGACAGTCAGCTAGTCGGAGATTCTGTATGAGCAGTCACAGTCCTTGACAGCAAACTCTGGGATCTAGCCCTCAAATTACTGGCCCACGTGGAGACAATGTCCAGAGAAAGCTCCCAAACCAGCTGCCATGCGACACTCCTGTTTGAAAGGGTTCCCTCTCCAGACCAGATTCCACAGGTAGTGTCTTTCACCAAGTTTCTCTAAGTCTAGGTTCCTCCAAGGCCCTCAGCCAAGCACATGCTGAGGCCGAACAACCACAGTTCTTATGTAACACACAGGCTGCCTCCCAGGAAAAGACCCCATGAGAGAAAGCTCTGATCAGACACCTGCCAAACATTATCTTCTCCCCAGCCACACCTTCTGGACTTCCCGCCCATGGATTGACTTAGACCAGATAAATATTCATAACTCAGTGGTTGATCCTCCTCCTCTATTTCTGAAAGCTTCTTCCAGAATTAGGCAGGACCAATCAACTCTACTGGTTAAGGATGCAGTCTAGTGCCAGCTCATTAACAACCAGCTCCAGCTGAAAGTTAATACATTCCTTAAATTTTGCAAGCATGGACCACTACTTATTTAACTCATCCATTTATTAATTTATTTTTCTTAGTAAATTGACTTTCAACGTTGCTTATCAAGCGTTTTTGCAATTTGAGGTAAATACTGCATAAAGGGATAGTGATGTGACATTTGCAGTACCGCATGCCATATTTGGGAAAAATGTGTCATGTCACCCAAATATTGCATGTAATATGCTTTAGGAAATTGAGCCCACTATGTCTGTTTTTATTTACAATGGTAAATCTTTTAGTTTTAAATCTAATATTGACAAATGACCTCCATGGCACTGCCCAGGTTGCAATGCCCTTTGTTTGACTATTACTTGCTTATTAGCCCTGCAAAGTGTATGAACCTCAAACTTCGAGCAATATCTGCTAAATGGAATTTAGTAATTTTTAGTGACAAGTTGACAATGTAGAAGCCCAGTTGGGAGACATTTGGCACCCTGTTACAAGATGTACCTGAACAAGGACTTTCATGGCAGGGTCACAAGGATTGTTTTAAATAAATACTGCATATTTAAAAAGACCTAAAAATACTTTTGAAACAAAATGAATATATCAAGTGTATATGATTGGTTCCTTTTTTAAATAAAATAATAAGCTTGTCATACTTATCTGCTCTGTGCAATGGTTTTGCACAGAGCAGCCCTGATTCTCTTCTTCTGGGGTCCCCCACCGGACCTCCTGGCTCCTCCTCTTCAGCGAGTGCCCCTATAGGAAGCCACTTCCTATGAGGGCACTCGTGCGGGTTTGCTTCCCAGTCGCCCTGTCTGCATCTATTGGCTACTGCTGCTATCAATCTGCCCAGAGAGGAGGGGCAGAGGTGGGAGAGCCTCAAGTCTTATGCACAGTGCGGGATTGTGAATGGGCTCAAGTAAGTATAAATTTTTTACCTTAATGCATAGAATGCATTAAAGCTTTGGAACCCTAAAAAAAAAAAAAAATCCTGTTCTTTTTAAGCATGTTATACAGCACTGTCCTTGTATCACCTGAAATACCTTGCTGATCCTGCCTGGTTTTGCCCTCTCCTCTGTAAACTGACCACAGTTTATCATGGCTGCTGAGCCCTGACACCGTGGTCAGTTTACGTGCCTCCATCATCCGCAGCTCTCCTCTGTCCTGTCCCATACATGTATCAGTTTTTTACAAGATGGAATTTTTCGGTTTTACATAAAAATCCCCCCATTCACATTTATCAAGCATATGACATTTATGGTTTTAAGAATAATTAATTTGGTTAAACACATCGGTTTTACAATATTTTTATGTACTGTATATTGATTTTCTTTTCCATGGTATTTTATTGAGGAAAATTCAGAAAAAAAATGAACAAGTATAACAGTAGATATATGGGCCCAATAGCCTAAGGATATACAAAAATTCTGTAGTAATCACAAAGATGAAACCTGTATACCGGTTATAAGAGAAGAATAGTACATGACAGTGACTAGATGAATATGTTAGATAATTGTACCATTTGTAATTAAGGTGTGAATTTTGTTTCTTTGAGATCGGGAGGTGGGGGATCTCTGAGGGGACAAAATTCACATTACATTTTTACTGTACTGTGGTTTGAGCTGGTTTCTTGAAATAGACTGTATTGACTAAAAGTGTTTCTGTAGTGTGATGTGCTGGATATGTTTTTGTTGTGATATGTGTCAAATAGTGTGAGTTACTTGTGTTTAGGGACGAGCTCAAGACTGACAGTCCTCCTGGTAGCCTTGGTTAGGTCTGTTGGTTGTATGTAAGCAAGTGTGGGGGTTTGGGGGTTTGGGGATGGTTATAGGTAAGAAAGATGTAGGGGTATAAGAAGGGATGTGGTTTTGGAGAAAAAGACCTAAAAAAAGACCTCAAATAACTTTTGTGTAATATCAAGTGTATATGATTGGTTCCTTTTTTAAATAAAATAATAAGCATGTTGTACTTATCTGCTCTGTGCAATGGTTTTGCACAGAGCAGCCCAGATTCTCTTCTTCTGGGGTTCCCCACTGGCCATCCTGGCTCCTCCTCTTCAGCGAGGGACCCCATAGGAAGCCACTTCCTATGAGGGCACTCGTGCGGGCTCGCTCCCCAGCCGCCCTGTCCTGCCCTCTGCTCCTGCTGCTGTCAATCTGCCCAGAGAGGGGGGGCAGAAGAGGGAGAGCCTAGAGTCTTATGCACAGTGCTAGATTGTGAATGGGCTCAAGTAAGTATAAGGGGGAGAAAGGGAATTCTGTTACACAGAAGGTTTTTTACCTTAATGCATAGAATGCATTAAAGCATTTGTAACCCTAACAAAAAAAAAAATGGATCCTGTTCCTTTAAAGCATGTTATACAGCACTGTCCTTGTATCACCTGCAATACCTTGCTGATCCTGCCTGGTTCTGCCCTCCCCTCTGTAAATTTACCACAGTTTATCATGGCTGCTGAGCCCTGACACCGTGGTCAGTTTACGTGCCTCCGTTATCCGCAGCTGTCTTCTGTCCTCCCCCCCTCCCCTCCCTGCCTATCAGTTCATTTCGCTCCCCAGCCCTCCCCTCCTGCTGCTAAAATAGCTGTGTTTTCTTTCTCTAGTTCCCTACTATGCAAACCTGTCATTAAAGTGGTTCTAAAGCCTAAAGGTTTTTTTACCCTAAAGTGGTTGTAAAGCCACTTTTTTTCTTTCTATAGTTAGATAACATGATGTTCCCCAGTGTATGTGATTTATAAAAATATGCTGCCTAATACCTTCTTTCGAGTGACACTCGATGCTCACGTGACTGCCCACCAGTCTCTCCTCTCCTCTTCCCGGCTGACGTCAGCGGGAGGAACTCAGCACCTTCCTCTGCAGCTGTCATATCAGGAGAGGAGACCAGCGGGCAGACACGTGAGCACCGAGTGGCACTCTGAAATAAGGTATTGGGCAGCATATTTTTATAAATCACATACACCAGGGAACATCATGTTATCTAACTATAGAAAGAACCACTTTAGGGTAAAAAAAAAAACTTTAGGCTTTAGAACCACTATAATGACAGGTTTGCATATTACTTCTCAGGCATCACTAAATTACAGATGGCTCATTTCACTAATTATAACAAATGTAATTTGCAATGATGGGTGTTATTTTTCGCAATGAGATCTATTAAGCATTACAAATAACAGTTAGATACCTAAAAACAAGGATAGTAATGTCAAATAAGATGTGCCTTGTACCTTAGTAAATTGAGCCTATAGCTTGGAGATGTAATCTCATTGTACTGCTGGAGCATGCTGCAAGAGCTCCATTTTATGTGCACGCTGCTAATCTATGTTCCTCGTAAAGCCTTCAATGAGAGTTATTTTCAGCCCACAGTTCCTCGTTCTACAGCTAACCAGAATTTACTACTCAAATGCCCTGCAGAGTCTGTAGTGAGTTGTTACAGAGAAAGACAAAATTATAATATACGGATAAAAACCAAACACACAAACCGCTCTAGGCAGATCTTACTTCTCATGCCCATCCCCTTTCACTGGGTGCTGAACTGGTTCATTTTGCTGGAAGATAAATAACAAGTACCGTATATACTCCAGTATAGGCCGACCCGAATATAAGCCGAGGCACCTAATTTTACCACCAAAAAATGGGAAAACGTATTAACTTGAGTATAAGCCTAGGTTGGGAAATGCAGCAGCTACTGGGTAAACAATGCCCATCTGCAGCCTCACTGTTCCCATCTGCAGCCTCACTGTGCCCATTTTCAGCCTCACTGTGCCCATCTTCAGCCTCACTGTGCCCGCCTGTATCATCAGTGCCCATCTGCAGCCTCACATTGCTCATGTGCAGCCTCACTGTGCCTATTTGCAGCCTCATTGTGCCCATCTGCAGCCTCATTGTGCCCATCTGCAGCCTCACTGTGCCCATCTGCAGCCGTACGTTTGATAACTAAAACAGCGGGTGTCTCCCGCTGTGTCATGCAGTCTGCTCGGCGGCCATCCATTGTAACAAAGCCCCGCCTCCTCCTCGTCCGTGATAGACAGAACACTGATACAGTTTCCCAGCATTGTATCAGTGTTCCTCTATCACGGACGAGGAGGAGGCGGGGCTTTGTTACAACGGACGGCTGACGAACAGACTGCATGACACAGTGGGAGACACCCGCTGTTTTATTTATCCAAGGTACGGCTACAGATGGGCACGGTGAGGCTGCACCCCCACTTGAGACCCTCACTCGAGTATAAGCCGAGGGGGGGGTTTTCAGCCTAAAAAAAAGTGTTGAAAAACTCAGCTTATACTCAAGTATATACGTTATATGAAGGATTCCCTGTGCAACCGGACTGTAGAAAACTCTGCTTTGTTTAGTACATAGCATTAGAAGCCTGAAAAGCTTCAGAACCATATTCTGTACCGTTTAATAAATGAATGCTATTTATTCCTGCCGAACCGGTAAAAGATTCAAGTCATGGTTATCCCTATTGATACCACCCAGCTCAACAAAAGTTGATTTAAAAATCATCTAAGCTGGGTGGAAAATTATCAGCTGAACAGTGACTGCATCCTATCAGATGAAGTCACTTTATGGGTATTCAGACAGCCACAAGTGCTGTGGCAGACAAGATTCTTCTATCTTTGCTGTTTAGTGTGAATGGAGGAATTTGCTGAAAATCAGATATGTATGGCTGGCCTGATAAAGACGTTTTCCACAGTCCAATTGCACGGTGAACTCCATTTCCTTTGTTTATCCTTCTCTTCCAATTTATTCTCTGAAACTATAGGGAACTTAGGTTTCCTTATTATTATTCTATTGATTTGACTGAGACAGCGCTGACAGTGTTTCTGCAGCATTCACAGCTAGTGTCCCTCCCAGAGTGCTTTGTACACACTGTAGGGCCTTTTCTTAGGAAACCAATTAACTAAGCAATAAATTTTGAATTATGGGAAGAAGCAATATATTTTGAATTATGGCAGAAAAAAGAGCACCTTGATGAAACTCATGCAAACACAGGGAGAACATGCAAAGTCCATGCAAATGTTCTCTCTATGCTGGTTCTGTGTTAGGGGCATAGAAAACATTCAAGGCAAAACAGCGACATGACAGTCAGGCAAGTAACATTGGTCAGCATTGGTCAGCTATGACAGCCTAGGTATTTCCCTCAAGAAAGGTTTCTTTTAAGCTTCACTTGCCACAATCAGCGCTAAATGTTTTTTTTCAGTTGGTGGAGCTGGGATAGGCAGGGGCACCCTGAGGGATAGTACTGCAGCT
Source organism: Lithobates sylvaticus (assembly GCA_028564925.1). Lineage (NCBI taxonomy): Eukaryota > Metazoa > Chordata > Amphibia > Anura > Ranidae > Lithobates > Lithobates sylvaticus. The sequence continues at coordinate 117,080,520 of CM053026.1, forward strand.
AGGAAAAAATAGGGAGTACAGAGCTTGGATATAAGGAGGTGTATGTTTACTGTTGCTGCAATAGGTTGGGACAGGCAGGAGAACCCATAGGTATTGCAGCTAAGAAAAAACGAGGGGTAAATGTCATGTATTTAAGGAGAAGGAAAAAAAAGAAAAAGAAAAAAAATCTAAACCCTAAAAATAATGTATATATTGTATGTATATATATATATATATATATATATATATATATATATATATATATATATATATATATATAATATATATATTGCAGCCTACTAGTCCTTAGTGTGGTAGCTGAATTTGTAAAAAAAATTTTTATCTCCTTCTGCTTTATTTTCACCTGGAAATTTTGCAAATAGCACACTTCTTGTCTCCATGTATTTATAGAGGGAGCCATGGTTGTCTCCCTAGCCTGTTCTTCTGATATAGACTACAAACATGTCTATATCTCTTCATCTATATTGCATGGGTGGCAGGGTCATTTGTGGTTTTTTTTTTTTGTTTCCACTATTGTATACTGACAGCGGGGAATCCTGTGTCAGAAGGCATTGGGCTGCACCCACTGATTGAATGAAAATTTTCTGACATCCCTGCTGAACCAGATGAATTCTGATCCATCTTTGGCTAGCTTATTAATATTAAACCAAAAGGCAAAAATGTCTTGCCAATCATTGGATGTGGTGGCAGCATTTGTTTTCTCTTTTTTTCCCTCTGTTTTCACCTTGTGATCTGGCCAAACACTCCTTCTGTATTAGAGTGCCCCCAGGAGCACAGGGGATCCTTTGGACAGCAGCATTGTCAGTCTAGGGGATGGGGAGTGTTAGATGTACTAGCAAATTAAAGCCAAACTCTAGCTAACACTTTATAGTCAATTGCAGCATTTTTTTTTTCCTTTTGGAATAAAGGTTTTACCTAAATAAATAAAAAGATGATTATTATAAGCACCTCTATTATTGTTAAATGCTTGGCTCATCCCTGTAGCTGCAGGAGAGCTTGTTTTTTTGAAAAACAGACTTACTGGCCAGATCACAAGGTGAAAGCTGAGCAAAGAAAGCCTAAAAAACAAAAATACTGCATCCATCACATCTAAGAATTGGTAAACTGCAATATTATGAAAGTTTGCTTTTGGGTTTAATACCGCTTTAAGACAGTGGAACCTCAGATTGCGAGTAACGCGGTAACGAGCGTTTCGCAATACGAGCAATTATTTTTTTTGAATCCTGACTCGGTTTGCAAGTGTTGTCTCGCAAAACAAGCAGGATTCAAGCCTCTGCGGTGTGCAGTACCGCATTTGGCCAGAGGTACGGGGGCGCAAGTGACACTCCAAGCCGTTCGGAAATACTCGGAAACACTAGGAAATACTAAGTTCTTGAGGGCTTCTGAGCCTTTCCGATGGTTTCCGAGTGCATCCGAGTGGTCTCCAAGTATTTTCGAGTCTCTCCGGCGCCCCGCCCCCCACCTCTGGCCACATGCGGTATTGCATGCAATAGAAGTAAATTATATTTGTTTCCATTGTCTTTTATGGGGATACTCGCTTTGATATGCGAGTGCTTTGGATTACAAGCATTCTCCTGGAACAGATTATGCTCTTAATCCAAGGTTCCACTGTATATCTAAAAACTATATGCTGCAATATATTGCATTTTAGTTTTTGGGTCTAGGTACCCTTCAAGGGAAGGGACGAGTGTGTGGACCAATAAGAGCAGATGGAGCGAGCATGGGTTTCCCTATTAATACTGCAATAGGCAAAATAAAAAAAATATTTTACAAATAAGAATTGAATATAGACTGTCAGTTAAATAATGTAACAGGATTTATACCACATTTAATTAGCATTGTAATTTTAACAAGTTATTTATTCTTTAACCCTCAATTCCAAGCACCTCCAATTTTCCCTCTTTTGACCCTATTTAAACGTGTGTATGTGTATATATATATATATATATATATATATATATATATATATATATATATATATATATATATATATATGTGTGTATATATATATATATATTACACACACAGACACACACAGTATATATGCCAGTATTTTATTTAGTTCTGCAGCCCTCTGAGATTGCTGACCCAAATTAGAAATCTGCAGCATAGGCTGCACTTCCGGTTCCAAGCCCCTTCGAGACGATATATGCGTCGTGCCTCCCCCTGTCCCTTTGCTGTGCCAGTTACAAAGCACAGCCTGTGATAATGGTGTGCCTGTGCACAAGGCTATACTTTGTAATAGCACAGCAGTGGGAGGGGCAGAGGCACAGCACTGGAATCAGTGTCTGGAACTGGGGGCAGAAGTATGCCATTCTCTGTAGATTCCTGAATCAGGACAGCACACATTTCAGCGGGCTGAAAAACCAAGTAAAGCAACATAAGCATACCTAAGCTATATGAATATTGTAAAAAAAGGTTTTGAATGTATATACTATATATATATATATATATATATATATATATATATATATATATATATATATATATATATATATATATATATATATATATATATATTGAATATTGAAGGTTCCTGGAGTTGTGCTTTAAATTAAGTAATCGTTACAATAAAAAATAAATATTAGCCATAACATTTAAGTTAAATATAAAACCCTTTATTCCTCAATATAATCAGTGACCTGTACAGAGCTCGGGTTTGTGCTGTCTGGCCATTAATCTTGTTGGCTTCACTATCATTTAAAGTCACCATTATTTCCCATTTGCTGGTGTCTTCCTGGAAGGTTGCAATTTTACTGAGTGAAGTCATCTTGTTATAAAGTCATTTCATTAGTGTAGATACTGTGTGTGTTTAGAAACATTGGGTCAGACAGTGCAATAAATCAATGTGACTTCCCCAGGAGAAGTCTGGTATCTTGTTAGTTAATCAGCTGAGGATATGCATATATCCCACACTTGTCTTAATACAATAGTTAGAAGCTAGTTTGTATGCAGATATACTGCATGCGGGGCCACGTGAGGGTTATAATTCTAGCCACTTCCACAGGATAAGATAGTGCCTGGACTGAAATAAAGCTAAAATCCAGAAAAAGCTACTTGAAATGCAACACTACTTGTCTTTATTATATTTAAATCCCCCATTCCATGTTATTTTTTCCCCAATTTTTAGTTGCCCTATCCAGTTCTGTCCCTGGCTTTCGCCTTAGGCCAGCACTGACAATCCTCTTCTGGCAAAATGACACTCATGTAATCCTGCCAATCGTTTTGAGCCTAGCCTGTTGTTTATACCCCACCCCATGGGGCACATCATCATTCAGGCTAGGCTGAAAGATTTGCAGGACTGAGCAGCGCTCACAATTTATTACATGAATGCCACTCAGTCTTGGAAGAATGCCCACCGTAAGAAGAGCACTGCAAGAAAAGGGTATGTAAGGGTTTTTTTTTTTGAAAAAAAGACCAGGGGGTGCTTCAGGGGAAGGGGAGAGGTCGATGGAAGGAGGGTGCAAAGGCTGAATTTTTGCTTTAATAGACAATTGAAATACTTATACAGGGATTGTTTTGCCTGCCAAAAGGTTTGGAATTCTGCTCAGTGAATTTTGTAATGCAGATATCCCTTAAAAAATGCAGCCATGTCCTCAATTTCCACTGCAGCAGCACTGCAGTGGCATAGTGATAGTTGTGTAATGGGCACAGTCCTGAAAAGGGCCATCTCTATTGTTAAGATCTGAATAATAGTGAAGTTTATTTCTGCACTGTAAAGGGTCCAGGGGGGCAATAGCTCCAGCTCAGAATTTCTAGACTCTATATCAGAATTTCTTAACCAAAGTTTCGTAGAACCCTAGGGTTGCTAGAGGTTCCTTGAGCAATTAACAAGTTCAGCCTCTTAGAAAAGTAACTGCTAACAATACATTATAAGATTTAAAAAAAACATAATATCAAATAAATGTTTTAAATTGTTACACAAATATGTATTTGAACTCAATTCTTTATTATTTTTGTTCAAAAACATTGCAGAGGTTCTGCCAATCACAGCCTGTTTAACGCCTCTCCACCATGTGTCTATGGTGTGTACAGTGGTGTGAAAAAGTGTTTGCCCCCTCCTCATTTCCTGTTCCTTTGCATGTTTGTCACACTGTGTTTCGGAACATCAAACCAATAGTCAAGGACAACACAAGTAAACACAAAATGCAATTTGTAAATGAAGGTGTTTATTATTAAAGGTGAAAAAAAATCCAAACCATCATGGCCCTGTGTGAAAAAGTGATTGCCCCCCTTGTTAAAACATACTATAACTGTGGTTGTCCACACCTGAGTTCAATTTCTCTAGCCACACCCAGGCCTGATTATTGCCACACCTGTTCACAATCAAGGCATCACTTAAATAGGAGCTGCTTGACACAGTAAGGTCCACCAGAAGATCCTTAAAAGCTACATATCATGCCGAGACCCAAAGAAATTCAGGAACAATTGAGAAAGAAAGTAATTGAGATCTATCAGTCTGGAAAAGGTTATAAAGCCATTTCCAAAGCTTTGGGAATCCAGCGAACCACAGTGAGAGCCATTATCCACAAATGGCGAAGACATGGAACAGTGGTGAACCTTCCCAGGAGTGGCCGGCCGCCCAAAATTACCCCAAGAGCGCAGCGACGACTCATCCAAGAGGTCACAAAAGACCCCACAACAACGTCCAAGGAACTGCAGGCCTCACTTGCCTCAGTTAAGGTCAGCGTTCATGCCTCACCATCAGGAAAAGACTGGGCAAAAATGGCCTGCATGGCAGAGTTCCAAGGAGAAAACCACTGCTGAGCAAAAAGAACATCAAAGCTCGTCTCAATTTCTCCACAACACATCTTGATGATCCCCAAGACTTTTGGGACAACATTCTGTGGACCGATGAGACAAAAGTGGAACTCTTTGGAAGGTGTGTGTCCAAGTATATCTGGCGTAGAAGGAACACTGCATTTCAGAAAAAGAACATTATACCAACAGTAAAATATGGTGGTGGTAGTGTGATGGTCTGGGGCTGTTTTGCTGCTTCAGGACCTGGAAGACTTGCCGTGATAAAAGGAACTATGAATTCTGCTGTCTACCAAGAGATCCTGAAGGAGAATGTCCGACCATCTGTTCGTGTACTCAAGCTGAAACGAACTTGGGTTCTGCAGCAGGACAATGATCCTAAACACACCAGCAAGTCCACCACCGAATGGCTGAAGAAAAACAAAATGAAGACTTTGGAGTGGCCTAGCCAAAGTCCTGTCCTGAAGCCTCCATCATTCAACATGTAATATCCCAACCCCATTAGAGACATAAATGATACAAGGTCTGGTGTCACCCCAACATCACCTCCATCCCATTGTGTTTAACTGTTTAGTAGGCATGGAAAAGGAGGACAGGAGCCGGCTGTCATTTATCCAGAGCGTACACGCCCACATGTGTGACTCTGTAGTCACATGAAAATAGTACCGCTGGAATGACCCTCCAAACCTGTGTCAGTCGAAACAGCATCTGAAAAGACTGGTGCAAGATAGACAGAATTTACTTGTCAGGCTCCAGTAGACTTCAAGAAAATGGAGGCCGGCTGCACACAGACACCGACTCCCTGTTACATAAATGTAATAAGATGGGTAAAAGATGGCTTCAGCTCCTGTTCTTCAACTGTAGAGAACTCCTCAGAATCATTTAGCCCTTTTTGATTAAGCCCTGAAAAGGGCGTAACGCACCTGAGGAGTTCTCTACAGGTGGAGAACAGCAGTTCAGTAAGTCAACAGTCATAGTACTTGTAGCTGCTGATTTTATTTTCTAATAGCCGGGGAAAGTTCCTCTTTAATACATCTACTGCAAAGATTTTTAATTATCCCAGGTTTTACCAAGTACATGTTCTCATTTTTAATTGTATTCTCTATCGAGTAATGTTTGGCACTAATGTCTCATATATTAACTGTTTAATTAGTGATAGACTAAGTAAATTAAATGAATTAAGAGAGGAGTCGGCCACATTTTAATTACAGAAATAAAATGGTGTACATCACAATTGCTTAAAAAGATTTGGCTTTAAATAGCCACTTGATTTAATAATTTCCCAAAGTATTTATATCTGTAAAACCTCTTCTGCATAAACCACGTACATGTTAAGTATAGCAATCACAGGGTTTTCTACTAGTTGCAAATGTTTGTGATCATGTATTATGTAAAACCTAATTACAATTTTATACACTCATAGAGGAGCTTTGAAATAGAACTAAAGTCAATAACTTTTTTCTTTAATTTTGGGTAGAGTAAGTGAGGGTTTTGTTTGTGACCTGTGTCCCTTTGGGGAGATTTCCCTGAACTTCTTGTGACCTTCCCTCTTAGATTGTAATCTCTAAGGAGCAGGGCCCTCTGATTCCTACTGTATTAAAGTGTATTGTATTTGTACTTTCTACCCTCAAGTTGTAAAGCGCTACGTAAACTGTTGGCGCTATATAAATCTGTATAATAATAATAATAATAATAGCCAAAACAGGAAGTTAGAGGAAATCCCTCCAGAATTGGTGCCCCCTGTAGAAGAGTTCTCCTCTAATAGTTTTCTGGGGACAACCCAAAATGTGGGATTTTCTTTTACTTTCGCTTTTGATGATAATGGTAAACATGACAAATTGAGAGGGTGAATCTCCCTAACGGGGGTGCAGACAGCGTTAAAACCTAACAGGGGTTCTAATCTCTCCCCACTCTATCCAAACTTTAAAAAAAGTGTTGACTGTAAACTACTTTTTTTACCTTACTTTTTTAATTCATTCTGCAGTCCCAGACTAGTCAACGGTTAATAAAAATCAGACATGTTTGTTCCTTTTATTTAAATCTTTATCTTCAGCAGAATTCTGCATGGAATCAGGAGATATAGACATTGCTGTTAATGATTCAGAATTATTGCACACGTTTGACCTTTGTATTACATTGTAACATTAATCTGGGCATTGAAAGATGAATGAAAGACATTGTAAAGCAACCATTAAAAATGCATGTCAATTGCCCCAGATAGCAGCTGAAAAAATACAATTGAAGTGATATTCATATAAATAGTCAAATAGTCCACCATGCTTCTCTTCTCTCAGCCTTTCCCATACTCCGAGCAATGGCTCTCTAATGTTTGGTCACACAGCAGTTATTAGACAGTTTCAACCAGCTTCAGCCAGCCTTTAAAGTGTTACTTAACCCACAACAGTAAAATCAGTCTGTATATGCAGTAAAGCATGCTTGTTATACTCACTGTAGAACCTAAGGGGTTAATCCTCTACATTGTGTATAAAGGCTGTTTGATCCTGTCTTCTCTGATCCTCCCCTTCTTCCACTGTTTCCAACCCATCTCCTGATAGAACCAAGCCTTGGGGGCATGCTGCACATGCTCAGTTTGGTGTGTATTGCTAGAGAGTTTTTTTTTCTTGGGAGAGTGCATGTGATCAGCACAGGAACAATCAGCACTGTACAGACAGAGGGCCAGGGTTCCTGCAGCCTCATAGGACAATCAGGGGAGCATGAAAAGTCCTCCTAAAATCTTTAACCAGACACTGATAGAAGTCACAAGACTGCTCTAACTGCTGATGAGAAAAGGTATTTAACAATTTATAATTACTAAAGAGATTGCATTTCCATGTTCTGTGTTCTGCTGAACTGGGAGACCAGATATAGTGAATGCAGGGTCCTGAGTTTAGTAACACCTTAAGTCTAAAAAACTGATCCAAGCAAACTTCCCAGGGACACTATACATTCTATCATGGTGTCAACAACAGAAACTGTTTGTGGTAGGTTCAGTCTTTTAAGTCTTTTTGTAATCAACCCTTTTATTTTTTATGTGAAAATTTGAACAGCAGAGACAGCAAAGCTTTACAGGTCTACATTAAAAAAATGCATATATGCAGTATACTGTATGCATTGATAGTGCTACAAAAAAGTAGGATCAGTTTTCGCAGCAGCTTAAAAGGAAAGTTCAGGAATTAAAAACAAAACAACATATGCTCACCTAGGTGGAATGCTGCATCTGTCCCCAGCCACCTCTAAGACAGAGAACTGAGCGATCAAAGACCACTGATCGCTCAATTCTCAGTCTTCTGTGAGCAGAGAGCCAGTGACTGTTAGTCACTGGCTCTCTTTGTTCTGCCCCTCCAGTGCTCACTGAAGCACCAGGCTGAGCAGGGAGTGGGAACAGCTGTCTCAGCCTCTCAGGGGTGCCCTAAGAGGCTGAGCCAGCTGCCAGTCCAAGCATCTGGATGGATCCCGACATTAAAGTCAGGATCTCTCTGGAACCTGGACTGCCTCAGTGATATTAGTGGACAGTGGACTTTAGCGCCCGCTGTCAGCTGAATATGGGTCACAGGCGTGTAGAACAAAATGCCCTCCTGTGACCCACAAGAGAAGTAGGGCCAAAAAAGCTTTAGCGCTACTTCTTTAAATAAGCTGCCTCCCAATGGCTGGTGGGGTAATGATCAAAAAACATCTGGAGGTGTGGACAAAGCACAGATCTACAGAATGGATGAAGCAGGAAGACCCTTATACTGCAGGGGTCCCCAGCTTTCTCTCCAGCAAGGACAACAGTTAACAGCACAGTATCACCAAATCTCACTCCAAATCTGGTGAGACTAGTAGTTGGGCACAGTACCTTAGATCTCACATGGTAGATGAACAGCTAAGAGGCTTTCAGGAATTCAAGACAAAATATATTTTTTTCAGGCTATTGTATATGTGCACTTAACATTTCCATATGCAGAGTATAGATCATTCACACTCATTTGCAACATTTACAACATGCGTGTTCCGGGTCAGTGCTTCAAAGTATTGAAGTAAGACAGTCAGGCAACTAGAATTTTCTGGAAGAAGGCCAGCAATAACAGCCCCCATAAGTCTCTCATAACAGAGGACATTATGAAACAGCTAAAGGAGAGCATAGGTTAGGGTAATATTATAGGTGTCATGATAGAGCCAAAGGAAAATTGGCTGTATCATGACATGTCTGTCTGTAGGCCAGACTGTACTATTGAGGTAGCATGTTTTCCTGTTTCTCTATACACTTGCTATTGGTCTGTGCAGACCACAAATTAAATGTATGCAGAGGTAAAAATAATGACCTGCATATTTAGCTACAGAGAGTCTTGGGAATTCTTTCAGCAGTCTGTGTAACCCCTTACCTCCAAGTCTTGCTCCTAAACTGACTTGCAAGTGTTTTAAGGATGCCAGACATGCAAAAAAAAAAATGTAATACGTAATTAAATTGATGCTAAACACACACCAGGGTTGATTTACTAAAGGAAAATAGACTGTGCACTTTGCAAAGTGCAATTGCTCCAGAGTCATTAAATAAATGAGCAGAAGCTCTGCTGACTTCCATCATCCAATCATATGCAAGCAAAAATGCTGTTTTTTCTTTTCCTTGCACGTGATTGGTTATTCTTTGCAAAGTGAAACTTTACTTCATTTATTAAGCTGTGGAGTAACTGTACTTGCAGCGTGCAACTGCAACTTGTGCACAGTCTATTTGCCTTTAGTAAATAAACCCAGTGGCTTCGTTTACATTGTCCCTTCTACTTCAGTATATGGATGATGGCATTGTAATTATTTTAATTTAAAAAAATACATCAAAGTACCCTTTTTCTTATCAATATACAGCTGTCACATGACCCAGCTCTCTCTCGGCCTGTCTGCAGGGAAACATAAGCAGGAGGAGCTCCTAGTCCTCTGCTGCTGGTCACAGGTTTAAAAAAAATTATAATGAGTCAGAGTAAAAATTTATAATTAATATCAATAACCTGTTTTAAATTGTCATACAAATATATATTTGAAATCAAATCTTTATTATTTTTTGGCAATAACATGGTGTCTGTGGACTTCTGCCAGTCACAAGCTGTGTCACGCCCCTGCAGCCTGTGTCTTAGATTAGGAGGGAGGTGAAGCCTCCATCATACTACATGTAATATCCCACCCCCGTTGTGCTTAGCTGGTTGGTTGGCATGAATGAGGAGGGAGGGAGTGGGATGTCATTTACCACTGTGTATAGGGAAAATTAATCCCATAGTGATTGAGTGAGTATGAACAGCATGTAATGCACAATATAGTGATAGTTTTTTATGATGTGGGTTTAGTGACACTTTCATTATTCTAAATGCTGTGCTTTGATGCTGCCCCTTTTACCCTGTCGCCCTAGACTCAGCATCTACAGCAGCAGAGTAAAATGGGGTAGCTGTAAAAATATGGGGTAGCTGTAAAAATAATAATGAATGAGCCTCAATGAAACGCGTGTTTACTATCCTTTTCATTTCACAGGCTTGAGCAGAAAATAAATATCCTACATAAATTATTTATAAAACATGTGTTCATAATGCTATGATCAGGCAGTTCTGCAGGACTCTTTATTTCACAAGCAGCTGTTCTGAGACTTACTATTAAAACCATTTTGTCCTGTTTATGTTGCAGATGCATACTTCAAGTACCCTGTAATACATCATCTCTGTAACAACAGAGGCACCTAATCCATCAAACCAGACTTGTGCTGTCAAACGCAGAAAACTTAGTTCTTGTACACAATGGAAGATACCTACAGAGACAGGACTTCTCTGGTGAGAGGTGCTAAGGACATAGCTAAAGAAGCCAAGAGACAGACCACCAAAAGCTCAAACCGAGGAAGGGAGGTAGAACACGATGGATATGCCCACAGGACCCAGGATCAGTTCCCAGATGAAGAGGAATATTACACACATGGCAACTACAATGAAGAGCTTGAGGATGAGGGATCAAGTGAAGCTACAGAAGGACACGACGAAGATGATGAGATATACGATGGGGAATATCAGGGAATACCCGGTCAAAGAAAAGATGGCATGGTTGCTCTAGGTCAACCCATTCCTGATGAGTGTAAAGCCCGCAAGGAGCTGGAAAGCGAAAGGAAAGCTGATGAGGAAGAGCTAGCACAGCAGTATGAACTCATTATCCAAGAATGTGGACACGGACGTTTTCAGTGGACCCTTTTCTTTGTCCTTGGCATGGCTCTGATGGCTGATGGAGTTGAAGTGTTTGTAGTTGGATTTGTGCTGCCCAGTGCAGAGACTGATATGTGTATACCAGATTCAGGGTCTGGGTGGCTTGGTGAGTACAGTTCCAGTTATATATATATTGTAAAAAAAAGTGTGGAAATTTAATGGTTTTAATCAAATTGACTGTTTTTAAGTTTAGAGGCTTATAACTGATCCTTTTATTCTATTTATTTTTTCTTGTTGTTGTTATTATCATCTATGGATAATCTTTATTTTAAAACAGTGAAAACAAGATGCACCCATGATGACACTAGCTTGGGTTACCTAAATAGAGAGTGCAGCAGCAGTTTTTTTTTCTATTTGTGACAGTTTCCCTTTTCATTAAAGTGGAGTTCCACCCAAAAATGGAACTTCCGCTTTAAGGGAGGTGACCCCCTGACATGCCACATTTGGCATGTAATTTTTTTGGGGGGGAGGGCGGATACCCTCTTTTCAGAGGGTCCCAGCTCCCACTTCCTCCCGGCACAGCGGCACCAGAAGGGAGATCATCTCTCCCCCCTCCCTCCTGGCAATCATCTGGGACACATCACAGGTCCCAGATGATTGCCCGGCCAGTCACAAAACGTGGCTCGCGCATGCGCAGTGGGTGCCCGGCTGTGAGGCCACAGTCGGGCGCCCTCAGTTACAATGCCGGTGCCGCAGAGAGAAGGGGGAGACGAACAGGGCTTCGATCCCCCGCATCGCTGGACCCTGGGACAGGTAAGTGTCCGATTATTAAAAGTCAGTCAGCTTTTTTTTTAGCGGAACTCTGCTTTAAGTTTCTCTAGAGCTCTATATGATCAGGCAGACAGATGGGGAGTCACTCCTCTAAATTATTCAGTTAAATGTAACCTTTGACCTACAGGTATAAATAACAGTTTTTTTTGGTTTGTTTTTTGTAAATCAGTAAAGATTAGCATGGTAAATATATGAAAAGGAGTGTAACTAAAGTAAAAAAAGAAAAATGTAATTTATGCTTTAAGTTTTTGTACACAATTGTTTTATTTTTAATTTTTATTGTGTTTACATTTAGTCCCTACAAATACTGTTATTCCAGATATCCGCATTGCATCTATTTCATTTATGCCTATGTCTACAAATCATTCTGCTCTCTCAATATCGCTCTTTGAAGTCACATATTCAGATGCACTAAGAGCAGAGAGCATAAGCGATGAGACTGAGTGAAAGAGCACATCCCTGGCATCCCTTTAAACGTACATGTTCCTCCCAGCTAGCCACTGGATGCTGCAGTCTTTAGCTGTGCTGATCAGTTACTTCAGTAGTTTTCCAGAAGCAGGTCTTAGAAAATATTCAACTAACGAATGGGCAGATTGCATAGCTAAAGTCTATACCATGCAATGGCCAGCTTCCTGCCTGCATAACAATCCAAAGGGCACCCAGGGTTGTGTTTTCTTTTTTTTTTGCAATCTGCAGGAAGGTCATTTATCACTTTGCCTGCTGGTTAATATGAAGACCAAAAGAGGATATGCACATACACTATATTACCAAAAGTATTGGGATGCCATTAAAGTTCATGTGCATGTAAAGGCAGGTGCCTTTACATGCACATGAACTTTAATGGCATCCCAGTCTTAGTCCGTAGGGTTCAGAATTGAGTTGGCCCACCCTTTGCAGCTATGACAGCTTCAACTCTTCTGGGAAGGCTGTAGGGAAGGAGTGTGTCTATGGGAATGTTTGACCGTTCTTCCAGAAGCGCATTTGTGAGGTCAGACACTGATGTAGACAAGAAGGCCTGCCTTGTAATCTCCACTCTAATTCATCCCAAAATAGCTGAAATAACATGAGAATCCACCTAGATACAGGATATTTTTTTTTTTTTTGATAGGCTGAAAAGACAGGTTTCACTTTGGGTGAAAGGTATAGAAGGGCACAATCATTGTGCAGCATCACAAACGCATAGCATGTACAGTACTATATATCTACTAAGTGGCTATTAGTGCTCCCATGGTCATGCTTGAAAAATAATCAGCTTTCTTGTAACATCCTCCGTGAGCCCCCAAACCTCTCCATTTGTTTGGAAGGAGCAGGGCAGTCTAGTTGCGGTCATGTGTACTGCTCTATGCACACAATACATCCCATAATCCCTGGTCCAGGTGAGCAAGAGAGGGTGGCTACATTCTTCCTACATGGTGGGACCATGGAGAATGAATGTAGCCACCCTCTGACAGAATGTCAGATCACTGCAGCACAAAAAATCAAAACAAAGACTAGAAAAAATAAATAAAAGGAATTTGAAGATTTGGAGGAAGCAGAGAGCCATAGTAGGGACTTTTTTAAATTAAGTATACATACTTGATTCGATTTTTTAAAACCATAATTTAGTGTCACTTTAAATGCTAGGGTGATGATATGCAGTCACCAGCACTATAGTGAGACTGAAAGCAGAGTTCTAGTCTCCTAGGCAACATTACAATAATAACCTCATTGAGATTGTTTTATTCACCAGAACCACAATAGATATTGCTACTCATGTCCACATTCAAATAACTTACAAACTGAGTAGTTCTCTTTTCTCTCCCTCGATTCCGGTGGTGGCCATAGAGGATGCGGGCAGCTGAAGCCAGCCTGCCTTCTTTTCCAGGATTTTGTGCAGCTGGCTACCCAGCATGCACCTTCCCATCTCGCACCTGAGAAGAAATGACACTGTGAAGTGCGCTTTGTTGTTATAAAGAAATCTCTCGATAATACCCGCCTTTGCTACCCAAAGACTCCTGGGATCATTGATATAGATGTCCCAGTAGTAAAAGTGCCCGGCTGATGACGTAGGGCTTGGCGACCGGGACCAGAAGTCAAGGGGAGCCTATTAAAAAAAAGTACTTTCTTTTGTAATTGCACAATATAATTATCCAAACATTACAGCACTATGGGTGGACATTACAATGAGGCTACTGGGACTCAGACAGCTATAAAAACTTGATAGAGGCTATAGTTACCCTAACTTACATATTTAAAGTGGTTGTTAATCCACTATACTATAATCATGCCATCCCCTCTGTTATATAATGCTATGTATAAAAAATATCTTAAATACTTGCGCTGCATGAAATGTAATCAAATAAAAATCTGGTGGTCAGACAAGCTTTTTATCTGGTGTTAGGAAATCCCAGGTGCCAGAGGCTTTTTAACAGATATCCAGAATGCTGCTGTTGTAAGCAGCCGAAAATACTCACCAGGCTCTGTTATATAATGCTATGTGTCTCTGTGCCTGTGTTAAATAAAAAAATGCCAATATCAGAGTGGCTCCCATTGCCCACATGACTCCTGGGCTCTCTCCTCTGCCTGGCTGACTGCTATAGTAGAGGAGGAGGGGAAGAGAGGAGAGAGAGCCGAGGAGTCACGTGAGCGCCGGGGGCTGCCCTGATACACGGTATAACCAGCATTTTTTATACATAACACAGGCACAGGGACACAAAGCATTATATAACAGGGGAAGGCATGATCATAGTATAGATATGATTGCACCAGGAGCGGAGGATCGTGGAGTGGACAGAGTTGACAGGCAGGGAGGGGAGGTGGGAGGAGGACACAGACACAGGAGAGCAGGGTTGCAGATGATGGAGGCATGTAAACTGACCACAGTGTCAGGGCTCAGCAGCCATGATAAACTGTGGTCAGTTTACAGAGGGGAGGGTATAGCCAGGCAGGACCAGCCAGGTATTTCAGGTGTTACAAGGGGCCAAATTACATAGCACAAGCATTTTTTTTGTCTTTTTAGGGTAACAAACGCTTTAAACCTATCTGATCAAATGCATAAATGGACAACTGTTATTTTGTTATATCTTCCTGTAGTTCCACTTTAAGTGCTAAAAATGTTAAAACATTTTCTGATATTTTTAATATTTGCAGAAATATCAGTAGATGTTATCAAAAAATGTTGATATGAGTATATACAATTAGCAGCCCCTTGAAGCATACAGTATCCTTGTGTGCAGATTTTAAACTTGGGCCCCACACCAGCAGAAAGACTTCTGGGTATTTCCTTAATGCTAGAGGAAATGGATGCATTATGTTATATAATGACAGTGACATGAACACTGTGTAAAGAATAGTCCCATTCTCAGTAAAGGATGGTAATGGTGCAGGGTTGTTAGCTGCAGGGCAGATATTATGGCGAACAGCAGAGAGAAACATTTGATGCTTTTTCTATAGCATAATAAACCCTAGAGGGTTACAAATCTTTGTAATACTTATATAGAAATACACAAATATAAAGACATAGGACAAAGGATAAACCAGGGGGATAGTAAATTGTCTAAATATAAATGTAAATTTATTTTTTTCCAAACAGCCCTTATTCTCTTTGAAAAATGTAAGCTATAAACAAAATATTGATGGCAGATATATAAAACTGTTATGGGCATATTAAACTTTAATAAATCATTAGTCCAAAAAACAATATCAATATGTAATAGAACATAATGATTTCAGAATTTTCACTATATAGTTGCATAGACACCAAACCAGCAAAACACGAAAACAGCATAAGTATATGTTGCAATCCTTTTACAGCAACACTTAGACTAGAAGAGGGGGTGCAGCACAAGGAGCCAATCAGCTACTTTGCAGGGCTAACAAGGTAAAAAGAGGTGAGCCCATCAGTATGCTGTTTCTCCTTTTATTGTACAGGACCAATAGAAATATCAGGCCTCCTGCCCTGCCTGTGTGATAAGGCTGTGTAAATTTTAGGACTGGATAGACAGAATAACAAACCCTTTGGAAGGTAAAACAGCCCCCTTTATCAATTTTGTTTGTGTATTTCACTATTTGCCTGGAGTTTTACTGTAAACTTCAGTTGTTATGGTCACTTTAGGCCCTTTTCAGATGGGGCAGACTCCATCAGATGGATCCGCCTGCTGGAATCTCTCCGCTGAACAGGTGGATGACAGGTCCGTGTCCCTCCACTATGCAGAGTGGACACTGACTCCGCCCGCTGTTCTCTATGGGGCGGTTGGATGTAAATGGACCGCTTGTCCATTTCTATCCGACTATCATCCAATCCGATCCGCCAGGGGATGGGGAACAGATGCCCATCCGTCTGTTTTTAGCGGACAGGATCGGATTGGATGCCAGCGGGTGTCAGCCGACATCCGGCGATCCTTAGAGAGCTATAGATGGTCCGACCGGGTCTGCCTGAAAAACTGACCAGTGGACCCATTCAGTCCGTCAATGTGGAAGGGGCCTAAAGTTGAAGAGTCACACTCACTCAGCGATAAAAATTAAGAAAGAAATATAGTTGCAAACATTTCAAAACATTTTCCAGGGACGCCTTTTTTGCTGTGCACCAACAAAGCCATTTTAGGCGTGTACTTTAATTAGGGGCAGGACATTTATTTAAAACAGCCTACTGTTAACTTACTGTGCAATTACATTTTTAATATAATGTATATACAGGAAGATTTATCATAATAGGGACAGAAACAGCCAAGAATGTATTGTTCATTCGTAAATGTATTTGTTTGAACTGTAGATTGTATTTTAGACCGCAAAGTATTTAAAGTGCAGCAAACCAACAGCTCTTGCAAAGAATATGCATTAGCAGATGGATAGAGGATATATGCTAGCTGGGTAGTTGTTACTTCCCCCCCTCCCTGCGTCTCAGCAACATATTTAATTAGCCATATTTAAATTATATTCTATGTAATATATACTATATATTATTTATTTTATATATTTTTTTTCATTTAAAATTTTCACTTATCAATTTGCTCACGCTTATTAGCACAGTTATTCACAGATTGGATAAGTTCACTAGTATCGTTATTTACAGATTGGATAAGTCTAGGGGGGTCATACCCCACCTATACCACAATATCTACTTTTAACCTGTGGCTGTAGCAGGATTAATAAGGTAGATACTCTTTATAGGTACGTACACTTCACCTATACCCTTTCAGGTTCACCACACTTATCACTTACAGGGAGCGCCATTTGTCCTTCACATTTTGTATTTCAACAATTTTAAAACTTGTTTCCTTTGTAAATGTCAATGCTGCTGCAGAATTTTCTGTACATCACAGAGATGGGCCCCTTAATAGGCAGGATTAGCCTCCCCCACCATGTTATTTAATCAAATTAGATATTTTAAAATGTTAGCTCACCTTTAGGCCCCTTCACACGGGATTTCCACTCAGGTCCGCCTGATCGGACGCTCCATTCACCCCTATGGGGCAGTGGATGTCAGCGGTGACATGTCCACTGCTATCCGATCCGATCCTGTGCGTGAAATCCAGACGGATGGTGACCCTAATTTACAACCGTCTGGCAGATGGGATGGGATGAAAACAGACAGGCAGACCGTTTTCATTAAATCTCCCCATAGAGGGGACCGGGGCTCTGACAGGTCTGTCTCAGCACAGTGAATGGAGATGGACCTGTCATTGGCCTGCTCAAGAGGGATCAGTAGGTCGACCCCCCACTGAGCAAGTGTGAAAGGGTCTGTAGCCACCCTTGCGGTATGATTATGTCAGATTTTTGCATCTCAAAGCGGTACAATTGTTTTGCATAGAAATTTGGCATTTTCTATTGTAGGCCTGTAACTCTTAGCAATAACACACTTAAGTCTGTCCAAACAAGAGTCTAGTAGACATCCCCGGTATGATAAAGTTTGAAACACTAAATTATAAATTATAATATAATAAATAACTATAGATAATTATAAAAAATAATAATATAATAATAATAAAATTAATTTCCCCACGATTCACTGTCGCTCAATTCTGCAAGTGTTCTAATTTACTATCGTTGTTTTCTAGCTGGTCTAAAACCGCTTTTGACGTGGGGACACTTTTTGGTTGCTATGGACAATCTCAAGTTTCCAGGCAGAAAGAACAGTATATATAATATAAAACTGCATGCAGGGCATTGGACAAAGCACTAGGGACAAAAGGGATGTGAAATAATTTCATACAGTAATGTAATCTGTAAGATTACAGTGTACTGTATGTGTTATGAATTTTCAATTTTTTTAATTTGCTGCCGGTCTCCGCCCCATGCGTTGCGACGCTCGCAGGGAATGGAGCCCGGCACACAGAGGCATTGGGTGGAGGACAGAGCCCACGGACACAGCGGGGGGACATCGCAAGATCCTGTGGACAAGGTAAGTACACTGCACCAGGATCCTGCAATGCAAAAAGTGTGGCTCGGGGTTACCGCTAATGGTACTGAAATTTAGCCCCGCGCCACACTCAGGAAAACCACCAAGGAGGTTAAAGAGAAACTGTAAAAGTGAACTAACACTGTACAGCCTGTCCAACCCTGTGGTGCGCGCTGTACATTCCAGGGCAGCACAGTGGTGTAGTGGTTAGCACTTTCACCTAGCAGTAATAGGGTCGCTGGTTCAAATCCCGACCACAACACCTTCTGCCTGGAATTTGCATGTTCTCCTTGTGCCTGGTGGGTTTCCTCCAGGTACTCCGGTTTCCTTCCACACTCCAAAGACATGCTGGTAGGTTAATTAGATCCTGTCGATAAAAATTGGCCAAATATATGTATGTGTTTGTAAGCATGTTGGGACCCCACAGGGCAAGGCCCACACTATACCACAGATGGACACCAGTGGCAAAAAAGCGCCCTGAGGCGATTCAGTTTGCATAGGTAGCGCTATACAAGTCATTCATTCAAGTTATTGTCATAAAAAGTGTTTGGGGACCTGGATCCTGCTCTAAGGGACATGTATCAATGCAAAAGAAAGTTGTAAAAACTGAAGTTTTTTCGGTAGCAGTGATTTTAATAATGCTTAAAGTAAAACAATAAAAGTGTAATATTCCTTTAAATTTCGTACCTGGGGGGCATCTATAGTATGCCTGTAAATTGGCACATGTTTCCCGTGTTTAGAACAGTCCAAAACCAAAATGACATTTCTAAAGGAAAAAAAAGTAATTTAAAAGTACTAAAGTACTAAAGTATATAAAGTACTTTTTAGTACTTTTTATTAAAGTACTTTTATTGTTTCACTTTAAAGAGGGATTGCACCTAAAATATTAAAAGCCAGCAGCTACAAATACTGCAGCTGCTGACTTTTAATAAATGGACACTTACCTGCCCCAGGGTCCAGCGATGTCGGCAGCCCAAGCCGAGAAATCGCTCGGTTCTCGGCTGCTGTCGCCGCCATTCTAGTTGAGGGAGTCGGGAAGTGAAGCGTTGTGGCTTCACTTCCTGGTTCCCTAGTGCGCATGCGCGAGTCGCACTACGCGTCGTTAGTGGTCCCCGCTATCTCCTGGGACCTGTGTGTTTCCCAGGAGACATCCGGGGGTGACGCGAAGGGGTGTGACTCCCATGGGAGTCGATTCCCGGAAGTAGGTGCAGATACCTGTATTATACAGGTATCTGCACCCCCCTGAAAGGTGCCAACTGTGGCACCGGAGGGGGGAGGGTTCCGATGAGCAGAAGTTCCACTTTAGGGTGGAACTCCGCTTTAAGCATTATTAAAATCACTGCTCCCGAAAAAACGTGAGTTTTTAAAACTTTTTTTTGCATTGATACATGTCCCCTGGGGCAGGACCCGGGTCCCCAAAACTTTTTAAGACAATACCATGCATATAAGCCTTTAAAAGTAGCACTTTTGATTTTTCATGTTCGTGTCCCATAGACTTTAACGGTGTTCGCGTGTTCGAACAAATTGTTTGCCTGTTCGCATGTTCTGGTGCAAACCGAACCTGGGGGAGTTCGGCCCATCCCTAATCATCACTATTGCCCACCTTGAACAGGGTTACCACAGGAGGGAAGGAAGACAGGGGTGATGCTTCCTCCTGGCTAACCTTGAAAGATTGTCTAGGAATAGGGAGCCCCCCAAGGAAAAAACAAAAAATAGGTTATGTTTGCTTTTGATACTGAGTGAACCAGGTCACAGAAATAAATGTGAAGATGAGTCATGGTATTAAAACAGTTTTTGTGCTTTTTGATGACAGCTGACCCCTGACAAAATATGGTAGTCTGTTAGCCGTAAAATGAAGTAAAGCCAATCATAAGATGACAGCAACCAGATTTTATAGCATGTACTGAAATAACACACTGGGGGTGATTTACTAAAACTGAACAGTGCAAAAGCAATCAGGCTTCCAGGTTTTATTGCCAAAGCTTAATTGAACAAACTGAAGTTAGAAGCTGATTGGCTACCTTGCACAGCTGCACCAGATTTTGCACTCTCCTGTCTTAAGTAAATCAACCCCACTGTTTAAAGTGGAACAAAACAGGAAGTGAGTGAAATCCCTGGTTGTCCCTAGGGTAACCATAACTAGTATCTCCATGCAAAGATTTTCCTTCTATTCCTATTCTGGTGACAATTCAAAATGTGTGATTTTTTTCCCCACTTTTAACAGTAAAAGGACAAATAGACAGGATGAATCTCACTAATAGGAGTGCAGCCATAGCCATAGCTATTCCATAGCTCCCAACTGTCCCTGATTTCGAAGGGACTGTCCCTGATTTGGAACAATGTCCCTTTGTCCCTCATTCCTCCTCATTTGTCCCTCATTTTGGTCTGATCTATATAGCTGTATATAAAATGCACTTTTTATCTATCAAAAAGTGTTTTCCAGCACTAAACCTTTCATCTGATTTCTAAATTGCTGCATTTGTAATTTCCAGAAGCCAATATAAAGGAATATTAGTGGTAAAAAAAGCACTTGTGGGTTTAACCAATCTTGCTTTTTTGCACAATTTTCCTTTAAGGGGGCGTGGCAAGGGGGTGTCCTATGCCTGCATACTTTTGCTGATAGGTGTCCCTCATTCCCATCTCAAAAAGTTGGGAGGTATGCCTATTCAACCCTCTTCCTCCGCCTCCAGACTGCTATGCACTTACCCTCTGGGGGGAAATCATTATTGCAGCCTGGGTCCAGAGTACTACCGCATTGACTGATGTTTCCATGTCATCACGCATGTAAGGACTGTCCATCACTGCCAAAGGAGTAGAGGGCTCATGATGTCATAAGACCAACCAGAAGGCCATTAGTTATCAGGCATGTATACATTTTTAATCTTTTAAACATGTACCTGGGAGTGGCGTCCTCATAGTGAAGGAGGGTTGTTATAGAGAAAAAGCTCAGCTTTAAACAATATCTTTTTGCTAACTGTTACTAAGAACGTTTTTTATAATTCCCACTTGTAAATTGGAATATGAAGCCAGTGTCTCCGTAACTCTTTTAATTGTTTATGTTGAAAATACAATTAAACTTAGAGGTGTTTCAATTTCTGTAGGTTTCGCATATTTAAGTGCAATTTTTGACAGCCCTCGTACTTTCCAAGGTGACTTTCCTCTTGTTTAAGAAGTATATGTAATTGTTTTCTATCTGCGTCCACATCTTCTGTTGATGCTTTGGCAATGGCATTATATGTCGACTAAAATAAATCTTTGGGTTCCTCCCAGGTTAGAAGTGTGATCTCTGTAGATAAACTGAAAGTACGGTAATTACTTTTCTAGGTATCTTCCATAATGACAGATTGGATCCTCTGAGCCAATTTGATGTAACTTTTACCTTAAACCTTAACAAACACTAAAGAGATACAGTGCGTCAGAGTTTCTTATACACTTGTCTTTCTGTCCTATTAGGAATGTGGGATCATCTTTCAGGGTAATGAACATTGCTGAAAGAGGAATTAACGATGAGTCAAGTTTGATAATTCGAAGTCAAGTAGCTTAGTGGGTTTCGAACCTCAAGCATGCTTAATTCTAATGTACATAAAATAATTGATAGGTAGCAGGTGGAATTTTCTGTAATGAAGGGATTTACTGCATCCATTTACTGTCACTCACTGTCTGCTATCCGAGAGGCGTGTGTTTAATGCATGTTGACAGCCTACCAAATACATATTAATAAAGTAAGATTTATTAGCATAATAATTGTTTACCAAGACAGTTTAGGAGGTATATGTAATACTGCTCAATATTATCAAACATAAGCTAACTTCTATCATCCCATAAAACTAAAAATAAATCTGTCATCTATGTTAAATGTTGTTAGCTCTTCTAGGCCAGTCATTTTAAATTCATATTAAATTGTGAATTTGCAGCATAAGGTGACTATCACTTGTCAAGAATTTCTAGCAGTGTTATAAATCATGACACACGAGTATAGGAGATTCCGATATACTGAGTTGGAATATCTTCTTCCCATATGAACCCATACCTTTCTGGAGGCATAGGGTAGGCCATAGCAAATCAATACCCTGGAGTGTGACCACATGCATCTGGGAACCCTACACTTTGAGAAGTGTTGAACTCTGGGCTGGGGGCTGTCGGCACAAGTCTATTCATTGGAGGAATAAAGACTGTGTTCCCAGCACAGCGAGAATACTGACCATACTATGCTTTCATGCCTAGTATGGTCAGTTTTATTTTGGTGGAGAATGCGGGCATGGTCAGTTTTTTTATTAGGAAAGCAGAGGGTTTGGCAGGAACAGAAGGGCTTTCACATAAAGTAAGCAATACAAATAGAACAGGATATTGTTTTATACAAGTACATGGCACAGCAGGCACATATCTGGAATATGAAATGTTGGGGTAGCATATTCTTTAATGCTTAGTACATGGCCCTAATACTTTTTAAACAAAAGGCCAGATTACTGTTTGTCAGATGAATGAGGTAGGAAAGAGGCCAGTAGTAAAAAAAAGTCTCAGGGTCAGTGATGAGTAGGAGTAAAAACATGCCCCTGGTCAGTAAAAATGCCCTGGTTTCCAGTGGGAGTAAAAAATGCCCGGGGCATTGGTGGTAGTCAGTGGGAGTAAGAAATGCCCTGATGATCAGTGAACAAACTGGTGCCCCATGTTAGTGTCAATGTATGGAATAATGCAGCATTATCAGTGTCAGTGGAAGGAATAGAAAAGCCTCCTCAGCATTGGTGTTCGGTGGCACTTACCTTTCAATGCACTCCCACTCTGCTTCTCTACTGGCCAGATGATGTTATGGCTAAAACTTTATAGGCACCATTGGGCAGTACCCAAAGATGCTTTAGGGGCTGTGGGCAGCGTGATGACATCCATTCCTCAATATTTGGTGGTGATTTCTATGATTGACTGCTTTTTGGTCTTCGGTCTTTGAATTACTGCAAACCATTTTTCACCTAATAATCTCTAGGGATGCCAGTTGGCACTATTGCATTTCTCAATTCCACACCTTTTTTTCATCCCAGTGAAAAATGGCCACATATTTGTTCCTGGTTGCAAAACAAGTAATTGCAAAGGCCTGGAAGAAAACCCTCCATTCCCTTTCAGGCAGTAAAAGACCACAATGTGATCAATAAAAAATGTCTAGCATCCTCTATGACTCCCAAACTACATGTCTCAAAACCTGGGAACCATGGCTTAATTATGGTTTACCATCCCTTAACCCTGTCAGTTTGAGTTGTCTGTAATTTATCATCCACCCTTAGTCCCGAGTCTATGGTGAATATGCCCAAGCTGCAGTCATCTTAGCTGAATTTATAGTTCAGCTTTCTTCGGTTTCTCCTAGGTTCTAGTTACTGTTATTATCTGTCTGCTGCCAGTAGGTGTCAATGGTGTCCGTTAATAATGTGAGAGCTGCACTAAGCAGGAGTAGGAATATTTATCTCTCCATAGCTAACCACTGAGAGGTTTTATGCCAATTGTGCATGCTGGGAGAGGGTATAAATATTTAGGGAGTGACCTTGGGGAATGCAGTTCTCCCTTGGGTCTCCTACCTAGGATCCTCTTAGGCCCGGTGTCTGAGAAGTTGACCATGTGGCTGGTCAAAGGCCTGGGTTTAAGGGCTACCTTGCATTACCTGGGAAATGAGGAGCCATGGAGAAATGCAAATGTCTTGAGGTGCCGGAGAAGCTTGGATCAAAAGCTTGGACCTCTTCTCTCTAGGGTGTTGGTAGCTGAACTAATAAGTGCCTTACCATCAGGTGTTACAGTTACTGTGTGAGCACTGTGAAGAGTATAAATACTTTTGTTCCCCTTTTTTTTTTTTGTTAGTCTGTTAGTCCATGGGTGCCCTGTGCTCTTACCCTCTTTCCATGGCGTGAGAGTCAATAAACCTTTTTTGTTTTGCATTTAATAATGACAGGGACCCATCTGTACACATATCTCGACTATCACTGAGGAGTACACCCTGAGGTAAAATGCTAGACCATCCTGTTCCTTGGGGTCCCACCAGCTTCTTGGGGTCAGTGAGTTGCAACAAGTGTATATCTGCATATCTATATTTTTTGTCTTTAACTGGGCTTTATTTGGCTGAGAATGCCCCAACTTCTGCATAAAACTACAATTCAGATGGGTTTACTCAATACTGTAGATAAAGAATGATGTGCAATATTGTTCTGGCATGGTAAGCGAGGTAATCTAACTGAAGAAAGAATAGAGCAACAACACTAATTTATGTATAATCTATACATAATTTCTTTGTAATTATATTGTACAGTGATGGTACCAATTATCTTGCAGTACAGATAAATGGAATCAGCATTAATTAAAACACTGCGTTATAAGAATGGAGCACTTTCTAAAAATTAGCACATATTAAGACTAATATTATCCCCAGAGAATGATTTTGTAGGTTTCATTTGCCATTATTTAAAGAAGATCTACACTCAAATACAACTCTCGACTATCCTGATAATCTTCCTCTATTAAAATTATAAATTGTAACCGAGTCACTGAAATACTTATTTTTCTCCTGTAAACTTTTTGTCCAGTCTTCCTGCGGTGGCTCATTCATGTGACCAGTGCGAAATCAGTGGTGGAACATTAATGTTACCAGTACTAAGTCACTGGTCACATGGTCTTTGCCAAAGGGAAGTGGATGGATGATGTTCTGGTAGATGTCAGCAGTTTGCCTAACACACACCCTTCCCTTCACCTGAGACTATATGATCTATGCCTTGGCACAGGTCATGTGATCTGATAACCACAGGGAGTCTGAGGCATAGTTTTCATTTGTAAATACAAGTATTTCTCATACTTTTTAACCATTTAATAGTAAATATAACCATTAAAGTGATTGTAAAGCTTTGTTTTTTTTAAATAACAAACAAATCATACTTACTTCCACTGTGCAGCTCTTTTTTCACAGAGTGGCTCCAATCCTCGACTTCTGGGGTCCCCCGGCAGCTCCTCCCTACATCAGATAACCCCCTAGGAGAAGCACTTTCCCGGGTGGGTTACCTTGCGGTGCGCTCCAGAGTCCAGCATTTGCGTCTATAGACACGAATGCCGAAATCGGCCCGCCCCCTGGTACCCGCGTCATTGGATTTGATTGACAGCAGCGGGAGCCAATGGCTGCACTGCTATCAATCTATCCAATCAAGAGTCGGGACCCCGTGGAGAGAGGGACAACACGTCACCGCCGAGTGAATTCCAGGACTCAGGTAAATAAAACGGGGAGGCTGGGGGGCCGGTGACTGACAGAAGTTTTTTCACCTTAATCCATAGGATGCATTAAGGTGAAAAAACACAAGGGTTTACAACCCCTTTAAGGTTATAGTGAGAATGAACTAAAAGAAGGACAAAAAGCCCTCCAAAAGAATCAGCAGAGCATTCTCAGAATAGAAGGTATTAACATGTGTCATTCCATCACATCTCCCAAAAATAAGAGGTTTATTTCTCATTTCAGGACAGTGGGTGGAGCCATGCAAATCATTCCTTTATGCCTCAGTAGTCAAATGCAAATCCAGAACCGCTGATGTTTATCGCAAATATAGCCTAATATTATAGAACTATTTATTACAATCTGCATACGGCTGTTAGAGGCTTTTTGACCACTATCAGTACAGTGTATGGAAACCATGGCTTCTACTGAGTAGGGCTTGTTGTAACCCAACAAGAAAGTATAACCATTAAGGTTATGGTTAGAAGGGAATAAAGGAATCAAAAAGCCATTTAGGTGTCCTTTTATGAAACTGAGATCAGCTGCGATCCCAAGTCTCACAGCTGATCTCAGGTCTTTACCAGTGTATGAAACTGAGGTAATCAGATGAGAACATGTTCTCCACTGATTATCTCAGCACAGTGAGAATCTGTAACTGACTGTCACAGAAACGGCAAGTGTATGAAGGTGCGATCTCAGCACCTCACTGGCGATCTGTGACAGGATTCTCACTTTCTGATTCACCATCTCAGAGGTGGAGAATCAGAGAGAGAAGCGGGAAGCTGCCTCAGTATTCTGGAGAAAGCAGGAAGTCTTTTGACTTCCTTCTTTCACTCAGGAGCAGCTATACAGTGAGAGGACATCTTCCCCACCATTACAGACCCCAAATCAAGCAGGTTAGCAATCTAAAGTGTATAAATATATATATATAAATAGAGAGAGAGATATATCTCTATATCTATCTATATATCTGATCTATCTATATATATAAATATATATATATATAAATAGATAGATAGATATACACATTGAAATAACCACACACACACACACACATATATATATGCTATGACATATATATATATATATATATATATATATATATTATATATTATAGATAGATAGATATAAATATATAGATAGATATAAATAATATATATATATATATATATTTATATCTATCTATATATATATATATATATATATATATATATATATATATATATGTCATAGCATATAGCATATATATATGTGTGTGTGTGTTTATATAGATAGATATAAAATATATATATATATATATAAATATAAATATATATATATATATATATATATATATATATATATATATATATTATTCTACCTGCATTTAAATGCTATTATTAATGTCATTTTTATAATTTTTATTTATTAGTAAATAAAATTTTGTAAACCCTGAAATATGGTTTTACCCATGGCATGTTCCATTAGGCTACTTTCACACTGAGGCGCTGGGCGTGCTGGCGGTAAAGCGGCGCTATATTTAGCGGCACTTTACCGTCGTTATGTCGGCGCTTTTCGAACGCTAGCGGAGCAGTTTTACCCCCGCTAATGACTGAAATAGGGTTAAAACCGCCCGCAAAGCGCCACTGCAGTGGCGCTTTGCAGGGGGGGGTTTGGAGCGCTGCCCCATTGTTTTCAATGGGAAGAGGCGCTTTAGGAGCGGTAAATACACAGCTCCTACAGCGCTCCAAAGATGCGGCTTGCACATTTTTGGACATTTTTCAGCATCCAGTGTGAAAGCCCGCGGCTGTTTGAAGGCGCTTTGCAGGCGCTATTTTTAGAACTTTAGGCCCCTTTCACACTGGGGCAGTTTTCAGGCGGTACAGCGCTAAAAATTACGCCTGTACACCGCCTGAAAAAACCGGCCCCATTCACTCCAGTGTGAAAGCTGGCGGGCTTTCACACTGGAGCGGTGCGCTAGCAGGACGGTCAAAAAAGTCCTGCTAGCAGCATCTTTGGAGCGGTGAAGGAGCAGTGTATTCATAATTCAAATTGAAATCAATGGGACAGCGCGGCAATACCGCCGGCAAAGCGCTGCTGCAGCAGCGCTTTGCGGGCGGTTTTACCCCTTTTTCTGCCGTTAGCGGGGGTTAAAACTGCACTGCTAGCGGCCGAAAACCGCCGCTAAAAAGACAGTAAAGCAGCGCTAAATAAAGCGCTGCTTTACCGCCGACCCCACTCCCGCCCCAGTGTGAAAGGGGTCTTATACAGGGATTTATCAATTATGAAATATATTTTATTTTAATTTATTAATAAATATTTATACTTGTATACTTTATTAAAATTATTTTTTAATGATTATAAATGTATTTTACATTTATATGAATGGTGTATAGCTGCATTACATATGTGGATTACATTAATTTACTATACACCATTCACATTTAAATAGGCACATGTGTGACATTTAAATATTGATAAAAAACAATGTTTTATAATAATTAGGTTAATGTATATTGTGTAGGGGGAATTTAACTTTATTATTTTATTAATATGTAGGGGAATAATGTGTTAATTAGTGTTTAACTTTTGTATTTTAAATCGCCTCAGACTGTAATCCCGCTACATCTCGCGAGATTACAGTGTGAGGAGAATTTCTGAGGAGTTCCTGGCGTTTGTAGATCGCTTCTCAACTCAACATGAGAAGCGATCTACAGACCATCATAAACAGGCACTCAGGGGAGAGCGATCTCCCCTGAGAATGCCTGAGAAATGAATAGCGGTATTTTACCGCACTTTAATAAAAGGACACCTTAGAGCCTTCTCAAAATAGAAGGTATTCACATGCTTCCTTAAATCACATCTCCCAAAAAAGGTGGATTATTCCACACTTTGGGACAGTGGACAGAGCCATGCAAATCATTTCTTGATGCCCTAATAGCCAAATGTACATTGAGAATTACTGCAATTACAGTGGTATTAAACCCAAAAGCAACAATTTACTATATTGTGGCTTATCAATTCTTATGCCCTGTACACACGAGCGGAAATTTCGCCAGCAAAAGTCCGATGAGAAAATGCGACCGTGTGTATGCTCCATCGGACTTTTGCTGGCGGAATTCCAGCCAGCAAAGGATTAAGAGCATGTTCTAAATTTTTCGGTCGGAAAAAGGTCCGATCGGAAATTCTGATCGTCTGTACCAATTCTGATGTGGAAAATTCCTACGCATGCTCAGAAACAATTTGACGCATGCTCGGAAGCATTGAACTTAATTTTCTCGGATCGTCATAGTATTGTACGTCACCGCGTTCTTGGCAGTCGAAAGTTCAGCAAACTTTTGTGTGTATGCAAGCCAAGCTTGAGTGAAATTCCGTCAGAAAAACCATCCAAGATTTTTCCGACGGAAATTCCGCTCGTGTGTATGCGGCATTAGATGTGATGGCTGCATTCATTTAGATTTTTAGGCTTTCTTTATTGTATTTTCACCTGGTGATCCAGCCAGTAAGTCTGTTTTTCAAAAGCTCTGTTGCATATGTTATAGTTTTTCATAGTTAGTAAGGTTGAATAAAGACATCAGTCCATCCAGTTCAACCTGAGTGAGTGTTTACAATTGTCCCTATCCCTGTACATTGTACACTCACATCAGTCCCTACCCTCAAGGAGCCCACAATCCAAGGTCCCCAATCATATACTAGGGGCAATTTTTGGACAGAAGCCAATTAACCTACCTGCATGTCTTTGGATTGTGGGAGGAAACCCACACAGGCATAGGGAGAACATGCAAACTCCAGGCAGGTAGTGTCGTGGTTGGTATTTGAACCAGCGACCCTTCTTACTGCTAGATGAGAGCGCTAACCACTACACCACTGTGCCGTGTATCAGTTACAGCTATGAGACAAACCATTTAAACACTGGCAGATGTGCTTATAGTGATCACCTTCTATTTATGCATGTAAAACCTTTATTCCAAAAGGAAAAAAACAGCTTGCTGTAACTGCTTATAAATTATTAGCTGAATTTTGGGTTCAATTAGCTAGTGTATGTAAATTTGCTATTACATCTAACACTCCCCTTCCCCTAGACTGGCAATGCTTCTCTGCTCTTTCATTTAGAGTAGGGGCACTTTAATACAGGAGGTGTTACAAGTCAGATCAATAGGTGAAAAAAATAGGAAAAAAAGCCTAAAAAATAAAACAAATTCAGCCACTACATCTAATAATTAGTAAGCTGTAATATATTACATTTAAATTGGGTTTAATACTGCTTTAACCACTTGCTGACTGCCCTATAGCAGTTTTACCATATATGTGATATGGCTCTTCTGGGTCGCGGGAACAAATGCGTGCCACCGCCGACTCGCTCTCGATGTTATTGTACAGAGCAGGAGCCGATCAGCGGGTACCGCAGACTCGATGTCCGCTGTCACCCATCGATCATTCAGTACAGAGGCAGAAAGGCAGTCTGCCTATGACTCAGTGATGGCAAACCTTGGCACCCCAGATGTTTTGGAACTACATTTCCCATGATGCTCATACACACTGCAGTGTAGTCACTGGCCTCTGTAAACAAGGCAGATTGCCATTCTGTCAATAGGGAAAGCATTGATCCTGTGTTCCTGCAAAGCAGGGACAAGGATCCATGTCTTCCCCTAGAAAAAGCACCTCCTACACTAAACAAAAACACAGGCTAGGAGTTAACCCTTTGATTGCCCCTGATGTTAACCCCTTCCCAGCCAGTGTCATTAGTATAGTGACAGTGCATATTTTTAGCACTGATCACTGTATTAGTGTCACTGGATCTCAATAAAGTGTCAAAAGTGTCAGTTAGTGTACGATTTGTTCGCCAATATGGCAGTCCCACTATAAGTCGTCGATCACTGCCATTACTAGAAAAATAAATGAATAAATAAAAATTCCATAAATATATCCCATAGTTTGTAGACGCTATAACTTTTGCGCAAACCAATCAATATACACTTATTGGGATTTTTATTATGATTAAGAAATTGTATTTTTTATATTTTTTTATTGGATATGTTTTATAGCAGAAAGTTTTTTTCGTTTATAGCACAAAAAGTAAAAAATGCAGAGGTGCTAAAATACCACCAAAAAAGCTCTATTTGTGGGAAAAAAGGACATCAATTTTATTTGGGTAAAGCGCCGCATGACCGTGCAATTGTCAGTTAAAGTAATGAGGGGGTAAATCTTCCAGAGCTGGAGTGGTTAAAGAACTTCAGGCAAAGATATTATTGTACATTTGGGTGTATTAAAAAAGTTACTTCTGCTGAGGTGCATGCCAGGACCATTGCTCTTTTCTTTAAAATCCATACTTTTATTCATGCCGGGTAGTACAGCTCTTGCTATACTTCTGTCTACTGTGGATGTGATAGGGGTGTCTATCATACCAGAAGCACTAGAATAATTTATCTGCTCTCCTCTGCCTTGGCCATTCACAAAAAGCCTTGTATTATTTGAATGGTTCACAGAATACAGAACTTCTGTTAATGTCCAAGGGGAGAAAGGTGGATAAACAACATTATTGCTTCTGTGAGAGATGCAGTTGGCTGTGGGCCAGAAGTATAATGGGAGCTGTACCATCTGGCTTAATAAAAATATACAGTGCCGTAAAAAGTTTTCATACCCCTTGAAATTTTCCACATTTTGTCATGTTACAACCAAATGTAAATGTACTGTATTTTATTAGAATTTTATGTAATGGACTAACACAAAGTGGCATATAATTGTGAAGTGGAAGGTAAATGATAAATGGTTTTCTACATTTTTTACAAATAATTATGTGAAAAGTGTGGCATGCATTTGTATTCAGCTCCCTTTACTCTGATACTCCTAACTAAAATCTAGTGGAACCAGTTTCCTTTACAAGTCACGTAATTAGTAAATAAAGTCCACCTGTGTGTAATTTAACCTCAGTATAAATACAGCTGTTTTGTGAAACCCTCAGAGGTTTGTTAGAGAACCTTAGTGAACAAACAGCGTCATGAAGGCCAAGGAATACACCAGAAAGGTCAGGGATGAAGTTGTGGAGAAGTTTAAAGTAGGGTTATGTTATAAAAAAAATATCCCAAGCTTTGAGCATCTCAAGTAGCACTGTTCAATCCATAAGACTTGGCCGTCCACCTAAACTGACAGGCCGGGCAAGGAGAGCATTCATCAGAGAAGCAGCCAAGAGGCCCCTGGTAACTCTGGAGGAGCTGCAGAGATCCACAGCTCAGTTGGGAAAATGGGCAAAGGTTTCACTCTCTAGATGTGCAAAGCTGGTAGAGACATACCCTAAAAGCTGTATTTGCAGCGAAAGTTGGTTCTACAAAGTATTGACTCGGGGGGCTGAATACAAATGCACGCCACACTTTTCAGATTTTTTTTGCAAAAAAGTTTTGAAAAACATTTATCGTTTATCTTCCATTTTGTTTTGGTCTATCACATAAAATCCCAATAAAATACATTTACATTTTTGGTTGTAACACATGACAAAATGTTGAAAATTTCAAGGGACAGGAATACTTTTTCGAGGCACTGTACAAATTAAAGAAACAAGCAGCATCCGTGGACTTGGCATACACCTTAGCAAAGGGAACATTTTTACACACCAGAATTTGCTAAAACATCTTAGCCTGGAAATGAGTTACAATTTTGCGTGTTTTTTTGTATTTCCAAATGATCATATTTTGACCCCAAAAAATTTGATATGTGTACAAACATCAGAAATTAAAATGTCATTCCCAAAATTCAGAGGGTAACATCACTATTCTACACGTACACACCAAGAACCACCAAATATCACAGACTAAATCAAGAAGCATAACTCCTGACTAATGTCATTCCACCACCTATAGGTATATGTCCAAAGAAATGCAGTATTTATGTATTTATGTGTAGGGGGGTTACACCACCATTGCAATTAATTCAATTTGTTTTCCATGGGCAAGGACAATAATCAGTCTTAAGAATCCCCCACCAGCACCAATTGCAGCCTCTTACCAAACTTCAAACATGCCACTTCATGTAAAGAAGTTGTCTGTTCTCCCTCTGTTGTTAAACATAACTCCTGACTCATGTCCTTACACAGGTTATGCATAAATGTAGTATTTACGTGGAAGAGGTTCCACCACCATTGCATAACCTGCCATATGTTTTCCATGGGCAAGGACAGTAATCAGTCTTAAGACTTATCCACCAGCACTAATTGCAGCCTCTTACAAAGCAAAAAGCAACAAAAATAGAGATGGTTCAGCATGCTGACAGTAATCAGCCATACCAGCTTTTAAAACAGATGGCATATCACAGAAACAGGCTGTTCAATGGTTCTCTGGCCTTCCACAGGACATCTGCATTGATTAACTTATTGCACCCCTGGGACTTAGGAATGTTTGACACCACAGAGATGCAGCTTCCATCCATGTAGCAGCACTGTGGCTAACTGGTTAGCACTTCTGCTTAGCAGCAGTGGGGTTGATGGTTTGAATCCCAAATATGCTGCTACCTCGCTAGAGGTTTGTATGTTCTTCCTCTGTTGGGGTTTTTTTTAACCAGCGATTACATTTTTGATGGGTTTCACATAATTGAAACCCAAGAAATTACATTATAAATCAAGCGAGTGTGGGTTTGCACCAAATCTATAACTGTGTGTTTTGGGGCAGATGAGGATGTATAAGTCTGGTGTGATCCTGCACACATATTTTAATGATGTATGCTGATGATGAATGACGAATGCGCTTTGTCAACAATTTGTGTGAAGCAGCCCTCACAAAGTTGTAATTTCCTGTTTTGTACCCTCCACATGTCCAACAACGTACAAGTACATTTTTTTAATTTTTGGTATCACTGATCATGGCTAGAGCCTTGGACATTTGTTATTTTTAGGTTTACCCTGCACATATGTATGCTGATGCATTCTTTCATTTGTAAAGAGTGCGTGTTCCCGATCAATGGGTGTGAGCACTTGAGGCATACATGAAGAGACAAAATCAATTACACTCGTGGGTGTGTCCTTTACTGGGTGGGTGTAGGTGTGCTAGCAATTCTAGTTAGGTTATATAAAGGCCTGCAGTTGTGGCGGTTGTTTAGCCTGAGAAGAGGCCATAATTTTTGTTTGCAGTGCTTATATTGGTTTACAAGTAGATGTATATGTATTTTTTTGGGTGGTGCATAATGACCGGCCCACACCCCACTAAGGCTGTGATTTGATGATTGCTTTATGTGTTTGCTGGTATAGTTTTGCATTAAGGCCCTCAAAAGTGTATTTTTGTGGGCATGGTTTTCAAACTGTGTCTTTGTCCAGTCTGACCATGTGTTTACTGCTTGTGACTTTTGCAGACTATAAATACATATTTTATAAGTGCAAACTATTCATACCCCTTCAAATCTGTATTAAATCTAGTTGCATCCAAAAGTATTTGGTTGTGCACGCATGCAAGTCCTTGAGTAGAAAGTGTAATGGGGGAGGGGGAAGAAAAATAAATCCCTGCTCCAATGCTGAATTTCAGGTCTCTATTAATTCTTTTGTGGACTAGGTAAACCATGAAATATGTCAACTAAATGTGAATTTCCTCTTAGCACCAAATAACCCCCCCCCCCCCCCCCCCCCCCAAAAAAAATGTTTTCTTTAATTGCAGTGGGGTCCCCCCCCCCCCCAAAATCCATACCAGGCTCTTTGGGTCTGGCAAAGATTTTAAAGGGAACTCCACGTCAAAATTTTTTAAACAAATGGCATGGGGCCCCCCCAAAATCCCAGACCCTTATCTGAGCATGCAGCCTGGCAGGTCAGTATAAGGGGGATGAGCGAGCGCCCCCCCCCCCCCGGAACCATACCAGGCCACATGCCCTCAACAGAGGGGTGGGTGCTTTGGGGCAGGGCGGGGGCCACCCGGTGACATAACCAAGTGACCTCGCCCCCTTCTGACGTCCTCTGCCATCATGTGATGTCAGAAGGGGACAGGGTCATCTGGTTACTAGGGATGAGCCGAACACCCCCGGGTTCGGTTCGCACCAGAACCTTCGAACCGACCGAAAGTTTGCGCGAATTTTCGAACCCTATACGTTATAATGGACGCGAACGTTCGAAATCAAAAGTGCTAATTACAACGGCCAATATGCATGTTAATGTCATAAAACAGGTTTGGGGACCCGGGTCCTGCCCCAGGGGACATATATCAATGCAAAAAGAACTTTTAAAAACTAACGTTTTTTCGGGAGCAGTCATTTTAATGATGCATAAAGTGAAAAAAAAAAAGTGAAATTTTCCTTTAAATATGGTACCTGGGGGGTGTCTAAAGTATGCCTGTGAAGTGGCATGTGTTTCCCGTGTTTAGAACTGTCCTTGCACAAAATGACATTTTTAAAGGAAAAAAAAAAAGCCATTTAAAACCACTTGCGGCTTTAGGTTTGTTCTTAAGTAGAATCTGAACAGGTACATTATGAAGTGTAGCTCCATCCCAAAAAAATCTATTTTTAAGCTTTTTGGAGAACATAGGGAGGGGTTATCACCCCTGTAACATTTGCTGTCTTTGCACATCTGTTCAGAACATGTCACCTCACTTTCCGTCCCAATGACAAATGTTTTTGGAAAAGTGGGGTTTTAATTGAAACAAGGATTGGTGATAAAGTATCAGTAGAGAGGAGATACCTTTTTCCCAAATTAAATCTAACAGGATAGAATTTCCCTTCCTAGGGGTAGATTTCCTCTCACTTCCTGTTTTCTCTTTCCATTTGCAAGTAGGAGTCGTTTGTAAGTTGGATGTATGAAAGTAGGGGCCTGGCGTATATACTCTGCAGAAATTTGCCCTATTAGATGTTGGTGTAGCCACAAGACTGGTGGGCACAGGAATGGGCCCTGCTGTGAGTTAATAGATCAAGATTTGTAATTGCATGCACCTGTTGAACAGGGCAGAAAAATTGGGGGTGGTGGTGGTGGTGGTGGTGGACGGTGTTGCCACAAGACTGTAAGCTCTCACAGTTACTCTTGGTGGGCGCAGGAATGGGCCCTGCTGTGAGTTATTAGATCAAGATTTGTAATTGCAAGCACCTGATGAACAGGGCAGAAAAATTGGGCCTTTGGCGGTGGTGGTGGACGGTGTTGCCACAAGACTGTAGGCCCTCATAGTTACTCTTGGTGGGCGCAGGAATGGGCCCTGCTGTGAACTATTAGATCAAGATTTGTAATTACCCGCCCCTGTTAAACAGGGGCTGAAAAATTGTGCCTTAGGCACTGGTGCTGGTGCCACAACACTGCAACCCCTCACAGATACTGTACTTGGAGCACAGCAGTCACACGTGTTGCGAAGCATTTTTTTAAAAAATTGTAAGTACACGCCCCTGTTAAACAGGGGCTGAAAAATTGTGCCTTAGGCACTGGTGCTGGTGCCACAACACTGCAACCCCTCACAGATACTGTACTTGGAGCACATTGTTGCGAAGCATTTTTTTATAAAAATTGTATGTACACGCCCCTGTTAAACAGGGGCTGAAAAATTGTGCCTTAGGCACTGGTGCTGGTGCCACAACACTACAACCCCTCACAGATACTGTACTTGGAGCACAGCAGTCACACGTGTTGCGAAGCATTTTTTTTAAAAAATTGTAAGTACACGCCCCTGTTAAACAGGGGCTGAAAAATTGTGCCTTAGGCACTGGTGCTGGTGCCACAACACTGCAACCCCTCACAGATACTGTACTTGGAGCACAGTGTTGCGAAGCATTTTTTTATAAAAATTGTATGTACACGCCCCTGTTAAACAGGGGCTGAAAAATTGTGCCTTAGGCACTGGTGTGGTGGCATGGATCATTGAGGAGGAGGAAGAGGATAGTCAGTGAACATAAGAGGACAGTCACTCAGCATCAGCATAGGCAGTCTTGAAGGGATGTGATGTGACATTAAAAATTATTCGGTTATATCCGCCTCAGGTGCCTGGTAGCTGGTGGTGATCCAAGACTGATTCATTTTGATGAAGGTCAGTCGATCAACCGAGGCGGTGGACAGGCGCACCCTATGATCAGTCACAAATCCTCCAGCAGCACTGAATGTGCGTTCGGACAGAACGCTGGAGGCAGGACAGGCCAGTAGCTCAATTGCATACTGTGCAAGCTCTGGCCAGTGATCCATCCTCAGGACCCAGTAAGCCAGAGGATTTTCGGTGGGAAAGGTGTCCAAGTCTGACCTTGCCCCAAGGTATTCCTGCACCATGTATATCAGACGCTGGCGATGGTTGCTGGAACCGATCATACCTTGGGGCTGCGGACTAAAAAATTGTCTGAACGCATCGGTCAGACGTCCACCTTCCCCACCGCTCCTTCTGCTACTGACCGAAGCCTCAGCTACTCGTCGCCCAGGACCAGGAGTTTGTAGCCTCCCAGTTTCTGGGAACGCGTTGCACAGACCTTTCTGCAAGGCCTCCCTGAGATGTCTCATCCTCTGCTCCCTCTGCGACGGCAAGATAAGGTCCGCAACCTTACCCTTGTACCGCGGATCAAGGAGAGTGGCCAGCCAGTAATGGTCCCTCTCCTTGATCCGAAGAACACGAGGATCCTTCCGCAGGCTTTGCAGGATCAGGGAGGCCATGCAGCGTAGGTTAGCTGAGGCATTCGGTCCGGAGTCTTCTGGGTCACTGAGGATGACATGATCGCCAGCCACCTCCTCCCAGCCACGTACAAGTCCACTGGTTTGTTGGGACTGTACATCATCCCTAAAAGACTGCTGCTGCTGATGCTGAGTGCCAGGCTCCACCTCCATGCTCACACAATCCTCCTCCTCCTCCTCCTCCTCCTCATCCTCTTCCTGTGTGATGGGTGGGACAGGAGGAACACTGTCCGGATAAAGGGGGCCTTGAGAGGCAAGGAAGTCCTCCTCTTCCTGCCTCTGTTCTGCCTCAAGTGCCCTGTCCATTATCCCACGCAGCGTATGCTCCAACAGGTGGACAAGAGGGACAGTGTCACTGATGCATGCACTGTCACTGCTCACCATCCTCGTGGCCTCCTCAAATGGTGAGAGGACAGTGCATGCATCCCTGATCATGCTCCACTGACGTGGGGAAAAAAAACCAAGCTCCCCTGACCCTGTCCTGGTGCCGTAGTCGCAAAGGTACTCATTGATGGCCCTCTGCTGCGTGTGCAGTCGCTGCAGCATGGCCAACGTTGAGTTCCACCTGGTGGGCATGTCACATATTAGGCGGTTCTTGGGCAGGTTCAGCTCCTTTTGCAGCTCAGTCAGCCGAGCACTGGCATTATAAGATCGGCGGAAATGCACACAGACTTTCCTGGCCTGCCTCAGGACATCCTGTAAGCCTGGGAACCTGCCCAAGAACCGCTGCACCACCAGGTTGAGGACGTGAGCCATGCAGGGCACATGGGTGAGCTGCCCCTGTCGCAGGGCGGAGAGGAGGTTGGTGCCATTGTCAGAAACGACCATTCCTGGCTTAAGCTGACGTGGCGTCAACCACCTCTCGGCCTGCCCCTGCAGAGCTGCCAGAACCTCTGGCCCAGTGTGGCTCCTGTCCCCCAAACACACCAGCGCAAGCACGGCATGGCATCTTTTTGCCTGCGTACTTGCGTAGCCCCTTGTACGCCTACGGAGCACCGCTGGTTCCAAGGACAGAGCACTGGAGGAAGAAGAAGAGGAGGGGGTGGAGGAGAGAGGTGTGTCACAACCAGTAG
The DNA here is from genome assembly GCA_028564925.1 of Lithobates sylvaticus. Classification (NCBI taxonomy): domain Eukaryota; kingdom Metazoa; phylum Chordata; class Amphibia; order Anura; family Ranidae; genus Lithobates; species Lithobates sylvaticus. Next base: position 117,118,504 of record CM053026.1, read on the forward strand.
CAGTAGTAGCGTTTTGGAGGCGTGGTGGCGGAACAACCTCCAACACTACTGCACCTTGTCCTGCATCCCTCCCAGCTGCCAATAGAGTGACCCAATGGGCCGTGAAAGAAAGGTACCGTCCCTGTCCATGCCTGCTGGACCATGAGTCAGCGGTAATATGCACCTTACCGCTGACCGCCCTGTCCAGCGAGGCATGGACATTGCCCTCCACATGCCGGTAGAGAGACGGAATCGCCTTCCGTGAGAAAAAGTGGCGTTTGGGAACCTGCCACTGAGGAACCGCACATTGAACAAACTCACGGAAGGGGGCCGAGTCTACCAACTGAAAAGGCAGCAGTTGAAGTGCTAGCAATTTAGCCAGGCTAGCATTCAACCGCTGGGCATGTGGATGGCTGGGAGTGTACTTCTTTCTACGGTCCAGCAGCTGGGGCAGGGAAATTTGCCTGCTGCAATCGGACGTCGGTGTACTGCAAGTACTTGGTTGTGACACACCTAATTCTACACCTTCAGTCCTCTCAGAGCAGCTTTCAGAGAGGACTGAAGGTGTAGTGGGGATGGAGATCCCAGCTGAGGAGGAGCAAGGAGAGGTCCGCTTAGTTCTTTGGTGTGGGTCTTTTATGTGTGCCTGCCAACGAGCTGCATGGCAGGTCGCCATATGTCTGGTCATGCTTGTGGTGCCCAAGCGGCTGATGTTTTGGCCACGCGAGATACGCTTGAGACAAATATTGCAAATAGCAGTGGTGCGATCTGCTGCACTCGTCTCAAAAAAGGCCCACACCAAAGAACTTTTCTGATAACGTGCAGAGGCAGCGCCCTGCACAGGCGGAGCTCTGCGGTGTTGTACAGTTGCTGTGCTGGCCTCTACCTGGCCTCCAGGGGGCACCCTGCCTCTTTGGACATGTGACGCCGCATCCTCCTCCTCCTCGTCCTCCTCCTCATCCTCTCTCCCTTCAGGCACCCACGTGGAGTCAGTGACCTCATCATCCCCTCCCTCTTCACCACTAAAGCAAACCTGGCAGTAAGCTGCAGCTGGTGGAACAGTACTGCCAGATTCCTCAAGCTGGGTATCATCATCCGAGCCTTCGAATCGTTGGGCATCCTCCTGGAGCATGTACCCAACACTGTGCTCAAAGAGTTCGGGGGACTCCTCAGGAGGACATGGTGGGTCTAGGGAAGGGGTGGCTGATGATGCTCTGCCAGTACCCTGAGCCTGGGTGAGAGAGGATGAGGAGGATGAGGAGGGCTTGGTCATCCATTCTACCAAGCCTTCAGCATGATGCGGCTCCACATGTCCAGCTGCCGAAAACAAAGACGCGCGTGTCCCATGGCCACGTGCTGATGACGATGCACGACCACGTCCACGTCCACGGCCACGTCCACTAGAAACAGAGCCTGCCTGCCCTGTGTTCTTGGCTCTGCACGCTCTGCCTCCCCTTGGCGGTCTTCCAGCCATTGTAGTCGGTAGTCCTGTGGGTGCTGCTGAGAAGAATATATAGGAGCTCTGTGTGATGCCACTAACACACTAGAAGTCCTGTGGGTGCTGCTGAGAAGAAAATATAGGAGCTCTGTGTGATGCCACTAACACACTAGAAGTCCTATGGGTGCTTCTGCAAAGAAAATAGAGGAGCTCTGTGTGATGCCACTAACACACTAGAAGTCCTATGGGTGCTTCTGCAAAGAAAATAGAGGAGCTCTGTGTGATGCCACTAACACACTAGAAGTCCTGTGGGTGCTGCTGAGAAGAAAATATAGGAGCTCTGTGTGATGCCACTAACACACTAGAAGTCCTATGGGTGCTTCTGCAAAGAAAATAGAGGAGCTCTGTGTGATGCCACTAACACACTAGAAGTCCTGTGGGTGCTGCTGAGAAGAAAATATAGGAGCTCTGTGTGATGCCACTAACACACTAGAAGTCCTATGGGTGCTTCTGCAAAGAAAATAGAGGAGCTCTGTGTGATGCCACTAACACACTAGAAGTCCTGTGGGTGCTGCTGAGAAGAAAATAGAGGAGCTCTGTGTGATGCCACTAACACACTAGAAGTCCTGTGGGTGCTGCTGAGAAGAAAATATAGGAGCTCTGTGTGATGCCACTAACACACTAGAAGTCCTATGGGTGCTTCTGCAAAGAAAATAGAGGAGCTCTGTGTGATGCCACTAACACACTAGAAGTCCTGTGGGTGCTGCTGAGAAGAAAATATAGGAGCTCTGTGTGATGCCACTAACACACTAGAAGTCCTATGGGTGCTTCTGCAAAGAAAAAAGAGGAGCTCTGTGTGATGCCACTAACACACTAGAAGTCCTATGGGTGCTTCTGCAAAGAAAAAAGAGGAGCTCTGTGTGATGCCACTAACACACTAGAAGTCCTATGGGTGCTTCTGCAAAGAAAATAGAGGAGCTCTGTGTGATGCCACTAACACACTAGAAGTCCTGTGGGTGCTGCTGAGAAGAAAATAGAGGAGCTCTGTGTGATGCCACTAACACACTAGAAGTCCTGTGGGTGCTGCTGAGAAGAAAATAGAGGAGCTCTGTGTGATGCCACTAACACACTAGAAGTCCTATGGGTGCTTCTGCAAAGAAAATAGAGGAGCTCTGTGTGATGCCACTAACACACTAGAAGTCCTGTGGGTGCTTCTGCAAAGAAAATAGAGGAGCTCTGTGTGATGCCACTAACACACTAGAAGTCCTGTGGGTGCTGCTGAGAAGAAAATATAGGAGCTCTGTGTGATGCCACTAACACACTAGAAGTCCTATGGGTGCTTCTGCAAAGAAAAAAGAGGAGCTCTGTGTGATGCCACTAACACACTAGAAGTCCTATGGGTGCTGCTGAGAAGAAAAATATAGGAGCTCTGTGTGATGCCACTAACACACTAGAAGTCCTATGGGTGCTTCTGCAAAGAAAATAGAGGAGCTCTGTGTGATGCCACTAACACACTAGAAGTCCTGTGGGTGCTTCTGCAAATAAAATAGAGGAGCTCTGTGTGATGCCACTAACACACTAGAAGTCCTGTGGGTGCTGCTGAGAAGAAAATATAGGAGCTCTGTGTGATGGGACTAACACACTTCAAGTCCTATAGGTGCTTCTGGGAACAAAATATATGATCTCTGTGTGATGGGACTAACACACTTCAAGTCCTATAGGTGCCTCTGGGAAGAAAATATAGGTCTGTGTGATGGGACTAACACACTTCAAGTCCTATAGGTGCTTCTGGGAACAAAATATATGATCTCTGTGTGATTGGACTAACACACTTCAAGTCCTATAGGTGCTTCTGGGATGAAAATATATGATCTCTGTGTGATGGGACTAACACACTTCAAGTCCTATAGGTGCTTCTGGGAACAAAATATATGATCTCTGTGTGATGGGACTAACACACTTCAAGTCCTATAGGTGCCTCTGGGAAGAAAATATAGGTCTGTGTGATGGGACTAACACACTTCAAGTCCTATAGGTGCTTCTGGGAACAAAATATATGATCTCTGTGTGATTGGACTAACACACTTCAAGTCCTATAGGTGCTTCTGGGAAGAAAATATAGGTCTGTGTGATGGGACTAACACACTTCAAGTCCTATAGGTGCTTCTGGGAACAAAATATATGATCTCTGTGTGATTGGACTAACACACTTCAAGTCCTATAGGTGCTTCTGGGAACAAAATATATGATCTCTGTGTGATGGGACTAACACACTTCAAGTCCTATAGGTGCTTCTGGGAACAAAATATATGATCTCTGTGTGATGGGACTAACACACTTCAAGTCCTATAGGTGCTTCTGGGAACAAAATATATGATCTCTGTGTGATGGGACTAACACACTTCAAGTCCTATAGGTGCTTCTGGGGAAGAAAATATAGGTCTGTGTGATGGGACTAACACACTTCAAGTCCTATAGGTGCTTCTGGGAACAAAATATATGATCTCTGTGTGATTGGACTAACACACTTCAAGTCCTATAGGTGCTTCTGGGAACAAAATATATGATCTCTGTGTGATGGGACTAACACACTTCAAGTCCTATAGGTGCTTCTGGGAACAAAATATATGATCTCTGTGTGATGGGACTAACACACTTCAAGTCCTATAGGTGCTTCTGGGAACAAAATATATGATCTCTGTGTGATTGGACTAACACACTTCAAGTCCTATAGGTGCTTCTGGGAACAAAATATATGATCTCTGTGTGATTGGACTAACACACTTCAAGTCCTATAGGTGCTTCTGGGAACAAAATATATGATCTCTGTGTGATTGGACTAACACACTTCAAGTCCTATAGGTGCTTCTGGGAACAAAATATATGATCTCTGTGTGATTGGACTAACACACTTCAAGTCCTATAGGTGCTTCTGGGAAGAAAATATAGGTCTGTGTGATGGGACTAACACACTTCAAGTCCTATAGGTGCTTCTGGGAACAAAATATATGATCTCTGTGTGATTGGACTAACACACTTCAAGTCCTATAGGTGCTTCTGGGAACAAAATATATGATCTCTGTGTGATGGGACTAACACACTTCAAGTCCTATAGGTGCTTCTGGGAACAAAATATATGATCTCTGTGTGATGGGACTAACACACTTCAAGTCCTATAGGTGCTTCTGGGAACAAAATATATGATCTCTGTGTGATGGGACTAACACACTTCAAGTCCTATAGGTGCTTCTGGGAAGAAAATATAGGTCTGTGTGATGGGACTAACACACTTCAAGTCCTATAGGTGCTTCTGGGAACAAAATATATGATCTCTGTGTGATTGGACTAACACACTTCAAGTCCTATAGGTGCTTCTGGGAACAAAATATATGATCTCTGTGTGATGGGACTAACACACTTCAAGTCCTATAGGTGCTTCTGGGAACAAAATATATGATCTCTGTGTGATGGGACTAACACACTTCAAGTCCTATAGGTGCTTCTGGGAACAAAATATATGATCTCTGTGTGATTGGACTAACACACTTCAAGTCCTATAGGTGCTTCTGGGAACAAAATATATGATCTCTGTGTGATTGGACTAACACACTTCAAGTCCTATAGGTGCTTCTGGGAACAAAATATATGATCTCTGTGTGATTGGACTAACACACTTCAAGTCCTATAGGTGCTTCTGGGAACAAAATATATGATCTCTGTGTGATTGGACTAACACACTTCAAGTCCTATAGGTGCTTCTGGGAACAAAATATATGATCTCTGTGTGATTGGACTAACACACTTCAAGTCCTATAGGTGCTTCTGGGAACAAAATATATGATCTCTGTGTGATGGGACTAACACACTTCAAGTCCTATAGGTGCTTCTGGGAACAAAATATATGATCTCTGTGTGATTGGACTAACACACTTCAAGTCCTATAGGTGCTTCTGGGAACAAAATATATGATCTCTGTGTGATGGGACTAACACACTTCAAGTCCTATAGGTGCTTCTGGGAACAAAATATATGATCTCTGTGTGATTGGACTAACACACTTCAAGTCCTATAGGTGCTTCTGGGAAGAAAATATAGGTCTGTGTGATGGGACTAACACACTTCAAGTCCTATAGGTGCTTCTGGGAACAAAATATATGATCTCTGTGTGATTGGACTAACACACTTCAAGTCCTATAGGTGCTTCTGGGAACAAAATATATGATCTCTGTGTGATTGGACTAACACACTTCAAGTCCTATAGGTGCTTCTGGGAACAAAATATATGATCTCTGTGTGATGGGACTAACACACTTCAAGTCCTATAGGTGCTTCTGGGAACAAAATATAGGAGCTCTGCCTGCCTGCCAGGAACACACTACAAGTCCTATAGGTGCTTCTGGGAAGAAAATATAGGAGCTCTGCCTGCCTGCCACGAACACACTACAAGTCCTATAGGTGCTTCTGGGAACAAAATATAGGAGCTCTGCCTGCCTGCCACGAACACACTACAAGTCCTATAGGTGCTTCTGGGAACAAAATATAGGAGCTCTGCCTGCCTGCCAGGAACACACTACAAGTCCTATAGGTGCTTCTGGGAACAAAATATAGGAGCTCTGCCTGCCTGCCACGAACACACTACAAGTCCTATAGGTGCTTCTGGGAACAAAATATAGGAGCTCTGCCTGCCTGCCACGAACACACTACAAGTCCTATAGGTGCTTCTGGGAACAAAATATAGGAGCTCTGCCTGCCTGCCACGAACACACTACAAGTCCTATAGGTGCTTCTGGGAACAAAATATAGGAGCTCTGCCTGCCTGCCACGAACACACTACAAGTCCTATAGGTGCTTCTGGGAACAAAATATAGGAGCTCTGCCTGCCTGCCACGAACACACTACAAGTCCTATAGGTGCTTCTGGGAACAAAATATAGGAGCTCTGCCTGCCTGCCACGAACACACTACAAGCCCCTCTTTCTAAATCAATCTAAATGAATGAATCTATCTAACTCAATCTCTCTAAGTAAATCTCTCTAACTAACTAAATCCAGCAGAGTGTCACAGATCTAGCCTGCTCTATCTGCGCCGGAACAGCATGTGACCGGCGCAGACGGCGTGGCGGCCTTTTATAGGGGGGGGCGTGTACTACAGCCCCTGAGCTGTAATTGGCTACAGGCGTCCTGCCTGTAGCCAATTATGGCTCTTCGAGTTTCCGGGGCTGTGATTGGCCAAGCATGCGGGGTCACAGTGCATGCTTGGCCAATCATCAGCCAGCAATGCACTGCGCCGGCCGCGCCGGCCGCAATGCATTGCGGGGCCGCGCGCATCACACGAACGTGATGCGAGCGGCCAAAATAGTTCTGGGCTCGCCGAGCGAGCGAACGCCCGGTGCTCGATGCGAACGTGGGTTCGCATCGAGCACCGGGCCCATCCCTACTGGTTACCTCACCGGGTGGCCCTACCCTTGCATATATAGCAGCTGTCAAAGCAAAGAGACAGCAGTCGATGGGAGACCTCCCATTGGGGCGGAGCACTGTTCTTTTATTCTATTTGTTGGGCAGGGTGAATTGTCAAAAACTGTCTCTTGTGGTTTTAAGCATCATTAAAATCACTGTTTTAAAAACTTTTTTTGCAGTGATATATGTCCCCTAGGGCAGTACCCGGGTCCCCATACACTTTTTATGGCAATAACTTGCATATGAGCCTTTAAAATTAGGGCTTTGGATTTTTCATGTTCATGTCCCATAGACTTTTATAGCGTTCGCATCTTCGCTAGAACTATTTTATCCCTGCAATCGGCAAGTGCCTAATAGCCAATGCCACATCAGCATGGGCATGGTTGTTTCCATAATATTAATGCCTCAAATGCAAAACATTATTGTATATAATTAAAAGACTCAAACACTAGTGAATGTACTTTCGAAGGATGGTTGTGTTCAGCTCAGTAGCCTAGTGGTGTGCACTTTTGCCTTGAAAGACTCTGGCCATGGGTTCAAATCCCACAGATGGTATCACCTTCTGAAAGCTTGCATTGTACTCAGCAGCATATGCTGAAAATAGGCGAATGCCTAATAGCCAATGCCACAACAGTTTAGTTGATTCCATAATATTAACTCTTCAAATGCATGCAATGGTATGTAAGTATTCAATAATATTATCATGTGGAATTCCAAAAATCACACACTAGTTAAGGTGCAGGGTGTTGGTTTACATTTTTTTGGTTTTAATTTGCTTGTGCACTGGAAAAATTGACACAGCTACCTTAGGTGGGTGGCAGGTTGGCTGGGATTTGAACTCACAACCTGAGTGCTTTGTAGACGTCAGTGCACACCACCAAGCCATTGTGCAAAGTACGCTGAGACCTGCATAATAGTGTAGTATTATTAAAGAATGAACATAAATAATTACTGCTTTATAGTCTCATAAAAAACAAAGGTAACATGAAAAAAAAACATATAACAGATATGTAACTTAAATGTTCAATGCATGTAACTTTACAGAATAGCAGACATTACTCTGTAATAATCATTCATAACTACATTCGTTAGCAAAATAAGAAAAATAACTAGGAATACTAATTTTAATTTACATAAATAGATGCACACGAGGTAGAGCACATCTCACATAAAAATGTTTTATTCCCATTCATGTGATCATGACTGCAGTGCAGTTCCATATAATAAACTCGGTAGCAATTGGCACTTGCAAATTCGTAGATATGCCGATTTGACATTTACAAAGACATGTTTGCCGGTATTAGCACGCTTTTCCATTCACATGTTCGCCTAGTTAAAGTCTTAATTGGCTTAATTAGGCGTAACTAAATGCATAGTGACCATTACTTCCCATTTTTTTTAGTAAATTAACCCCTGTATGTCACGTACCTGGTAGGAGACTGAATTGACAAGGTTGGCCTCTCTAGTATGTCTAGCCCAGGCCCCACTGAAGGTGGAACAGATGGTGCAGAGGGACAGGAGGAACACAAGGGGCCGGCAGGTTTTGGTAGCAGAACTTGCAGCAGGAGATGCAGGCTTGAGAACTCTGGCAGGACATCAGGCCAGGAGCAGATGTGAAGCACGCTGAACCAGCCGAGGTTAAAGGAGCACTCCATATGTACTGCAGGTTCTGGAAGTGTGGCTTATTTAAGCTCTCAGCAAGCTTTAGGCAGGAACACACTTTGATGACTGGAGCGGCGCATGTGTATATCTATGCGCTGCTCGCCGTACTGGAATTCCCTTAAACTGTGTATTTACTACGCTGGTTCATGGGTTTATCATTAAAAAATCAATCAAAGAGCACTGTGGTCTCACAGCATACTGGCAGCTTTAAGCATTGTTTAAGAAAATCAAATATTCCTTTTCAGTGCCACATAGTAAAATTTAGCCAGTTTTGTCCAAATTTCAGTAAAGGCAAAAAAAATGTGATATCAAGTTTGGGTACATGTATGAAATCTCATGCAATAAAACATCTCCAATGTAACAACCCTTGTGATGTACAGTATGATATGTACAATAGATTGTAACTATGAGAGTGCTGGAGTATGCCCTCTACAAGTGCATCCCATAAGATTTGACACTTGCAAGACAACATGTTTACAAAAATCTATACTTTTATTAATGTTTTGTATAAGTGATACTTATTTAAAGTCTGTGAAATAATAGGACATCCTTGACATATTGATCAATTAGACAAAAGAGAGCCTTTGTAAAACTGAGCTTTTTACTTTTACAAATAGTTTTTTTTTTGTTGTCATGTGCAGTGGTAAAATGTACATCCATGCTGTTAAATGTCTGACTCATTGCATTAGACAATCTGTATTCCCCAGACATCTGTCCATTTTTTCATTGATGCACTTCAGCAGAAATAGGCACTAGAGAGAAGATTACAGCAGCACTTCATCACTGGCAAGCAGGTGTCCCTTGTCAGATCAGCTTCCTCTCTTTTGCTGCAGGTCAGATGTGTCAGCTTAGCCGGCATTCCACGAGCCAGGCAGAGACAGACAGGTACATGTTTCAGCTGAGACTTATCATAACCCCTTCTGGGACTGTACTGTGAATGTGCACACATGCTGATCCAGCAGCTGTGACTGCTTTTGGCTTTTTGTATTGCAGTAAATAAATGTGTGCGATGAGTAAGTGCAGTACATAAAAAATACAGTGAGGGAAAAAGTATTTGATCCCCTGTTAATTTTTTACATTTGCTCACTGACAAAGAAATGATCAGTCTATAATTTTAATAGTAGGTTTATTTTAACAGTGAGAGACAAATAAACCAAAAAAAAATCCAGAAAAACACATTTCAAAAAAGTTACAAATTGATTTGCATTGTGAAATACGCTTTTGACCCCTTCGCAAAACAAGGCTTAGTACTTGGTGGCAAAACCCTTGTTGGCAATCACAGAGGTCAGACGTTTTGTATCACTTCTCTTTGCAGATCTTCTCCAAGTCATTAAGGTTTTGAGGCTGACATCTGGTAAATCGAACCTTCAGCTCCCTCCACAAATTTTCTATGGGATTAAGGTCTGGAGACTGGCTAGGTCACTCCCACCCAAGATTTGATGGTACATGGCCTCCCCCATCGTTCCTTTAGAGGCAGTGAAGATTTCCTGTCCCCCTAGCACAGTGGTTTTCAACTCTTGTCCTCGGGACCCACTAACAGGCCAGATTTTAAGTATTACCTTGGGGAGATGCAGACTAGCCACTTCCGGACCACCCACCGTTGTTAAACGTCGGTACTTTGAAGAGGAATATCGTTATTATGGTAGTAGCTAGCTGCCATAACCCCGGTATCCTCTTCTTCAGCGGCCAGTCCGCTTCAAGATAAAAGTGGTCTCTGCGGCTTACCGGAGCCGTCGGCAGCAGCGGAGGCAATCGGATCCTTTCCTTAGCCTGACATGGAGACGACAGCCCCCACCTGTCTCTATATCATTGCAGGGCGGAAGCGACGTCAAAATGCCACTTCCGCCCATAGCCCTTAAAGGGCCATTTCTTATTTTTTTTAAATGATAATTTTTTTTTTTTCATTTTAGTGTAAATATGAGATCTGAGGTCTTTTTGACCCCAGATCTCATATTTAAAGTGGAAGTAAACCCTCCTATCGTTTTCAGCCAAGGAAGCTGCCATCTTGGCCTCTGTTCAATCTTCAACTGCCATGATGCTGCACATGTGATCAGTAATGACACCAGCCATTGGATGGTTTGACAGTTTGGTTGAAAGCATAGTTAATGTGACAGGTAGCATTTCCGGCATGCCATTTTTCTTTTAACTATTTACATCAAAGGGTTTACTTCCGCTTTAAGCGGTCCTATCATCTTTTTTTCTATTACAAGGGATGTTTACATTCCTTGTAATAGGAATAAAAGTGACACAATTCTTTTTTTAAAAGAGCAGTGTAAAAAAAAAAAATAAAAGGTAAAATAAATAAGGAAACATTTTTTTTTTTTTTTAAACGCGCCCCGTCCGACGAGCTTGTGTGCAGAAGAGAACGCATATGTGAGTAGTGCCTGCATAGGAAAACGGTGTTCAAACCACACATGTGAGGTATTGCCGTGATCGGTAGAGCAAGAGCAATAATTTTAGCCCTAGACCTCCTCTGTAACTCAAAACATGCAACCTGTAGAATTTTTTAAACGTCGCCTATGGAGATTTTTAAGGGTAAAAGTTTGTCGTTATTCCACGAACGGGCACAATTTTGAAGCGTGACATGTTGGGTATCAATTTACTTGGCGTAACATTATCTTTCACAATGTAAAAACAATTGGCCTAACTTTACTGTTGTCTTATTTTTTTATTCAAAAAAGTGTATTCTTTCCAAAGAAAGTGCACTTGTAAGACCCCTGCGCAAATACGGTGTGACAGAAAGTATTGCAACGACCACCATTTTATTCTCTAGGGTGTTAGAAATTTTTGTGTATGCTCCATAGAACATTTGTTGTCAGAATTTCCGCCAACAAATATTTGAGAGCAGGTTCTCAAATTTTCCAACGACAAGACTTGTTGTTGGATTATTCCAAGCGTGTGTAAACAATTCCGACGCACAAAAGTCCACGCATGCTCGGAATCAAACAGAAGAGCCGCACTGGCTATTGAACCTCTTTTTTTACTCGGCTCGTCATACGTGTTGTACGTCACCGCGTTCTTGACGTTTGAAATTTCCGACAACATTTATGTGACCGTGTGTATGCAAGACAAGTTTGAGCCAACATCCTTCAGAAAAAAAAATCCATGGTTTTGTTGTCGGAAAATCCTATTGTGTGTACATAGCCTTACAGTTCACAGTTCAAACTTATCGGTATTGCCTTGCTAGAGAACATACATCATGTGAGGGTCTACCTGCCTTATTTTTTTTTCTTTCAAGGGACTATGCATCCTCTTAGTTTATTTACCTCCTTTTTATAATTGGTGATGTGCCAATAGTAACATGGAATGTGAGGGTTCTGGGTACACCTTAAAAAAGAGCAATGGTGCAATCCATTCTATGCAAATACCATCCTGCCATTATAGGGTTACAAGAAACGCATCTTACAGGGGACTCGTGGGTAGGCAATGTTTACCACTCAACTCATACATCCTATTCCAGGGGGGTGAGTGTGCTGGTACACAGGTCCCTGGATTTCCAGAAGTTTCAGTCTGCAGTGGATGATGAGGGACGTTTTGTTTTTATATATTGTAGGTTTTTTACTGTTGATTGTATAATTGCAATGCTAAATATTCCTCTTTTGTTTTCCTTGATGATACTGCGTGAGCTGGTGGCCTTTACCCTTTCCAAACCTGATGTCCCACTGTATATAATGGGGGACTTCATTGGCATCCTAAATTATAGGCTGGATAGGCATCCCCTGTCTACTCAAGACTCTTTAGACAGGAGCACTGTACTATCCAGTTTTCTCTCAGACTAGGGGTGGGTGGACATTTGGAGACTGAAATATCCTGATGCGATCCAATTTTCATGTTTCTCTAAAATGCACACTTCCCTGTCTCGAACATATTTATGAGTAGGAAATGCCTCTGCCCTTCCTTTAGTGAACAACATACAGTATGCCACGAGGGGGGTTTCTGATCACTCCCTACTTGTGCTGTGGATATCCACTAGAGCCTGAAGTAATCTTTTGAGAGCCCCATGGTGCTTAAATGTGTTTTGGTTGAAACTACTCCCGACAGACAATCCAATTTCAAAAAACAAAATGCATTTTTTTTTTTGATAATGATCGGTATGAGGATGAACTCATCCGATGGGATGCATTCAAATGCTATCTTAGAGGCATTTTTATCTCATCCATTAATTCCATTAAAACTAACACTAAGGCCCATGAATTGCAGCTTATGCAGCTTGTTCTTAGGTTTGATGAGGAGTATCTAGCTAACGCTTCAGAGCAATCAAAGGCGTCTTGGTTGTTAGTTTAGGATGCTCTAACGAAATTACTGAATTCAAAGGCAGAGAGGAAACGTTTTTTTTTCTAAGGTCACAAGGGGAAGCAGACCGGCCGCCTTCTTGCCAAAATTGTAAATGTTAGACCCTCAGCTCCTGCTATTGGGGCTTTGAAATTACCTACGGGCCAACTGGTCGACACACCTGAAGCTGTTATGCCTGAATTGGATTTTATATGGACCTTAATGCCTCCAAGGCGTCCTACGCGCAGTAGGAACTTACCAGTTATTTACAATCTGTTACACTACCACGTTTGTCAGATTCTAAGCGGATACATCTAGAGGCACCTTTTAGACTAGAGGAGCTATAGGAAGCGTTTGGAATGTTCCCTAACTCCAAAGCCCCAGGGGATGATGGGCTACCCATGGATGTGTACCAAGTGTATTCTGAACTACTGTTGCTGCGGTTGCTCAAGGTATACAATGAGGCTCAGTCCAGTCAAAAATTACCTTTATCAATGTCAAGGGCCAGCATTATCCTATTATTAAAACCAGATAGCATTGTCACAGAACCCACCTCCTATAGGCCTATATCTCTCCTTCCATCGGACATTAAAATATTGGCTAAGGTTCTGGCCAGGAGGCTAAACACTTTAATTGCCAACATAATGCATGTGGACCAGGTGGGCTTCATGCACAACAAATCTACGGCTATTAATCTTAGAAAGTTGTTTGTCAACATGCAAACCCCAGCTGATAACGTGGGTGGAAGGGCTTTGTTGGCGTTAGATGTCTACAAAGCATTTGATAGTGTTGAATGGGGGTACTTGTGGGCCATGTTAGAACATTTTGAGTTTGGTCCTGTTTTTATATTCTGAGTCCGCCTTTTGCACTATTGCCCACAAGCCAGTATAAGGGAAGGAGGCAAACTATCCACCCCATTTGAGTTAGGGAGGGGTACTAGGCAGGGCTGCCCCTTTTCTCTACTGTTGTTTGCCTTGGCAATAAAGCCGCTAGTAGCACAAATTAGGACCAATGAACAGAGAAAGTCCTTTTGTTTTGTTACACAGAGAATTCGCTGAGGCATGTTATGTCCACTATTTTAGACTTTGGAAAGTTTTCAGGGTTAACAATTACTTGTTTTACATCGGCTTTTTTACTCTTGGATAAGGGGGTCATCCCTGTAACGGCATCACTTTGTCCAGTACCAGTGTACTTGGGGATAGTAATCTCTGCACAGCTCATAGACTACTTAAATATCTTCCCCTTGCTAACAAAATTTAGGGACAGGGTTAAACTCTGGACCAAGCTATGGCTCTCTGTGGCAGGGAGGACCAATCTGGTCAAAATGATTTTGCTGCGCCAACTTCTCTACCATCTGCATAACTCCCCGGTGGGTATCCCGCTAAAAAATTTCTGTGTGGTCAACACTATTTTCCAGTCCCTGTTGTGGAAAGGATAATGCTAGAATTAAACTAGAACAACTGCAGAAGCTAAAGGATGGGGAGGGGGGCTGGCTCTCCTGAACCCCTGGCTCTATTACATTGTGTCTCAACTTCAACACTTGGTGGGAGGCCTAGCGAGGATGACAGCCTCTAAGAATTGGAACTCATGACTCCATGCTGTCTGTAATGTTGAAGTTTAGTGGGACCAATACCTTAACTGGAGGTCTAGAGGCGCAGATTTTTTCCAAACCAAATAAACAGTATCCGACTTACAGGCTTATACACAAAATATGGGAGAAAGCTAAACAACTACAAAAGGTTATGGGTTACACATGGTACAGTCCTATTTGGGATAACGAAACCTACCCCGAATTAGCCAATTAGCAGCATGCGGCTAGGTGTCAAGGGTATGGGGTGACACATATCAAACATATCATGACTGATTGTCCTTTAATCTCCTTTGCACAATTGCAGTCTAGATATGGCATTCCCTCTAATATGTCCTTTTATTATTTGCAATTAAAACAGGCGGTGAATGCTCAGTGGTCTCCGGGGTCCTCTGAGATGTCACCGACCCCAATCTTTGGAATTATGCAGCAGTCCCGTTCTACCAAGGACTTTATCTCCAACTGCTATGCTCCTGGGGGTATATCTGGATAAATTCCCTAGCTCTGCATGTAAAAGGTGGGAGAGGGACATAGACGATATACCCGGGAGACCACTTTAACTTACTGCTTTATCCTTGTATGATCCACTTTGAAACTTCCATGAAAAGGAGTCAAATTCTGTATCTAGACAGGATGGTCATAACCTAATCTCAAATGATCCATGCATAACGGATGGCAGCTCTACAGACTAGACCAGTGGCCTGAATAGCTTATTTCTTAAAAGTAGCATGCTTGTGAATTTTTCTTGAGTGGGTGTAAGGGAAAATTTTAATTATAACTTTGCTGAAATTTGTGTGAAAATACAAAGATTTTGGCAAAATGTCATCATTGTGGCACATATCAATGGACGAGGCAAAATGTGGGTGTTTCTTAGTGGCTTTTAAGGGTGTGGCTATTTTAAATGGCTTCTAAGGTTTACCAAAGCACCTTTCAACTGTGTCCTAGACCTGCTGTTGAAAAGTGGCACCTCTTATTAGCATCTTTACTTTAAAGCCCAACTCCGGAAGACATGAAAATTATTCCTTGCAGTGCGGGAGAAGTTAATTTCTCATTTAGGGTACTTGTTAAAGTAGATTTAGTTACCTGATCCTCCACTCCTCTGTTCTGCTATACCAGCCCCCATATAATCTTCTCCCCTAAGTTATAGTGGTCCCCTAATCGTCTCTTCTAAGGTCCTGATGTCATCAAGACCAATGTAGGGTCCACAGAAATGCATTGTTTGAGATAATGCAAAGGGACAGTCTACAGTCTACCTCCAGAGCATAGAGGAGCACTGTGCTAGGGGAGTGGAGGACCGGGAAAGTAAAAATGCTTTTATTCTCCACCTTTACTAAAACCTGTGCAGTGCAGGTGCAATCTCACTGCAAGGGACCATTTTTAAGTTTCCCGAAGATGGGCTTTAAGTTTTTTTATTTTTCACAGAAAGACAAAAACAGACAGCATAAAAAAAAAACACAAATAATGATCAAATACACACAAAAAATAAATATACAAAATATACAAAAGAAAATACAAAAAGAATACTAATAATATAAACTACGTTAAATTATAGCCCCCTCCCAAAAAGCCTACAGCCTAAAGAAAAAAAGAGTAGATTTTTTCTGTAGATATACAAATATAATTTTTGTCTTGAACATGTGTTGAAGTCTTTTAAATTCAACACAAAAAAAAAAGGGGGAAAGGAATTGAACAAATCAAAGTGGTCACTTAGATTTTCTTGACTTCAGCCTCCTGACAGATTTCAAGTGGTCTTGCATTAAGACAAGAAGAAAACAACATAAAATCCACCTGACAGTAATTTATGGAAATAAAAAATTGTCATCGTTCAGCCCAATGTTGTTCTACCTCTCTGAGGATGTAGGTGAAGCAAAACAATATTTTCATATTTATGCCTCTTGTTTGATAGGTAAATACATTTGCGTGGTTTGAATTTCATTAAGCCTTGATGGACTCACTCACACAGTGTTGTTGGGTAGATAAAGGGAAATATATTGTCTCAGCTATCTTAGGCTTCACTGCAGTAAGATTTCATTGAAATTGCACATAGAAGCCAATTCTCTTTGGTGAAATAGATTCATCAACCTGTCCTAATCATTATCTCAGCAGGAAACCATTTCATTCTGCAGAGAAAGTCATATCGGTGAGGACAGTCGCAGCAGGAGAATGTCCTTATTGACCAAACGGTATTATGAAGCAAACGTTATACTTGATAGGAGAACAGAGCCGCTAAGCACTTTCAGCACTGGCTTATAATAATATTATTTAAGAGGCTTTAGTGAGATGCTTTTACTGTAAATGGGAGCTGTCTATAGTACTGAACCTGTGTGGCATTAAAGGACATACCTAAGGAAAATTTAATATTTTGATTGACTGTATGCAGCTTCTATGTAGAGTGTAGGGACCCCCATCTCCTGAAGTGCCCTGGTAAATAAATAAAAAAGGAGACCCATTCAGCATGTTTATGTCCATCTATGAATTACAGTTTTTTTTTTTATACAGAAATATGTCATTTACAGTCAGTCGTACAATATCAGATTTTACTAGTAGATTGGAAAATAAATGACATTTGCAAATACAGCACTTCTCTGCTTGGATAACCTGGGAATGCCAGAGGGGGGATTTTCTGTCTTTACAAAAGGCGAATGAATAGTTTTAGAGTCAGTGAGGAAGTTGTAGTGCACTGTTTCATAATATTCTCAGTATTTTTATTTTTTTCAAATGCTTAGTGTGCATGCTCTTTGCCAATAAGGACTACTTTCATCCCTTGGGGTGCACTTCCTGCAGCCCATCATGCCTCTCCTCTCCATACACTTTCTGGGACCCTTCTCCTCTAGGTACAGCTTCTGGGATTTCACACACTTCGCATCTGGGTGGGGTTTTTGGGACCCAACAAACCTCTCCTCTGGGTGCAGCTTCTTGAACCTTTTGCAGGGAATGCATTAAGGTAAAAAAATAAAATAAATTGCTTGATTTTAGAACCACTTTTCCTCCAGAAGATTTACCCTCTTCATGACCAGGCCATTTTTTGCAATACGGCACTGTGTTATTTTAACTGACAATTGCGCGATCATGCTACGATGTACCCAAAAAAAATTAGTGTTCTTTGTCCCATAAATAGATTGTTCTTTTGGTGGTATTTGATCACCTCTGCTTTTTTTCTTTTTTTTTTTTACAATATTAACAAAAAAACTTTTTTTTTGCTTTACTATTCAATAGAAAAAAATCAAATTTTTCATCAATTTAGGCCAATATGTATTCTGCTACATGGTAAAAAAAATAAAATGTATATTGATTGGTTTGTACAAAAATTATAATGTCTACAAACTATGGAATATTTTTATTTCTTTTTACCTTTAATTTATACTAGTAATGGTGGCGATCAGCGACTTATAGCCGGACTGCGATATTGCATCGGACATTCTGACATTAACTGACAATTTTTGAGGACCAGTGACACTAATACAGTGATCAGTGCTAAAAAACATGCACTGTCACTGTATTAATGACAGTGGCTAGGAAGGGGTTAACATCAGGGGCGATCAAAGGGTGAACTGTGGAAGAGATGGAATTTATTCCCTGCTTTGCAAGAACACAAATTCCATCCCTTCCCTCCTGTTAGAACGGTGATCTGCCTTGATTACATAGAAAATTGATAACATCGGGTATCATGCAGCTGCCGATCGGCTTCCGCTGTGTGTAGTCACAGTGGAAGAAAGCCACCGGTGGCCTGCATGTGCGGCCCCCTACCCAGAAGAAATTAGATAACCTACATATACGTGATCCGGTGCACACGTTTACGCCCTGTAGCAGTAAAACTGCTATAGGATGGACCTCAAGTGGTTAGTAAAGTGTGCATCTAGTTGCCATAAGCCTTCCATTTAGTGGCCAGTAGAGAGTCAGAGTATTGAAAATACAAAGAACCAAAATGTAAGGATGAAAAGAGAAGACACATTTGATGGTAGAGGAGAAAAAGAAGGTAAGGTAAAGTCACTGACTTCAAACTGTATAGTACAATCTATTGATTTGGATAGTCAGTACAGCTAAAAAGCCTATGTTGCACTTAGGGGGTTATTTACGAAAATCAAATCCACTTTGCACTTCTCTAAATCTAATGCCGCGTACACACGACGGAATTCTCGTCGGAAAAAACTCTGATGGTTTTTCAGACGGAATTCCACTCAAGCTGTGTTGCCTACACACGATCACACCAAATTCCGACGTCAAAAACACAGCGGCATAAAACATGTTCGACAGCACTATCAAAGGGAAGTTTAATGCTTCCGAGCATGCGTCGAATTGTTTCCGAGCATGCGTCGGAATTTTGCGAGTCGGAATTGCATACACACGATCGGAAAATCCGATAGAAAGGTTTTCCTTCGGAAAAATTGAGAACAGGTTCTCAATTCAAAGTCAAAATCTTGACAACGTAGGTCTAGGATCCAATGGGATTGATTTGTAAACTAACAAGTACTTGCAGGCATAACAAGGTATTTCAGGCAATAACAAGTACTGTTTGTATGTCAGGCACTGTTTAGGTCAGGTCACATTAAGTTTACGCTACCCATAGGCTTTAAGGCTCCATGGCTAACACTGGCTAACAAAAACTTTGCTTCTATAGGAGTTTTGCGTTCTGCCTGTAAAAGCAGCTCAATGTTATCCTATGGTGCAGATATGGTGAAGATATAATCCTACTTCCTTCAAGGGAATCTGTTAACATAGATATTCTGTTAAAGTCTAATGCCACGTACACGCAATCGGAAATTCGGCCAGCAAAAGACCGATGAGAGCTTTTGGTCGAAAATTACCGTGTGTATGCTTCATTGGACTTTTGCTGGCAGAATTCCCGCCAGCAAAAGATTGAGAGCAGGTTCTCAATTTTTCGGTCGGAAAACATTTCTTTACCAATTCTGACATGCACAATTCCTACGCATGCTCGGAACCAATTTGACGCATGCTCGGAAGCATTGAACTTAATTTTCTCGGCTCGTCGTAGTGTTGTACGTCACCGCATTCTTGACGGTCGAAAGTTTAGCAAACTTTTGTGTGACTGTGTGTATGCAAGCCAAACTTGAGTGGAATTCCTTCGGAAAAACCATCCAAGATTTTTCAGACGGAAAATCCGCTCGTGTGTACGCGGCATAAGATCTGGGATCAAAGTGGTTAGTAGGTAGCTTATCAAAGGAGGAATAAAAGTGATGAGTACAGGCGCAGTTGATTATTTCTCTTCATAATAAATTGCTGACATGCTCAGATGGCCCCCTAACGTTTTAAAGTTATCACTCAATCAAAGCTGAAAACAGACAAATTGGGTAACTGTCATTTCATGGATGTTTATAGTTACCTTTAGTCCTATGTGAAGCATTGCTCACTTCTACAGCAGATGAGAAGTGATGTTTTTTTTTTTCACTGTGTTTTTGGTTTGCTACATGTATTTAAAGCGGAAGTAAACCCATCGATTTAACAGTTTAAAAAAAAAAGAGGCATGCCGGGAATGCTAACTGCACATTGGCTGTGCTCTCAACCAAACAGTCAAACCATCCAATGGCTGGTGTCATAACGGATCACATGTGCAGCACCGTGGCAGTTGAAGATTAAACCGAGGCAAAGATGGCAGCTTCCTTGGCTGAAAACGATAGGGGGGTTTACTTCCACTTTAAGTGGTATCTGCCGTCAGAATCTCCTTCACTCCCTACCAGACCAACTCTGAGACACGTGCTTCTTCCATTTCCTCTTGACACTATCTGGACTGAGTGCAGGGGGTGTTCATTGTCTGACTCACTCTTCACCTATATGTATCTAACCATGATAAACCAATGTTCTTGGGCAGTAATTGAATTGGCAGTAAAATATTATTCTTATACAGGAGACCCTTTTTACAGATTTCATCCTCTTCTGCCTATGAAATTATATAAAATAGGGGACAATACACAGGTTTCTTGAAGAAAGCGGTCATATTTTGGTTAAGGTGATACACCCTTTAGGACAGTTGTAAGACTAACAAAGAGTGGAAAAAAAGCACGGCCGCTAAATGATTTCACATTGCAGAAGTATCATACAAAACATAACTTAGACATAAAATGCCGGCAGTAATGTATGTTACTTTAGGAAAAACAATCGTTAAAACAGAATCATTTCTTTCTAAACCTTTATTTCAACAAAACAACCTCTCAGATGACAACATGGGTCCAATTTAATTTTAAAAGGGTGCATTTAGACATTATGAACCAAATGAGAACATTTAATTAGAATCTGCTTCAATTAGAAGAGAATATTGGTCCCTTTTGGCAAGAAGGAAAATAAAGTAATAGTTCAATTAACTTGTAAAATGTACCACCTGCAATTCTAAAAAATCCAACTTGCTGCCAAAGGAGGTGTTTGCTGCTTTCCATCCATGGAATTCATTTTAATTCTTGTTAGGGGCTGAGTCACCAGCTGGAACCTTTTATCTCTGGGGAGCTCAAGAAAGAAGATTTCCTAGCTATAGTGACTGCCCAGGTTGGATTCCTACTGTTTGTAATACAAATCTGGCGCTAATAGATTTTCAGCTATGCCTACTATATAATATAAGATAAATAAAAAGAAATCAGGGAGAATATATTCTGATTTTAATGGAGGCAGCAAGGGTGTAGACCTTGTACTTTCAGTGCAGAGATCTCTCCACTGGGACCTGTGAAATTTATAAAGACTCTATTGCAGTTTTCAGTAGAGGAGCACCGAAATTTCGGCCGTCGTAACATATCGGCCGAAAATGGTGATTTTTTTTTTCATTCAGCCAAAAGAAAAAAACGTGCGGATAATAGCACAGAAAAATGGGACGGTCCGCCCTGGGTGCCACACATTGTGGGGGGTGTCATCCTGGCACACCCCAGTCCTCCCCTCCCTCCTCCTCTGCGGATCTACCTGTGTCACAGGCCGCTGTAACAAAATCCCGTCTCCTGTGATAGGTGGCATACTGATCCAATGTTGAGAAATTTAATCAGTGTGACGTCTATCATAGGAGGCGGGACTTTGTTACTGCGGCCCTCCGGCCCAGGCAATTAAGATCCAGCTCTGTGACGCTGCTCTGTGTGATCCGGGTAATGGTAGGCTTCATCTGATGGGCACTGGCAAGGCTGCATCTGATGGGCTCTGGTAGGCTGCATCTGATGGGCACTGGCAAGGCTGCATCTGATGGACACTGGCAAGGCTGCATCTGATGAACACTGGCAAGGCTGCATCTGATGGACACTGGCAAGGCTGCATCTGATGGGCACTGGTAGGCTGCATCGGATGGGTACTGGTAGGCTGCATCTGATGGGCACTGGTAGGCTGCATCTGATGGGCACTGGTAGGCTGCATCTGATGGGCACTGGCAAGGCTGCATCTGATGGCCACTGGTAGGCTGCATCTGATGGGCACTGGCAAGGCTGCATCTGATGGGCACTGGCAAGGCTGCATCTGATGGCCACTGGTAGGCTGCATCTGATGGGTACTGGCGAGGCTACATCTGATGGGCACTGGTGAGGCTGCATCTGAAGGGCACTGGTGAGGCTGCATTTGATGGGCACTAATAGGCTGCATTTGATGGACACTGGTAGACTGTATTTGATGGGCACTGAAGAGGCTGAATTGATCTCTTGTATCATGTCTGCAGTCTCTGACCATTTCCTGTACTATGTCTGCAGTCTCTGACCATCTCCTGTATCATGTTTGCTAGAGGTGCACCGAATGGAAATTCTGCTAATACTTTTGGCACTGTGTTTAAGTTTAACCTGTTCCCGACCTGCCGTCGTCATGCGGCGGCAGGTTGGCACGGCTGCACAAACCGCCGTAGGTGTACGTCAGCCGCTTAAAGAGCTGTGGGAGGCACGTGCGCCACCGGAGCCGATGCACGTGGCCAGCAGCCGCGATGTCCGCCGGCCACCCATGATCCCTCCACAGAGAGCCAGAACGGGGATCTGTCAATGTAAACAGACAGATCCCCGTTCTGACAGGGGAGGAGAGAGAGATCTTCTGTTCCTAGTGATCAGGAACAGCGATCTCTCTCCTCCTCTAGCCAGTCCCATCCCCCCACAGTTAGAAACACCTCCCAGGGAACACATTTAACCCCTTGATCGCCCCCTAGTGTTAACTCCTTCCCTGCCAGTGACATTTACGCAGTAATCAGTGCATATTTATAGCACTAATCATTGTATAAATGTCAATGGTCCCAAAAAAGTGTCAAAAGTGTTCCATCTGTCCGCCGCAATGTCACAGTCCCACAAAAAATTGATAATCACCGATATTACTAGAAAAAAAAATGTATAATAAAAATGCCATACATATATCCCCTATTTTGTAGACGCTATAACTTTTGCGTAAACCAATCAATATATGCTTATTGCGACTTCTTTACCAAAAATATGTATAAGAATACATATCGGCCTAAACTGATGAAGACATTTTTAAAATTTTTGGGGATATTTATCTATATTTATATTTATTTATTTATTATTTATTGTTTATAGCGCAAAAAATAAAAAACGCAGAGATGATCAACTACCACAAAAAGAAAGCTCTATTTGTGGGAAAAAAGGACATACATTTTGTTTGTGTACAACGTCGCATGACCGCGCAATTGTCAGTTAAAGCGACGCAGTGCTGTATCACAAAAAATGGCCTGGTCAGGAAGTGGGTAAATCCTTCCAGGGCTGAAGTGGTTAAGAAAGAGATTGCAGACATGATACAAGAGATGGTTAGAGACTGAGGACATGATACAAGAGATGGTTAGAGACTGCAGACTGCATTTTTCTTGAGCTTTTCTTGCACTAAAGGTGCCAATAATGCCCAACAACAAATTCATATTCATTTAAATTGATGATATTAATTAAAAAGTCGAATACAATACAATTCTATATAAAAATATAAATGTAATTATCATTTTATCATTTTCCAGGCATCCTGCATTTTCAGTTTCGGTTTTGGCACCAAAATTTCCATTCGGTTTACCTCTAGTTTTCAGTGGACTGACCATTAAAAATCCCACTCAAATCAGGTTACAAAATGACAAGCCTTTTCTTCTTCTTTAGTCTAGGGGGATGTAATGGAGAGTAATACATATCTTATTACTGAATCTCCCTACAGCCAATGCTCCAGTCTTTTCTCCTGTCCTGGAATGTTGGTGGCCCTTGACATCATCATATTTAATGTAGGACCAGCAGGCATGTACAATACAGGACCAATGGTGCCCATTGTTCCTGCATTATACATGATGACATTGAGTGCCTGCTCACATTGCATGTGATGTCAGCAAGAGAGGAAGCAGCATTGATAAAAGAAGCAGCTTCCTCAGACTGGTCGTCAATACCAGGACCGAAGAGATAAATCCTGAGAGACCCATGATTGAGGTAAGTAATTCTCTCTATTACATCACCCCTAGACCAAACAAAACATCCATAAATTAGACTGGAGTTCAACTTTAAAAACATACTCTCACAAGCCTGAATGGGAAAAGTAACAGTAGCCCTTAAAAATAATAAACATATTTGTAAAAATTTAAAAACTGCATTAAAGAAATATATACCGTACATTAAATCGTGACTTTCAAAAAGGAGGCCAGGAATGTTATTTCTCAAATGCCTCCAAGCAGATATGAAAACACAAATTAACCACTTAATTTTTAAAATTAACCAGATTTACCCTCTTCATGACCAGGCCATTTTTTTGTAATACGGCACTGCATTATTTTAAGTAACAATTGCCCGGTCATGCAACACTGTACCCAAATAAAATTGATGTCCTTTTTTCCCAACAAATAGAGCTTTCTTTTGGTGGTATTTGATCACCTGTGTGTTTTTTATTTTTTGCAATATAAAACATATCCAATAAAAAAATGAAAAAAATTTAATTTCTTCATCAATTTAGGCCAATATGTATTCTGCTACGAATTTTTGGTAAACAAAATCAGCAAAAGTCATAGCGTCTACAAACTATTGAATTTTAATTTATTTATTTATTTTTACTAGTGATGGCGGCGATAAGCGAGTTATAGCTGGAGTTTGATATTGCGGCGGCCAAATCGGACACTAACTGACACTTCTTTGGGAACCAGTGACACTAATACAGTAATCAGTGCTAAAAATATACACTGTCACTGTACAAATGCTGGGAAGGGGTTAACATTAGCGGCAATCAAAGTTAACTGTGTGCCTAGCTAGTGTTTTAGCGTACTACTGTGGGATGTGTTTTTACTAGGGAAAGGCACGAATCCATGTCCCTGCTACGCAGGGACATAGGATACATGCCTTCCCTACTGACAGACCAACAATCTTCCTTGTTTATTGTATATTGTTCTGCCTGTGTACCGAATGCTCAGCGGGTACCGGCGGACATCGAGTCCGCGGGACCTGCTGATCGGCTCCCGCTGTATAGAATCACAGCAGGAGCAAGTCGCCAGCGGCATGCACTCACTCCTGCTGCCCATAAGTGCGGGATCATGTATATATACGTGATCCTGCACAGCACGGCTGCCCTGTACCAATAAAACTGCTATAGGGCGGTTGGCAAGTGGTTAATACAGCTTTGTATTAATTATTACATCAGTAAATTTAATTCATTTAGAACAATGTAAGTACCTGAATTTGACCTGGTATCAGGCTCTTGCAGTCTACTATACAACAGAGCTCAGAGAGAATGAGGGAGAAGCGGCACAATGAGCCAATTAGGCATACTGCAGAGCAAGGAGCATACCCTGTTTCCCCGAAAATAAGCCCTACCCCAAAAAGAAGACCACGCGTCAGTTTCTGGGATGGCTGCAAAATAAGCCTTATCCCGAAAATAAGCCCTAGTTTGAGTCCTTGTAAAATCATGTAAACCAGTCTGTAAAAAGATTATATAATTTGCAGTGTCTCCTTGTGTAACTTTATTGTGGAAAATACCTTACGTCATCGGGGATCTCGGCCTCCCCCTCTGCAGTATTCAAGGCGAATAAGAAGAGCTCCAGCAGGTCACGTGAGCGCCCAGCAGTGCTGTAAAGAAGGTATTTTTCACAATAAAGTTACACAAGGAGACATACTGCATATTATATAATCTTTTTACAGAAAAAATTACATGATTTTACAAGGTCTTTAACCACCTCAGTACAGTACATTTTCACCCCCTTCCTGACCAAGCCATTATTCAGCTTTCAGCGCTGTCACACTTTGAATGACAATTGCGCGGTCATACAACACTGTACCCAAATGAAATTGTTATAATTTTGTTCCCACAAATAGAGCTTTCTTTTGGTGGTATTTGATCACGTCTGCTGTTTTTATTTTTTGCGCTATAAACAAAAGAAAAGGGACAAGTTTAAAAAAAAACAATATTTTTTACTTTTTGCTATACTAAATATCCCCAAAAAATATATAAAAAAACGATTTTTTCCTCAGTTTAGGCCGATACGTATTCTTCTACATATTTTTGGTAAAAAAAAATCGCAATAAGCGATTGTTGATTGGTTTGCGCAAAAGTTTACAAAATAGTTTACAAAATAGGGGATAGTTTTATAGCATTTTTATTAATAATTTTTTTTTTACTAGTAATGGCGGCGATCAGCGATTTTTATTGTGACTGCGACATTATGGCGGACACATCGGACATTTTTGACACATTTTTGGGACCATTGTCATTTATACAGCAATCAGTGCTATATAAATGCATTGATTCCTGTGTAAATTACACTGGCAGTGAAAGGGTTAACCACTAGGGGGCGGGGAGGGGTTAACATGTTCCCTGGGAGTGATTATTACTGTGGGGGAGGGGACTCACAAGGGGAGGAGACCGATCAGCGTTTCTCTGTACAGAGAACACACCATAGGCTCCTCTCCTCTGACAGGACCGTTGATCTGTGTGTTTACACACACAGATCCACGGTCCTGCTGTGTTACCGGGCAATCGCGGGTGCCCGGCGGACATGCTCATTGGGTGCCCAGTGACACGGCGCGCGCGCGCTCCCTGAAGGGCCGGGAAGGGGAGGACGTCATATGACGCCCTCCCGTCCTGAGAGCTGCGCCGCCTGGCTGTCAATAGACAGTCAGCGGTCGGCTACTGGTTAACTAAGGTGTTTTTGGGGATTACAGAATTTCACAATGCTGACTCCTGAGCTGACAGGGGGAGGAACTTTTTTTGTACATACGGTAAATACATAAGATATTCCCTGAAAATAAGCCCTAGTGTGTTTTTTGTAGCCAAAATTAATATAAGACCCGGTCTTATTTTTTGGGGAAACGCGGTAGTTATAAATGAAGACAGCAGGATGATAGATAGATGGGCTTATCAGCATGCTGCATCTCGTTTCACTGTCCAGTCACAGGGTGGTTGATGGTGGACAACTTTAAGTGCAAGTGAAACTGCAGTAGAGAAAGGTTAGGCCCAGGGCCGTTTTTTCCATTGGGCATGCTGGGCAGTTGCCCAGGGGCCCCACTTGTCTGGAGGGCCCCATCCAGGGCTGGTCCTCAGTGCTGCAACCAGCCTCGTTTTGGATTTTAGGTGTGTAAAACAGTTTTTTTTGCCAAAATTAATATAAGAAATAAAAACCCAATTTTTTTGGAAAAAAAAAAAAGGAATAAAAAAATAAGACAACAGTAAAATTATTTTTTTTGAAAGATGATGTTACGCCGAGTAAATTGATACCCAACATGTCTTCAAAATTGCGCCCGCTCGTGGAATGGCAAACTTTTACCCTCAAAAATCTCCATAAGCGACATTTAAAAAATTCTACAGGTTGCATTTTTTGAGTTACAGAGGAGGTCTATGCTCTACCGATCGCGGTGATACATCACATGTGTGGTTTGAAATATGCGGGCGCTGCTCACGTATGCGTTTGCTTCTGCGCGCGAGCTCGTCGGGACAGGGTGTTTTGAAAAAATTTTTGGGGGTTTTTCTTATTTATTTTACTTAATTTTATTATTTTTTACACTGTTTTAAAAAAAAAAAATGGATCCTTTTATTCAGATGTAAACATCCCTTGTAATAGAAAAAAGCATGACAGGACCTCTTAAATATGAATGCAAAAAAAATAAATGAAAAAAAAAAATAGATTTGGAAATTCCCCTTTAAGACATATGGGCGGAAGTGACGTTTTGACGTCGCTTCCGCCCTCCTATGGTATAGAGATGAGTGGGGGGCTTATCAGCATGCTGCATCTCGTTTCACTGTCCAGTCACACTTCGCCGGCCGGCATCTAGCTAGGGTGGTTGATGGTGGACAACTTTAAGTGCAAGTGAAACTGCAGTAGAGCATCAAACAAAGTCTACTTAAATAAGTTCAAGTTGTGCATCAAACACAGCCACTGTCCCCCTTTACTTCCAGTCAGGATTGGACTGTGTGCCCAAAAAGCTGCCACTGTGCCCACAAAAGCTGCCACCGTGCCCATCAAACTCAGCATCCATCAAACGCTGCCACTGTGCCCAGCTGCCACTGTGCCCAACATTTTTGTGTTAATTTTTAAACAATGATTTTGTTGGAGGTACCAATAAATATAGCCTTATTGATAAATTGCAGTAGAGAAAGGTTAGGCCCCCTTTACTTCCAGTCAGGATTGGACTGTGTAAATCTCTTGACTGCATAGACAGAAACAGGGCAGGACTTAGGGTGGTGGGGGCCCCTGGGCTTAAGTAAATTTCGGGGCCTTACCTTCTATACATTACTGTATTTATCGGCATATAACGCGCCGGCGTATAACACGCACCCCAAGTTTAGGAGGGAATTTTAAGGAAAAAAACTTTTAGGAGGGAAGTTTAAGGAAAAAACTTACATTTAAATGCCCATCAATGCAGCCTTATCAGTGTCCATCTATCTGCAGCCTTGTCCAGTGTCATTTCAGCCTTGCCCCAGTGTCATTCGCAGCCTTGTCATTGCAGTCTTGAAGTTTAAAAATGGCGCCGCCGAGATACAGAGTCCTGTGTCTCTCGGCGACTCTCGGGTCCTCTCGCAGTCCCCAGCGGAGCCAAGAGTAGCCGAGTGTACTCGGCTCGGCTCACAGTCACGCCCAGTCCCTGTGTTATATCCATCATAGGGCTGGACTGGGCGTGACTGTGAGCGGAGCCGAGCCGAGTACACTATTGGGCGGGCCCATGGGCTTGAGCCCAGTCAAGCCCAATGGTAAGTCCGGCCCTGGACAGAAATACAAATCAAGTTCTCATATTACTATTTTATTTATGTATTTAGCTGTTTGTCTGGACTCCAGCTTTAGATAAGTGCCAAGAAATAGAAAAAGAAATTCAATATAGAGATCCTTCACTAACAATGAAGTGACCTTCTCTGTTTATTTATCCAGGATGTCAAATAATACCCTGTTTCCCGCCAGAGATCTTTTCCTCTTCTCCTGGCTGACATCAGCGGCCTCTCCCTCTGCAGTGCTCAGAGTGAGGCTGATGTCAGCGGGGATCTTGGCCTCTCCCTCTGCAATATTTGGAGTGGGAAAAAAGAGCTCCGGTGAGTCACGTGAGCGCCCAGCGGCACTGTAAATAATCTTTTTCCACAATAAAGTTACAAAAGGAGATACACTGCACATTATATAATCTTTTTACAAAACGATTGTACAAGGACTTTGACCAAAGTTTATTTTTGGGATTACAGAATGTCATAATGCTGACTCCTGAGCTGAGAGGGTGAGAGAAGACAGGGGACAGACAAACTTTTTAAAAAACAATTTTATTGTTTTATTCCAGGTTTTTGGGAACATAGAGATGGGCAAATGACAGCACAAACACTGTTTTCTATCATGCTTAAAAGGATCAGGATATTTTTTTCCCAGAAGATGACAGGACTGTATTTGAATAAATAGATTATTGTACATACCGTATAGGACATCCCCTGAAAATAAGCCCTACTGTGTTTTTTGGAGCCAAAATTATTATAAGACCCGGTCTTATTTTCGGGGAAACACTGTATTTCTGGTGACTGTAAAGGAAACTTTACAAATGACTGCTCCTTTAGTTAAAACAGCAGGTAGTTTGTATTCTGCAAAAATTCCCCAAAACTTTCTTATTTTAAAAGAACTTCTGAAAAGGAATTTGACAGCGGTTGTGGGCTGTGTAATTACCGTACTTGCCAAGAAGCTCTATTCCCTTTGCGATAGTTATTGTCACGGTGCAGCCTACACCTTGTCATGTCTTTCTTTCTACATAATACACCATTGAATTAAGTGCTTCGGCAAATTCTTACTGCAGAAAAGCTTATTTGTTCTGTAAATTATTATTAGAATTAAAAACCTGACACAAATAATCAACTTGTGCATAAAATAATGATAGATCTAAATATGGGAACCGCCATGGAATATAGAAATCTAGATTACTATCAGGGGGCTCCCAGATTTTTATATATTACATTGTGAAAAGATGCAAACTGAAACATGGAATGTCACACATGGGTACTTTGGTTTTATAAGGATCAGAAGGTTAGCCAAATGGATACAATATTTAATGTGGTGCATACTAGCTCATTATGCCTTGCCTTAAAGGTTTTTTTATTTTATTTTATTTAAAAAAAAAATGTGAGTGGATTTACAGACGATTTAAGTGCAGATTTCAGTATTTAGTCTACAAACAGGTTCAATATGCAATTAGCAATGTGATTTAAGGTAGACATTAAAACATATTTCTTATTTTCGATATAGTAAGTAGGTAGCTCAGGGACAGGACTCAGGAGGGCAAGAAATTCGAATTTGGTGGCACACACACATGAAATTGACTCTTACAATGACACCAACAGCAGTGTGCAGCAGCACATGGCTATTCACAGCATAACAGTAAGATACCTAGGTAAAATGGTGATAAAATGGTGATGAATAGCATCCAGTAGGGCTTTTGATCAACGGGAATGTGGGGGAATGCAGTTCCAGTACCTCCAGCACTGAATGCATGTAATGGCAAGGAGTGAACGGGTGTGATGGATGGTCTATTGATGCTGGTTGCTGGGGGATCTATTGTCGCTGGTGGGGATATATTTTTGCGTAGGGGTCTATTGTTGCTTGGAGGGATCTACTGTTGAGGGAAAGGTCTATTGTCGCTGGCTGCTGGGGGATCTATTGTTGCTGCAGGGTGGCTATTTTTGCGTGGGGGTCTACAGTTGCTGGGTAAGTTTATGGCTGCTGGGGGGGTCAACTGTTGCTTAGAGAGATCTACTGATGAGGGAGAGGTCTATTGTTGCTGGCTGCTGGAGGGTCTATTGTTGCTGGCTGTTGGGAGTTCTGTTATTGCAGCTGGGGGTCTATTGTTGTGGGAGGGGGTCCATTGTTGCTGGGGGGGTCTATTTTTGTCTAGGGGATCAATTTTTGCTGGGGAGTCTATTGTTGCTGGGGCGAGTCTAATGTTGCTGGGATGGAGTCTATTTTTGCTCACTGCAGGGGATCTATTTTACTGTCTTTCTTGTTATCAATAACAAATTCCATACACATTACTTAGGCTGGCCATACATGTTCCATTTTCTTGTACACTTTTCCTTTAGATTTACCTT
Source organism: Lithobates sylvaticus (assembly GCA_028564925.1). Lineage (NCBI taxonomy): Eukaryota > Metazoa > Chordata > Amphibia > Anura > Ranidae > Lithobates > Lithobates sylvaticus. The sequence goes on from CM053026.1 coordinate 117,149,353, forward strand.
AAACTATGTAGTGTAAGGGCCTGCCTAATTGGATACAATAAAAAATTGTTTCAGTTTGACCTCATATTATATGATTTTGTAAAAGTCCCACCCTTGCGGCTCTCTCCATTTTTTGAATATGGTTTTGTACAAGAAAATTTAACATGTATGGCCAGCCTAAGTAGCAGACAATGATACTTGGTCCTGTATTCTCTAAAAGGGGAGGTACTGGGTGGTGGGTAGGGGGTGAAACCAAGGGACGGTGCTCAGAGGTGGGTATGTGGCAAAGAAGAAGGGTGACTCAGAAGGGAGGAGTTCCTGCACCTATTCTCTGAAAAAAAGCCCTGGCCTCCGGCATGCCTCCTATTAAATGCAAATTGGTAAAAATAAAATATTAATCTGCAATATTATATATACTGTATTTAACTGAACACTGAAATTTCAGTGTTTGAAAAAGATACAGATTTTAGTGACCATAATAATTAAGAAAGTACCTATTTAGAAACAAATGTCTATTTAAATAAATGAATATAAAAAAAAATTAAAAATAAATAGTTAGTTAAATAAAAGATAACTAAATAAAACTAAACTACACTTTCATTTATTTTTTTGCAATGAAAAATAGAAAAAGAAAATTAAGGCTTTTTATACTCTAAGTAAATCTCTTTTGACAATCTGGGTGTGCTCTAACAAGTACTTCTACATTTATATGAACTCATTATCCCCCCCCTAGAGTTAAATCTACCTGACCTGTATCTTGCTTATTTATGGATATCAAAATTATACAAAATTAGACTCTGCTTAGCTACTCATCAGGCTCTTATGTAGCTCCTGCATTGTATCTATACTTTAAGATGATGCTTTATTCCTTATATACAGGCACAGTATCACCTCCACTCAAATGTAAATGATTATTATGAAAGACATACTTACTATCCAGTTTTCCACTCATATTCGTGTCACTTGTTTAATACCTATGCAAACATTATGTGTTTCTGTTTGACAACTGATAAGGATAAAATAACTGCACCACCGCCTGTATTTTTATACCATTTTTATGCTTATCAAAGAGGTCTGATAGCAAATAGCGGATCCTGTATTAACAAAGGTAAATGTTTTCTTACATGATCTGCTGGCTATGCATTTAGCAACATAAAAATGGCAAACGATGTCCTCACAAATAATAGATTGTACTGTCATAAGGGGACCTTCCTGGGAGCAGCTGCTTGCTCTGATAAGCACAACTTGTATGAACAAACCATGAACCAGCGATTGCACAAAATTGGCTTTACTTTTCAACAACACCTTCCAGATCACTGATATTATTGGTGTGAAAAACGATTCTGCTTGTGGAAAAGACAATTCTTTCATTTTGTTTTTCTTTTCATATTTTTTTTTCTTACGTTTGAAGAACAGCCATTTTAATTATCACATACAATGTACCTTAAAGCAAAACACCAGGAAATAAAATGATTAGCATCATAGGTGTGCACAGCCTATTGCATTAGGGTGTGCACCCCAAAGCTCAAACACATATGTGTGTGTGCATGTATATATATACTGACGGTGTCAGTAGAGCAGTGGACGGTGTACAGTGTACTTTACAATGTTCCTGACATATATTTCAGCTTCCTGGATTTTTTTTTTCATCTGGCCTTCAGATATGAAAGGCAGAGTGATTTAACACCTGTTTAGATTTGTCATCCATGTGTCGAAATGAAAATGGATGTAGAGCCAGTGGGAGAGACTGTGATGTTACTGGTAGTAAAGTCGGGCCGCTACAGCTGGAAGGGTTGTCAGGGTCTGCAGAGGGCTCATTGGGATCAGTAGTCCACCAAAGAGAGCAGCTAGCATCAGAACTTTCTTTGATACACCATAGGGGCCGCAGCCCCTGCCTGTAATAAGGTTTTGTTGCTAAGGCCTGGCTGAAACTAGTGTCAGGCCTATCCATGTGCTAGCTGCGCCTGAAGAACTGTGCTGGAGGGAGCAGGAGAGATGTATAGAGTGCAGGGTTCAGGAGTGTGTTATGTCCTGGGTTCTGAAGTGAGTTATGCACAGGGTTTTGGAGTGCGTTATGCACAGGATTCTTGAGTGAGTTATGTACATGAAGGTGGGTTCTGGAGTGAGTTATGCACAGGGTTCAAGAGAACACTAGATACAGAGTCCATTCGGACATCTACATCTCAATAATGCACCTCTCCTCGGCTGCTACAACTCCTGCAACACACACATACCGCTCCTCTGCCCTCATCTTCCCATCCCCAAAAGCTCCACCACCCTCCACATGATTACCTTTATAAAAGCACTTTTCTGTAACTGGTTCTGCCTCTGTCACAGCTTTCTTTTCAGTGCACACTCCTTTTCAGTTCTTAAAGAGGAGTATCCATTAAAAAAAAAAATGAAAAGTCAGCAGCTACAAATACTGCAGCTGCTGACTTTTAATAATCGGACACTTACCTGTTCCAGGGTCCAGCGATGCGGGGGGTCAAAGCCCCGCTCATCCCCCCCTCCGCTCGGCGGCGCCGGCATTGCAACTGCCGCTCACACATGCGCAGTGGTTGCCTGGCTGTGAAGCCACAGCCGGGCAACCACTGCGCATGTGTGAGTGGCGTGATTGGCTGCGCACCGTGATTGGCCGCGCAGTCATCTGGGACCTGTCACGTGTCCCAGATGACTGACAGGAGGGAGGGGGCAGAGCTGAGCCCTTCCTGCGCCGAGGGGAAGTGATGTCACCAGCCCAGGCACTGAAGGAGGCAGACTACGAGGGACCCCCTAGCAACAGACATTTAGAGGTGAGTTAAATAAAAATTCCCAATGTTTTTTTTTTGTTGTTTTTTTTTTAGGAATTTTAAGCATTTTTTTTATAGTAGATAAAGATGGTGGTGCAGAGTGGGAGAGCTGTTCTACTTTCACTTTCATATACTGCAGAAGGCTGGAAAAAAATCCTGCCTTGGCATCTTTTGCCCAGCCAGCAATGTACGAATGCCTCTTTCCCTATGCACTGCACTGGTTGATTGACAAAGGGGGCAGGTATGGGTAGAAGTCCCGCCCGTTCCCGTCATCACAGCTCGCATCTGACATGTGCAGTCTCTCATGGTGGCTGCACAGTGCACATCCAGCCAGCTTATTCTCAAATCCCTCGCTGTGCTGGATTTTTACACTGCAACAGGTAGTGAGCCAGGTCCTATTTGATATTAGTCAACATAATTATGCTGGACTGTGTGTCGGAGAATGATCCATAGCCCTCTGTGACATATGAAGCTGATAATAATTGGCAATAGAACCTGGAGTTTGAAGTGCTGGCAGGGATTTTCACTGGACCAGAAGTATCAAGTCAGGTCCTCTACTGACCCATTCTTCCCCACAATGCAACATTATAATATTAAAGTGGTTGTAAACCCACGGAAAAAAAAAACCTGCAAGACAAAGTCATAATGAGCTAGTATGCATAGCATACAAGCTCATTATGAAATACTTACCTTAGATCGAAGCCCCCCACAGCGGTCCCGGCACACCGATGTGGCCGGCGACATGTTTCCTGGAGTTATTTCCAAGTTTCGCAGGCTCCAGCGTAGTGATTGGCTGGAGCCGCGACGTCACTCCTGCGTATGTGTGCGGGAGCCGCCTGTAACGGCACAGCAGCTAAAGAAACGGCACAAGCGAGCCGTTTCTTCAGTGCGCATGTGCCGATGACGTCGGCACATGCTGATACAGTGAATATCTCCTAAACGGTGCAAGTTTAGGAGATATTCACAGTACCTACAGGTAAGCCTTATTATAGGGTTACCTGTAGGTACAAGTGGTGTGTAAGGGTTTACAACCACTTTAGCCTTTTATGTTATGTTGATAAAATACAATAATCTTTCTTCAGTTGGCAAGAGCTGTAATTTAAAATGTTACTAGCACCACACTCTGCAGATGAAGTCTAGTATCTTGGCCTACTAATCAGCTATTAAATATCGTAAGAATGACTACAGAGCACCATTTTGTATGTTGGTGTAATGGGTGTATCTGTGTATGTTGCTACAAAGAGGGAACAGATGATGATAACTGTATGTAGAAATATTAAGTCTGCTATTTTCATTTTCACATGTACTTTGTAATAATGAATATGTCTTTTTCCCCTAGGCAGTATAGTCTATCTGGGCATGATGATCGGAGCATTCTTTTGGGGAGGCCTAGCGGACAAAGTTGGGAGGAAACAGTCTCTACTAATATGCATGTCTGTCAATGGATTCTTTGCTTTCCTGTCCTCCTTTGTTCAAGGATATGGATTATTTCTAGTCTGTCGCTTACTTTCTGGATTTGGGTAAGTTGGCATTTTTTCTGTTATACTGTATGTATTTAATCAGTAAAAGAAGTCACAGAACTAAACAAGTACATCTCCAAGTATGTTGTAAAATTGCGTCAAGTAGTTTTATATATGTGTATTAAAGCACTTGCCAGCAGGAATGTGGATGGTACAGTGGTGTGAAAAAGTGTTTGCCCCCTTCCTCATGTCCTGTTCCTTTGCATGTTTGTCACACTTAAGTGTTTCGGAACATCAAACCAATTTAAACAATAGTCAAGGACAACACAAGTAAACACAAAATGCAATTTGTAAATGAAGGTGTTTATTATTAAAGGTGAAAAAAAATCCAAACCATCATGGCCCTGTGTGAAAAAGTGATTGCCCCCTAAACCTAATAACTGGTTGGGCCACCCTTAGCAGCAACAACTGCAACCAAGCGTTTGCGATAACGTGCAATGAGGCTTTTACAGCGTCCTGGAGGAATTTTGGCCCACTCATCTTTGCAGAATTGTTACATTAGAGGGTTTTTGAGCATGAACGGCCTTTTTAAGGTCATACCACAACATCTCAATAGGATTCAGGTCAGGACTTTGGCTAGGCCACTCCAAAGTCTTCATTTTGTTTTTCTTCAGCCATTCGGTGGTGGACTTGCTGGTGTGTTTAGGATCATTGTCCTGCTGCAGAACCCAAGTTCGTTTCAGCTTGAGTACACGAACAGATGGTCGGACATTCTCCTTCAGGATCTCTTGGTAGACAGCAGAATTCATAGTTCCTTTTATCACGGCAAGTCTTCCAGGTCCTGAAGCAGCAAAACAGCCCCAGACCATCACACTACCACCACCATTTTTTACTGTTGGTATAATGTTCTTTTTCTGAAATGCAGTGTTCCTTCTACGCCAGATATACTTGGACACACACCTTCCAAAGAGTTCCACTTTTGTCTCATCGGTCCACAGAATGTTGTCCCAAAAGTCTTGGGGATCATCAAGATGTGTTGTGGAGAAATTGAGACGAGCTTTGATGTTCTTTTTGCTCAGCAGTGGTTTTCTCCTTGGAACTCTGCCATGCAGGCCATTTTTGCCCAGTCTTTTCCTGATGGTGGAGGCATGAACGCTGACCTTAACTGAGGCAAGTGAGGCCTGCAGTTCCTTGGACGTTGTTGTGGGGTCTTTTGTGACCTCTTGGATGAGTCGTCGCTGCGCTCTTGGGGTAATTTTGGGCGGCCGGCCACTCCTGGGAAGGTTCACCACTGTTCCATGTCTTCGCCATTTGTGGATAATGGCTCTCACTGTGGTTCGCTGGATTCCCAAAGCTTTGGAAATGGCTTTATAACCCTTTCCAGACTGATAGATCTCAATTACTTTCTTTCTCAATTGTTCCTGAATTTCTTTGGGTCTCGGCATGATGTGTAGCTTTTAAGGATCTTCTGGTGGACCTTACTGTGTCAAGCAGCTCCTATTTAAGTGATGCCTTGATTGTGAACAGGTGTGGCAATAATCAGGCCTGGGTGTGGCTAGAGAAATTGAACTCAGGTGTGGACAACCACAGTTATAGTATGTTTTAACAAGGGGGGCAATCACTTTTTCACACAGGGCCATGATGGTTTTGATTTTTTTTCACCTTTAATAATAAACACCTTCATTTACAAATTGCATTTTGTGTTTACTTGTGTTGTCCTTGACTATTGTTTAAATTGGTTTGATGTTCCGAAACACTTAAGTGTGACAAACATGCAAAGGAACAGGAAATGAGGAAGGGGGCAAACACTTTTTCACACCACTGTATGTATGTGTCACCTAGGTTTCTCACATACATGGGGTGAGAGGCTTTAGGGTTTATGGTTTATATGGAAAGTGTGGAGAAAAAAAACTTTTTGTTTTCACAGAATCTTAATATGTTCTCATCTAAGTTCGGAGCCCAGAGGCTTTGTAGAGCTTTGGGTAGAGCCATCATTCCTGTTCACATCTTAAACTGTAGGCAAACCTCATTATTAGTCCCATCTGTCCACAAGTCTCTATATATAAGCTGTCTGATGCTCAGGTCACCCTCTCTTACTCTTTCAGCAGTGTGTAGCAAACTGGCTGACTGTTGACAGAACACTAAAAAGTTACAAGAGCCATCTGTTTGTTTTTGGGAACCCATTAGAGGGCATCCTGTTACTAAGGAACTGACCTGAGTTTAGCTGGTGGTTTAGACATGTAGATGTTTTGTCTTATGATGCATTGAAACTGTGTTTGTTTGGTTGCCTTGTGCAGGTAAACCGTTCAGGTGCTGGTCAAACCTGCTTTGACTGTTCCTGGGTGACCCTGTCTCATGCATGGTTTACCTCTGCCAGTACCAGTTGTGGCTGTCCCCCTTACAACTTAGTTCTCGGGCAGTGACATAAAGAGACAGCCACTATTGTTGAACAATATGGAGGACCTTGTGAACCAGCTCATACTGGCAATTGCTAACAAGCAAGAAGTCAAACAGCTTAACTTCCCGGCAGATCCAACAATGTACAATAGCCCAGCAGGCCTCCCTGAAAGGATAGCAGCAACTGAACCTGTCTCTACAGTGGTAGATACAGACTCTATTATAGAGGATGATGGTGGTGAAGGAGCCAACTTCTACACCTCAACAACTAGTGCAAAGCAGATTATGGAAAGTGTCACCGGAGGATGATGTTGAAGCCAACATTTGCATTTATGAGAAGAGACACACTGGGCTAATGTGCTAGTACCCTATTAACTCAGAAGCCCCAAAAGGCCTACTTTCACTTGCAAGCTCACGATGTCAAGGAGCAGGTCTTTTTTCTCCGGTAATAGGTGCTGAACTCACCCTTCCCGGCCAACTCCCTGCCCTAACCACATCCACAACCCCGCCCCAAACCACGCCTTCTTCAGAGGTGAAAATTACATGGTCGCCAAATGGTGGGTGTGATCGAGGCACAGAACTGCATATCGCAGAAGGCGCAAGGTTCAGAAAAGTGAAGCACACAGAGTACAGGACTCAGGAGTATGTATTGTGCAGTGTTGCACTTACACAATCGGAGGTGCATGATACACACTCCTAACCACTACCCCTGTATACTATGCTATATACATTATATAATCATGACCCCTGCTCTCCTGCTCTCTTTATACTAGGCTGTATTTTACATACTTCTGACCACTGCACTCTTTCAGTTGTGCTGTACCTTACATACTGCTGACTGCCGAACTCTGTATGCTGTGATATATTTTGCATGCTCCTGACTGCTGTAATCCCTACATACAGAGTGGTTGGATTATGCAACATATAGCCCTGTGTACAGAGTGTAGTGGTCAGGAATATGTAACATAAAGCCAAGCACACAGAGAGCAGTGTAATGTGCAATTAGGCATACAGAGTGTAGGGCTCAGGAGTACATAACATAGAACCCATTGCACAGAGTGCAGAATTCAAGAGTATAGTCCAGGGGCAATTAATGCAACATATGACTGTAAGAGGTATGTAACAGATAGCACAGCATACAGGGTATAGCAGTTATGACTAGGTAATGTACAAGGAATTGTACTAAATCCTCACTGTTGCACCCTGCATGCTGTACCATACATTACATACTCTTGGTTACCGAACTCTGTATATTTTGCTGCCCCCCCTCCAAGCAAAAATCCCCCTTCCCTCAAGTATCCCCCCCCCCCCCAAAATAACCATCAATTACTCACCTCTGCTCAACTCTTTGCTTTCCTCTGCACCCCCCCCCCCCCCATCCCCACAGCTCACCTACATACCTCCCCATCCACAACCCACAGTTCAACTCTGCAATTTTTCCACATTTCACCTTAGCACCCCATACACAATTCACCTTTGTACCCCATCAACATCTCTCCTCTGCACCCCTCCATCCACTGGTTACACCTCCAATCCACAACTCACCTCTGCACCCCCATCCACAGCTGCTCTTCACAGCTGTTGCCTCTGCACAATCTGCACACCCCCTTCCCAACTCTCCCCTTTGCCCAAATCCCCCTCCCCAGCTCTCTCACAAATCCCCCCCCCCAAAGCTCACCTTTTCACAAATCTTCCACCCCACCCCTACAGCTCTCTCACCTCTTACAAATCCTCCACTCCCCCAAGCTCTCTCACCTTTTCACAAATACCCCCGCTCTCTCATATCTAACCAATCCCCCTCCCAGGCTCCCTCCCCTCTCACAATCCCCCCCCCCCACTCTCTCACCTATCACAAATCCTCCCCTCCCCCCAAGCTCTCTCACCTTTTCACAATCCACCCCCCCCCCACCAAAGCTTTCTCACCTCTCACAAATCCCCCCCCCCCGCTCTCTCATCTCTAACCAATCCTCCCCCCAAGCCAAGCTCTCTCACGATCCCCCCCCCCACTCTTTCACCTATCACAAATCCTCCTTTCACAAATCCTCCCCTCCCGCCAGCTCTCTCACCTCTCACAAATATCCCCCCCAGCTCAATCACCTCTCACAAATCCTCCCCTCCCCCAGCTCTCTCACCTCTCACAAATCCCCCCCCCCCAAAGCTCACCTTTTCACAAATCCTCCACCCCACCCCTACAGCTCTCTCACCTCTCACAAATCCTCCACTCCCCCAAGCTCTCTCACCTTTTCACAAATACCCCCGCTCTCTCATATCTAACCAATCCCCCTCCCAGGCTCCCTCACCTCTCACAACCCCCCCCCCCCACTCTCTCACCTATCACAAATCCTCCCCTCCCCCCAAGCTCTCTCACCTTTTCACAATCCACCCCCCCACCAAAGCTTTCTCACCTCTCACAAATCCCCCCCCCCCCCCGCTCTCTCATCTCTAACCAATCCTCCCCCCAAGCCAAGCTCTCTCACGATCCCCCCCCACTCTTTCACCTATCACAAATCCTCCTTTCACAAATCCTCCCCTCCCGCCAGCTCTCTCACCTCTCACAAATATCCCCCCCAGCTCAATCACCTCTCACAAATCCTCCCCTCCCCCAGCTCTCTCACCTCTCACAAATCTCCCACCCCCAGTTCTCTCACAATGCCTTCCCTTCCCCCGAGCTCTCTCGCCTTTTCACTAATCCCCCAACACAAAAAGCTCAATCACCTCTCACAAATTCTCCTTTTCCCCCTCAGCTCTCTTTCACCTCTCACAGAATGCAGCCAGCACTGCTCTGTTAGTTGTGCTCAAGCTTTTTTTCAAGACAGTGATGTTTCCTTTAGCTCTGCCTATTAGGAATGTAGCACAGAGCTGAGGAGGAGTTTCACAGCACTTCACTCGGCTCCGTGCTACACAGTTGTGACAGGGGGCAGGCGGGGAAAGGAGCCCCATATCTTCAAAAAATGTGGGCGGTTGCAGCTTCGGGACCTGGGGTATCCACCTGCAAACATTCAACATCATGTGCCCTGGGTGCCTGCTGACACTATCACACAGAAGCTGGTGGAGGAAGTGAGTCCTCTACCAGTTTCTGTGTTACGTGACAAGTAGGGGAGGACAGGGCTGCCAGAGGTGCCGGATTCATTTTCGGCAGTAAAAACTGAAAAAAGAAATTCTAGCTAGGTTTATGGTTACCATGGCCTCCAGAGAGCAATGTGTGTTCACAAGGGAATATGACCCTGGGAAGCCTGCAAGGTCCCAGATGTATGATTTGTTTTACCTTGCAAACGAGTGGTTGCAACTGGAGATACTGGAGTCAAGCCTGCTCTGACTGTCAAGCTAGTGATCTGTGACCATTACATAGGAGTCCTGCCTGTTAGAATACAGCAGTTCATAGCGACTTATCTTTCCCCTCTTTAAGGATGACCGTGATGGATGCTGTTAGTGCTTCCTTCCCCATATCGTAGTTGATTCCAAGCCCATTCATGTACTGGCATAATCTAGGGATTAATATTGTTCTAAATTTTTTAAAATATGAGATCATGAACCCATCCGGGCCGGGACTCTTTCCTGGGGCGGAATCGTTTAGCGCTTGGGCGACTTCTTCTTCTGTTATTGGTCTATCTAAGAGAGTCCTATCGCTTAATGAAATCTGAGGTAGTTTAGCATTACTTAAAAATTCCAAAATCTTCTCTCCTTTTTTATCTTTACTTTCCTTTTGATTAATCGAATATAGGGCTCTATAATAGTTTCTAAACTCTTCTGCAATTTCTTTGGTTTTATAAAGCATTTCCCCATTTTTATTTTGAATTTTTTCAATAAAGTTGGTTTCTTTTTTTTTCCTCAGCATATTTGCCAGATGTTTGCCCATTTTGTTCCCCCCCAGGGCTCTTTCTTTAGCCAATCTATGGAAGGTTTTATTAATCTCCTGGTCCATAATATCCCCAAGTTCCTCTCTTTTACAGATCAGCTGATGGAATGTCTCCTGATGTAGGCCTTTGTGTTGTTTATGTTCTTGTTCGAGTTTCAAAATGTCCTCTGTCAGGGCCTTCCTTTTTTTTTTTTTTTTTTTTTTTTTTTTTTTTTTTTTTTTTTTTTTTTTATTTTTTTTTTTTTTTGTTTTTTTTTTTTTTTTTTTTTTTTTTTTTTTTTTTTTTTTTTTTTTTTTTTTTTTTTTTTTTTTTTTTTTTTTTTTTTTTTTTTTTTTTTTTTTTTTTTTTTTTTTTTTTTTTTTTTTTTTTTTTTTTTTTTTTTTTTTTTTTTTTTTTTTTTTTTTTTTTTTTTTTTTTTTTTTTTTTTTTTTTTTTTTGTTTTTTTTTTTTTTTTTTTTTTTTTTTTTTTTTTTTTTTTTTTTTTTTTTTTTTTTTTTTTTTTGTTTTTTTTTTTTTTTTTTTTTTTTTTTTTTTTTTTTTTTCCCTTTCAACTTTTTCCCCGGTCGCAATGGAAATGAGAACTCCTCTGATATAGGCCTTATGGGCCTCCCATAGAGTGGCTCCTGAGACATCTCCCGTATCATTAGTTTTAAAGTATTGTTCTATTGCCAATAGCCCTATTAAATGCAGATGTAAAGCTTTATGCCAAGGTGTTGGCAACAAGGTTGAAGGAGTGGATGACGGACCTGATCCATCCGGATCAGGTGGGATTTATTCCAGGGCGGGAGGGGAGGGACAATGGGGTGAGAGCAATGTTCCTTATTCGGGCTATGAAAAGTTATGAGACCCCAGGGCTACTCCTGTCGATCGACGCTGAAAACGCGTTCGACAGGGTAGACTGGGGTCTCATGATAAAAACGATGGAAATAATGGGCCTGGGACCTAAAATGATAAACTGGATACAAGTGTTGTATAAAAATCCCTCGGCCCGGGTAAAAGTTAACGGTACAATGTCCTTGCCTTTCGAGATGAGGAACGGAACTAGGCAGGGTTGCCCATTGTCACCGCTCCTCTTCGTCCTGACGCTCGAGTCCTTACTCTCGACAATTCGCAACAACCCAGATGTGAAGGGGATTAGAACGTGTGGCGAGGAACATAAGTTGGCGGCATTTGCCGATGATGTTCTGTTCTTCATCTCGGAACCAAGAACTACATTACCGAATCTCCTGAAAATTTTAAAAACTTATGGGGACATATCAAACCTTAAAATCAACATGGCGAAGTCAGAAATTATGAAGGTCAATATTAAATATCAGGAAGAAGAAGACCTAAAAGGGGCTTTCCCTTTCCCATGGAAAAATAGTTTACAATACTTGGGTATAAGACTAACGAGTTCTATGAGAAAAACCTATCAAATGAACTATATTTCTTTGCTAGACGAAATCAGGATGGAGACAAAAAAAATCACAACCCGACCTCTGTCTTGGATTGGGCGTATAAATGCTATAAAGATGATCATAGTCCCAAAAATATTATATAGATTTCAGATGGTACCAATCCCTCTCCCACAAGCATTTTTTAAAACCATAAAATTGATTTTGGGGAAATGCATATGGCATAACAAAAAACCAAGAATAGCATCCTCAGTCTTAGAAAGAGAGAAAAAACAGGGGGGACTGGCGGCCCCAAATATAATAAAATACTATAATGCAGTTATATTATCACGAGTGGTGGAATGGGCAATAATAGGAAACGAAAAAAGATGGGTCAACTTAGAAATCACAATGAGTAGTACACAGTTAAAGAAGGAAATTTGGAATCCCCCACGTTATAGGAAGATGGGAATAAACACACACAACCTGACGCACAATGTGTTTAGAGTATGGGATAAAGTACACCGACAGCAAAATTGGACATACAACTCACCTTTGATATTTTTAAAAAATAATGATTATTTCCCGCCGGGGAAAAATACAATTGCAGGGAATTGGATTAAGAAAGACACTGCACAGATAAAAGACATTATGACAGGAGGTAAATTAAGCACTTACACGGATTTAAAAAAGAACACTGAGCTAATGGAACTTAATGAATGGAGGTACCTACAACTAAAGCATTTTATAGAGAGACTCCCCTCCCCTGTAAGGGAGATGAATGTGCTGAGACCTCTCGAGTTACTTTGCGAGAAGGGGAAGTCACGTAACATTATAGCCCGAATATATAAAGCATTAAAAAATGCTGAGGAGGGAGCCCCTCCATACATTAAGAAATGGGAATTAGAATTAGGAACACAAAGAAACAAACACATTTTAGAAAAAATTTATCAATTAACACATAACTCAGCTAAAGATTCGAAGACGGCCGAGATGAATTTTAAGTGCTTAGCAAGGTGGTACGCCACCCCAGAAAAGCTGAGTAAATTCCAAGTAGGGGAATCCCCAAAGTGTTGGAGGGGATGTAAAGAACTCGGTACAATGACCCACATTTGGTGGGACTGCCCGGTGATTAAGCAATTTTGGAAAAAAATTCTAGAATTAATAAAAATCATTACAAACAAAGAAATACCGGAAGACCCTTGGGTCTGCCTGTTCCACGGAGTCGAGAGCCCAAGTAAGAAATATAGAGAATCGGTTGTCTCCACCATGATAAACGTAGCAAAAAGTCTCATACCCAGAAATTGGCGGGAAACGGAAAGCCCTAAAATACAGGATTGGATAATAGGAGTAAACAATAGTTTCAAAATGGAGAGATTAGATTTAGGGGGGAAAGAAGAGGAAGGGAGAGTTTACAAAGATAAGTGGGATAGTTGGACTGTATTTAAAAAAACGTGGAAATATGTAGAAATAATGAATTAATAAAAGAAGAGGTAAAGGATAGAAGTGGAGAAACGTTTGAGACTAAGGATTGGAACCATGCCCCTGGGAAGGGGGGAGGGAGGGGTGGGGGAAATAGGGATAAAAGTTTCAACAGTAAAATGTGCGAGTAATAACTTTATGATTCTGTAAAGAACGATCTGTTGACTCTTTTTATTTTTATTTTGATGTATGTAAAAAATTTTGAATAAATAAAGAATAAAAAAAAAAAAAAAAAAAAAAGAATACAATTAGTCATACAGGCCCCCAGAGTGCGGATGAACTGGTTTCTCTTGTGAAGTAATATACAGTTACTGAGTACTATCTTTAGGATCTGCCTTCCATGCTGGTAACCACTAAAAACAGGGAAACATCAACCTCAGGAAAGACTGTTCCTTTAATCAAAGGGGTAAAGAGGCTGTAAAAAGAGGAGGGTGAGACACTCATGGATGATACAAATGACCTACTAGCCCTTGAGAGAGAGACTTAGGTGCTAGTGGTCCCAAGAACTGGGACATGTGGCTGCCAAATGCCTTATATTACATGAGCCTAAGCTTGTTCTTACAACACACCAAACTGAACTGAGAATGGAGGGCAGATGTTTCCTATTACAATAGAAGAACATCCAGGGGAGGCATTGTAATGCCGCGTACACACGAGCTGACTTTCCCGCGGGATTGTCCGCCGGACTAGAGTCCACCCGGACAGTCCGATCGTGTGTGGGCCTTCGACGGACTTTTTTTCCCAAAAGTCCGGCGGACTAGGTTTTAAGTTTTGTTTTAAAATTGTCCTCTGAACTTGGCAGTCCGGCGGACAATACGGCCGTCTGTATGATGGTCCGGCGGACCAAAAAGGATGCATGCTCAGTAGCAAGTATTTTTCTTTTTCTAGTCCCGTCGTACGTGCTGTACGTCATCGCGTGAACTGCCGGACTTTTAGCATGATCGTGTGTGGTCAAGTCCGTTCGCTTTCAAGTCCGGCGAAGCCCCCCCGGAAGGTCCGGCGGTCATTCCCGAGGCAAAGTCCAATCGTGTGTACGCGGCATTAGAGTATGGAAGCCTTATCACATTGGTATTGCCAGTCTGGTGCATCCTGACGAGCTTGGCACAGATTAAATGGGGGTACGATGTATACATGGCAATGCCAAAGATTACCTACTGTGGTGCTCTCAAAGGAGACCTAGTGCGACTGTAGCACATGTTATGGGTGTAGCTTACTACTTGATACACAATGTAAAACTGGGCTATGAATTTGTTGGAAACTATGGGGGAAAATCAGGTTCTATTTTGCCTTAACCTAAGGGGGGTGTTGATACCTGTATGTAAGAGGTAAATAACAGCTTCCGCCTAGCGTTCATGGTTGGGGAGTTTGAGGTAACTGCCCCAGTGCCAATAACAGTCATTTTGGGTCAGAGGAAACAAAAGAGTGGATTCAACAGAGTTTATTTCTGTAACAAACAAATGGCCCCTGCCCCTGTTAGAGCAGATATGCTTTCAGCCCCCATCTATAACTGGCCTTCAGAGCAAGGAGCACATGGAAGGGCAATGCATGCAAAACAAAACCAAATAAAATTCCCAGCTCAGCTCACCAAGTCTGCTTACCAACCCAATTAACCTGTCTAACAGTTTGCGTTAAAAAAATGGGGTTTAGTTAGCACACATTTGCAAATATGCGTAAGCTGCAGAGTTGCTCCAAGGCACCCCAATATTTCTGCATCCTTGTAAACTTATGAGAGCCTCCACAGTGGAAAAACATGCTTTTTAATGGATAGATAGAAGGCAGGTGAGCCTGGAGGTAGCCCATCCCTCCTTAAAGGCATAGGATCACACTGGACACCCAGCACATAGTTTTTTTCTGGCCAAGTATTTTTAAAGCAGTTGAGAAGTATTAAAAATCTTGCCCTGAGTGTCAAATGAATGCAAATACATTTTTTGAAGTCCACTGGTATGTTTGCCCTGTAATTGAGGTCCTTTTTGAGAGGGTTGCTATGGATCTGGTTGGGCGACTGCCGAAGTCCATCAAGGGGCTCCATCACATACTAGTATTTCTTAAATATGCCACTTGTTATGCAAAAGCAACGCTCTCAGAAACTTGTCCTTTAAGGTTATTGTAAAAGAGTTGTTCCACATATTTTACCTTACTGGTATACCTATCGAAATTTGATAGATCAAGGATCCCCTTTCACATTAAAAGTAATCATTGAGCTGTTTCATTTGTTGAAAGCTTCTTACCTATTGGCCTCAGTGTACCACTCCCAAACTCATGGGCTGTTGGGATAGCTTAAAAAAACTCTAAGAGGTATGCTAAAAAGTGACTGTTAAGGATGGAGAAGATTAGGACTTCCTGTTGCCATACTCATAAGATTTCAAAGTTTTTTTAAGTGACAAGCTTCACAAAGTTTACATCATGTTGTATCCTAGGTGTCCCCAGGGCCTCCGGGATATACATTTCTCAAAAGCAAGATAGGATAGCGGCAGTGAACATAGACAGCAAACTCAAGAGGCATAAGCCAGAGTTTGTAGTCAGTCTTTAAGGAGAGAGAGTTTTAGTTTTGGTGCCTACTGGCAAAGGGGTATGGCCCCTGCAAGATCAGAGAGAAAATCAGATATACTAGCCCATAACAAGAAAGCCTCTCCAAATATAGTACATTAAAAAAGAAACCCCTGGAAGGATTGTTAGACTCTTTCAGCAGAAAGCAAGCTTTAAATTATCACCAGCAACAAGTATACTTGAGGTAGGATGTCAGAAACCTTGTCTGCTACTCAGATTCAATGGGAGAGAGTTATTGGAGAAACATCTAGAATTATTTTCAGAATTACCTGGCTGAACTAAGCATGACATTTTGATTGTGCTTCATGTCAACAGTCAAAGTAAGGGTTAAGACCTTATCGGGCACCTAAAGTTCACGGAAAAGCCTTTTTTAGAAGATATAGGTACATAAGGTGCATAAGGTACATAAAACGTTTGTCCCTGGGTCATAGGGGAAACTAACAGCGAGTGTTAAAAGTTTTAAGCCAGGTGGCAACATGAGGTTCTGCAATAACTTCAAGAAACAAAATATTAAATACGTTATGCTTTTCCATAGAGTGCTGTAATCTCTAGGCCTGTTTGTGGAGGAGGATGGGGTAATCCTTTATCTTTCAGTTGCTTAAAACTTTACCTTCTTCCCCCCCCCCCCCCTCCATTCCTTTCAATAAATCCCTTTCCCCATCAAGTCCCCTTCAAACTCTCCCCTAGTAAGCTCTCTTCTACTTCCTCCTTAGGCATTTCCCATACCCCCCCCTCCTTCCCTTTATTTGTTTTGGGGAACCCATTAAGGGGCATACTGTTGGTCATGAACTGACCTGAGTTTAGTTAGTGGGTCTGATGAGCCAACGTTTTGTTTGTATTACGCCATGGACTTGCTGAACAAAGTACAAAGTCCTCCTGCTGCCTTGTCGAGTGCCAAACCGGAGTGTGTCCCAGTCTCATGCATGGTTTACTGCTGCTACTATCAGTTGAGGCTGTCCCACTTACAAAAAATTATATATATATATATATATATATGTATATGTAGCGCTACCCCCAGTTAAGAGAGCCGCTGGTTTGTTTTGGGTCCCTGAGTACAGCTCCACCAACCCCCGGCAATTTGGCTCTACCCACTCTGGCACAGTTAGTAAAGGGGTACGTCCCTATGCACATAAAACTTAGCTTATACTCTAAGTGTAATTGGTATGAACTCACAAGCAGACTGCTGAAATAAGAATAACTGGCTTTACTTTTGTCAGTAAGGAAAAAGAAATAGCAACATGCGTTTGAACATATATCTTACAATACTTTAGCAGGTCCCTGCAATATGCACTTTAACATGTACACAGGTATATCAATCTAACAATGGGGAAACGGAGCGCCAAGTGTGGCGACCGTCTGCTATACACCCCTGAGGTGCAATAAATCTATCTGCGCCTACCTAATGGACCAGGCCTGATCCCTAGCAATAGAGCTCAGTCCTTGTACTGGTACAGTGTTCTTCACCGGCAATAAATCTGTAGAGGTGGTGCACATGTAACTTTAAATGGTGTCATTTGTAATCCACAAAGTAACATTGCTGCTCTGAGGTAAATTGCGCCTAGGCAGTTCAGTAGGCATAAAACGTGTGTGTCAATGCAGGATGAGCCTTCCGGCTCTCTCACCAATCCTTGGGGTACCGTCCTCCGATCCGGTCCCTCTAATGGCGGCTCTGGTCTCTTCAATGGCGGCGTCCGGTCTCCTCAGTCACAGCCCTGAACTCCGGTCATCAGCTCCGTCCGACCGACAGTAAGGGGAAGTCTCCGCTCCGCTGCTGTGGACTCTGAGGGGTGAGAGTCTCACTCCATCGGCTGCAAGGCCCAGGCTTCAGGCCTTCAGCTCCGGTCCGCACAGGTGTCTCTGCTGGCTGCAGTCTCCGCGTCACACGCTCTGTCAGCAGAGGCAGGCCAGTCCTGTCAGGCCTCAGAAGAGGAAGTGTCCCAAGAGGAAGAGGCGGTCTCCGCTCTTCCCTTTTATAATCTCCCCCAGCAGCCTCCCGGGCGGAAGTCAGCAGCCCTGGGGCCTGGGGAATCCTGGGAGATGTAGTCTCTAAGCCAAAAGGGGTAGAACCCCGCTACACACTCCCCCCACTTTGAATCTTTGGTCCCCAAAGACAGTGTTCAAACTACAACCTTTCTCGGGAACAACATTTTCACATAATCTGGACAGAGGAGCCTCCCACCAATTGGCATAAGATGGGGAGCTGTCCTGTCTACAGGTCACCTCAGTGTGTGCGACCTGCTTAACTGTGCCAGAGAGTGAGCTAGGGTTGCCCTCCACCAAATGAACAGCGGAAGGGTCAGGGCTTTCAGCACTTCTCCTTGCTGTAGTAACAGAGTCCTCTGAACTTTCTCCCATCTTGGGGTAAGTTAACTTCTTGGGAGGCTTCACAACTCTGCGAGCTCTCTGTTCTCCTGGAACTTCTTCAGGAACACATTCTGGCAACATCTCTGGTTCTGGAACATCTTCTTCTTGTTCTGGGTAGAGACCAGGGATATCTTCCCAGCACTCAGGCACATCACTGAATGGCACAAACTCTGTGGCTTCTGGGTTCAATGTGTTATCTTCCACATCTTCAGTAGGTGGAAGATCTATGGCGGAACTTCCTGGGGTTGAGGAAGGCCATAGCCATTCAAGTTCTCCTCTTTCTTCCTCAGGTTGGGGGTCCTCACCACCCCTAACTTGGGATGTCTGAGACCTAGTGTTAGGCCTGGGGGTATCCAGAATGGAAACAGATTCAGGTACATCTCTTACTGGAGGCATTCTGACTGCTTCAGTGAGTGGGAGCAAATGATTCCTATGCCAGGTCTTCAATGGCCCCACTCTTCCTTCTGGCTTCAACTTGTAGACAGGCAATCCTGGAAGTTTCCTACAGATGATATATGGCTCTGATCTCCATCTATCAGCAATCTTGTGTTTCCCAGGGATTCCTAGGTTCCGTAACAGTACACGGTCCCCAGGCTGTAGGTCCTGTACTCTCACTTTCAAATCAAAGTTCCTCTTATTTCGGGCCCCCCTCTGGTCAGAGGCCGCTTGAGCTTTCTCATAAGCTATCTTCAGACTGCGCCTCAGTCTGTCCACATATCCTTTGTGGGAGGCAGCAGAGGCATGGTCTAGGGAAATGCCGAAGGCCAAATCCACTGGCAATCTTGCTTCTCTCCCAAACATAAGTCGGTAAGGGGAGAAACCTGTCACATCACTTGTAGTGCAATTGTAAGCATGCACTAGAGCTGAAATGTGTTGACTCCAATGTTGCTTCTTCTCTGTTTCCAAAGTTCCCAACATGTTCAATAGGGTCCTGTTGAACCTTTCAGGCTGGGCATCACCTTGAGGGCGATATGGTGTAGTTCTAGTCTTCTCTACTCCCAGAGAATCTAGTAGCTTCCTGATCAGGCGACTCTCAAAGTCCCTTCCTTGGTCTGAGTGGATTCTCTGTGGCAGTCCATAGTGAACAAAGTACTTCTCCAAAAGTACCTTGGCTACTGTAGAGGCCTTCTGGTCCTTGGTTGGGAAAGCCTGAGCATAACGAGTGAAATGGTCGGTTACCACCAGAACATTTCCCAATCCGCTCAAATCGGGTTCAAGGCAGAGAAAATCAATGCATACCAGATCCATTGGGCCTTGACTCTGTAGGTGGCCCATTGGGGCAGCTTGATGGGGTAATGTCTTCCTCTGAATGCATCTTGCACAGGAATGGCAATACTCCTCCACTTCGGCCCTCATGCAGGGCCAATAAAACCGGTCTCTGACAAGTTGGAAGGTTCTCTCTGCTCCCAAGTGACCATGCTGGTCATGTAGGGCAATCAGCACAGTCTCTCGATGCTTTTCTGGGAGAAACAACTGCCACTTGTCTTCTGGGCCATCAGAGGGGCCCCTTCGGTAGACTACCCCCTGATGCACCTGCAACTTGTCCAACTCTCTCCTCAGTAGGCGAGCTTCTTTAGAAGGGTGAAGGCGAAGTCCCTCTGGACTCTTGTCTTCCAGGGCTTCCAGGACCAATCTCCCCATGGGATCTTCCAATTGGTCACACCTCAGCTCCTTCTTGGACAGCTTCGGCAGACACTCTTCTGCCAGTTGAGTTACCCCACAGTAACACTTTGGGACTCCCACTGTGGTAACTCCTATCTCTTCAGCTCTGGATCCTCCTCTGGCTTGGAGTTCAGCCCCTTGACAAAGGGCTCGCACTCCATCTGGTGCCACTTGGGTCCAGTCTTCCCAGTCATCGACCATGACATGGGATCTTCGGGACAGGGCATCTGCATCCCTATTTCCAGCCCCTTGACTGTACTTGAGGCTGAAATTGAATCCAGACAACGCCGCCAACCATCTGTGTCCAGTTGCATCCAGCTTGGCGGTGGTGAATAGATAGGTCAAGGGGTTGTTATCTGTCTTTACAGTAAACTCGGCCCCATACAAGTAGTCTCTCAACTTGTCAACAACTGCCCATTTGAGGGCTAAGAACTCCAACTTGTGGGTGGGATAGTTCTTCTCGGAGGGGGTCAGGCTCCGGCTCACATAAGCTCGTAGCTGGTCTTCATACTCTTGGTAGAGCACTCCACCTAGGCCCTCATGGCTGGCATCAACATGTAGCTCATAGGGTCTAGTGGGATCAGCGTAGGCCAAAACTGGGGCTGTGGTGAGACTTCTCTTCAAGGTTCTGAAAGCCTCTTCACACCTTGAGTTCCACTGGTCTTGTACCGACTCACTGGACCTCCTAGGCCCCATTCCATCCTCCTCTCCTTCTGTCTTCAGCAGCTCGTTGAGGGGTTTGGCAATGCGGGCAAATCCATCCACAAACCTGCGGTAGTAGGAGCAGAACCCCAAGAAAGACCGAAGTTCTGTAACTGTTGTGGGCCTTGGCCACGAAGTAACTGCCTCCAGCTTCTCAGGGTCTGTAGACACTCCTTTTTCAGACACTATGTGTCCCAGATAGTTCACAGAAGACTGATAGAACCGACACTTTTCTGGAGAAAGTTTAAGTCCCTCTTCACTGAGCCTCTTCAGTACTTTCTCCAACCTGGCTTCATGTTCTTCCAAAGTCTTTCCAAAGACAATGACATCGTCCAGGTACACAAGGACTTCTATGAGGTTCATGTCTCCAACTGTCCTTTCCATTAGGCGTTGAAACGTAGCAGGAGCTCCAGACAGGCCCTGGGGCATCCTGTTGAACTCAAAGAATCCCACTGGGGTTATGAAGGCAGTCTTTTCTCTATCTTCTGGATGCATGGGGATTTGATAATACCCACTCTTGAGGTCCATCACACTGAACCACTTAGCTCCAGATAAACTCTGTAAGGCATCTTCTATCCTTGGCGTGGTGTACTGGTCAGGAATGGTCCTCCTGTTGAGAGTTCTGTAGTCAATGCACAGTCTCAATGACCCATTCTTCTTTCTGACTACCACAATTGGGGAGGCGTAGGGGCTTCTGGACTCCCTAATCACTCCCGTCTTCTTCAATTCCGCAAGCTGCTCCCTCAGATCCTCCAGATCTGCTAGCGGGACTCGCCTCACTCTCTCTCTGAATGGCTTGTCCTCTTGCATGCGGATTCTATGGGTGGCACTCCTCGCACACCCCACATCAAACTCATCTTTGGAGAAAATCTTTTCCCATCTGGTCAGCTGGGCCTTGGCTCTCTCTTTCCAAGCTCCAGGTAGGTTTGGGTTTTCCATGGAGAGTTTCTTCCAAACATCTTCTCCTTCACCCGTCCCCTTCACTTCTGACCAGCCAACTGGGACAGCAGGACTCACCTGTCCCAGAAGCATCCTGGCAGGGATCTCCACGGGCCTCTCCGTGGGGTTCCTCACACTGACAGGGACTCTTCCTTTAGCCTTCTTCAGGTCCTTCAATGAGATTACTTCTGGTATCACTTCCAGACCTGAGTGACCCTCCATTGGGTCGGGCTCCAGCATTACAAAGGGGCCAGGCTGCTCCCAAGTAAGTTTCACCGTGGCTCTCATGCAGGTCACCTCTCCAGGCTGTAACACTGCTCCTTCTTTTCCAAGCCTCCATACCCTTCCTATCCCCTCACTTGGGGTCTTCTGCTCTAGGACCAACCGCTGATAGGCTGCCTTCAGCATGGGATGGATCTTGGGAGTTGAAAGATTCTCTCTCTTCACCAGGGGGGTCAGAAGCCTTCTGACTAGGTCCGTGTTCGTCCCTATAATCAGGGACGTCTTGCTGGTTCCTGGTGGGCGGGGACACACCACTGCTAAGGTGTCGAACACTTCAGACTTCCCAGCTACGGATGGGTCAAACGTCAATCTGATGGGTAAGTATCCATCATAGGGGAAACTCTGGGTTCCCAATCCCCTTATCTCCAACTCCTCTATCTTCTGTATGGGCAGATGACTCAGGTATCTGTCGTAGAAGTCCCTGTACAATAGGGTCACTTGTGCTCCAGTGTCCAGAAGAGCCTTCGTGTACACTCCTTCCACCTGGATGGGTACAGAAGGGGATGGACCAACTAGCTCCTCTGGGTAAGGCTGAGTTGATGCTGTCCTCTTCTTTGGACTCTTTGCTTTACCAGCACTTGATTTGCACTTGCTCCTTTCTTGAGCCTGGTATGCATTGATTTTCTCCCTCTTAGTGGGAGTGTGAACCCGTTGAGGGATATTGTTATCTCTCACTTTGAAGAGTTCACGTTTGGGGGTGCTGTGTCTCTCCGGAGGGGTCTTGCCCCCTTTCTCTGGAGTGCACCTTGGTTGAGGATCCCTGGGCTCCTTCCGAGGGGTTTGATCTCCTCGCTTTCTCTTCCTGTTGTGCTTCTTGGAGCTCACTGAAGGTGATGGGCACCCGGTTGACTCCTTCACCGGGGCCCTTTGGCGTTTCCCGCCGGCTGGCGGCTTTCTGCCTTCTTCTTCTTGGGACTGGAACATACAGCTGCAATATGACCAATTCCTCCACAATTAAAGCAAATCATCTCACCGTAGTCAGGTGAGGGTGCTGGTGCTGAAACAGCTGGGAACAACTCCTTCCTGCTTGTTTCTTTCTTGGGACTGGGCGTCTCTTTCGCCACTAGAGACGTCAGTATCTCCATCATCTGGGACATCTGCAACTTCAGGGCATCTACCTCTGTGTCTCTTTCAGGGGTTAAGGCCGACCTGACCGTGGCCACTGTAGACTTTGTAGACCCCATCACCTGCTTCTCCCTTTTCTCTTCCAACATGGCCTCTTCTTCTCTGACCATTCGGATGAGGTCAGGGTAGTCCAGGCTCTTCCCATCCTGCCGGGTGCGTAGAATTAGTGCGACAGGGTCCAAGGGTTGGGCTCCCCTCATCACCTGCTGGGCACGGGCTTCATCTACCTTCCCCGGATCTATCCCCTTCTTCAGGATAATCCTATGCAGGATCTTGTCTATACGTCCCATATACTCCGACAGCTTCTCCCCTGTCTTCTGGTAACAGTGTTCCAGTTGATAGGTAAGTTCTGTGACTTTTTCTGTCCCACCAAACACACCTTCCAGGATGTCTATGTAGTCCTGGGCAGTGCAATCCTTTTTACTCGTCTTCAGATTGCGTATGGCCTCTAAAGCAGGTCCTTTTAGGCTTTCAACAATCCTTTGCTTCTTTCTGCCTTCTGAGACCTCCCATTCTTCTAGGGCCTGCGTGGCACCATCTAACCACTCTTCAAATCCCTCTTCTCCCGAGGGTACAGGTGTCCTCCCTGAAAACATCCGGAGTTTCCTGTATCCCGACATTGGGTAATCCCCGGGGTCTCTTCTGCACTGGGTCACAATCTCCCCTAGGACAGCACACAGTTCTGCACTAAGAGTAGTGTGTGCGGGTGCGGGACTTTCCGCGCCCTTCTGCTCCTCCTTCTTTGGGGATAGAATGGCTTTCGTAGGAGAGTAGTCTCCCTTCCGCGGCAGCGCATGCAGCACTTGGTAGGCCTGGCCATTCGGTGCCTGTATGCTGTGGCTCCTGAACTGCTCTGGAGTCTCTTCCTTCCATTCTATTAAGGCGTATGTGTACCCAGCATCATTTCTCATGTCCATTATCCATGACTTCTGGCATGGGGATAATGACATTATGAGCTGCTTGACTGCCTCTCTCTGCCACATCCCTGGCAGTTCAATGACTGCTGCTGCGGCTGGGTCAGCGGCCCATGTTGCGGACCACCGTCCCACTTCTATTGGGTCCATGCCGGCACCTTCTGGCGGCTTTTCCCGCTGACTCAGGATCCCGGACGAGCCCCCACGTGTAGCGCTACCCCCAGTTAAGAGAGCCGCTGGTTTGTTTTGGGTCCCTGAGTACAGCTCCACCAACCCCCGGCAATTTGGCTCTACCCACTCTGGCACAGTTAGTAAAGGGGTACGTCCCTATGCACATAAAACTTAGCTTATACTCTAAGTGTAATTGGTATGAACTCACAAGCAGACTGCTGAAATAAGAATAACTGGCTTTACTTTTGTCAGTAAGGAAAAGAAATAGCAACATGCGTTTGAACATATATCTTACAATACTTTAGCAGGTCCCTGCAATATGCACTTTAACATGTACACAGGTATATCAATCTAACAATGGGGAAACGGAGCGCCAAGTGTGGCGACCGTCTGCTATACACCCCTGAGGTGCAATAAATCTATCTGCGCCTACCTAATGGACCAGGCCTGATCCCTAGCAATAGAGCTCAGTCCTTGTACTGGTACAGTGTTCTTCACCGGCAATAAATCTGTAGAGGTGGTGCACATGTAACTTTAAATGGTGTCATTTGTAATCCACAAAGTAACATTGCTGCTCTGAGGTAAATTGCGCCTAGGCAGTTCAGTAGGCATAAAACGTGTGTGTCAATGCAGGATGAGCCTTCCGGCTCTCTCACCAATCCTTGGGGTACCGTCCTCCGATCCGGTCCCTCTAATGGCGGCTCTGGTCTCTTCAATGGCGGCGTCCGGTCTCCTCAGTCACAGCCCTGAACTCCGGTCATCAGCTCCGTCCGACCGACAGTAAGGGGAAGTCTCCGCTCCGCTGCTGTGGACTCTGAGGGGTGAGAGTCTCACTCCATCGGCTGCAAGGCCCAGGCTTCAGGCCTTCAGCTCCGGTCCGCACAGGTGTCTCTGCTGGCTGCAGTCTCCGCGTCACACGCTCTGTCAGCATAGGCAGGCCAGTCCTGTCAGGCCTCAGAAGAGGAAGTGTCCCAAGAGGAAGAGGCGGTCTCCGCTCTTCCCTTTTATAATCTCCCCCAGCAGCCTCCCGGGCGGAAGTCAGCAGCCCTGGGGCCTGGGGAATCCTGGGAGATGTAGTCTCTAAGCCAAAAGGGGTAGAACCCCGCTACATATATATGTGTGTGTGTGTGTATTTTACATTATGTACAGGTGAAGGTGTTTTTTAAGGCTGCTTGGAGACTGTTTTCCATACATAGATGTAAGCTACCTCTGTTTTAACTGCTTCCTTCCCATTGAGACATGCAGAATATACATTGTTCAGCAGTCCCAGCCAATACATGTTCAGTGCTAAGAGATGGTAGTAGTAGTAGATGGTAGTTTTTCTTGTCTAGTAAGGTTACTTTGCGTTATAAACAAGGAAACTTAGACCTCTGCAATGTATTAATTTTAGCAAGAGGCATCCACTCATTGTATCTGGCCCAGGTAGGTAGGGTGCACGTCTTCTCCTGGTCACCAAAAACCTTTAGCCTTGCTTTTCCTACACAGGTTATGCAGCATTTTTTACTTAGCATAAGCCACAGAAGACACCACAGAAAACAGGTCTGCTTCAGTTGAACTTTAGCGCAATTCCCAGATGAGCACCTAATTGTTTTGCTTTGATGTCTAGTAAGGTTACTTTGCGTTATAAGCAAGGAAACTTAGACCTCTGCCATGTATTAATGTGCTTTTACTAAATGAAAAATGCTGTGCATACAAAATTATTACAATTGTAGGAATACAATACAAGACTGGTAGATATACATACAACAAACAAATTGTTACCTATTTCCTAGCAAATAAGCATAAACTATGGTCTGTAAGCAGTAGAAATATGCTTAGAAGTTACTTAACTCAGATTACAGTGGGTTCACGATCTCTGTAGGCAACAAGGAGCCAAGGCTCAATCTATAAGCAGTTGCTGGAGATCAATTTTTCAGGACATAGTCTTGTATATACAGTAAAGTCTCATACACACTACTATTTTTTTTCCATTCAACCCAGCAGGGCTAAACGAAAACCGAAAAAAAATATATAACAGCTCAGGTCTGAGCCGCTGTACTAATTATCCAATGTTAGTACAGTGATATCCCCTGCTGTTCTATTGTGTTCTGACAGAACACTCTGGTCAGTGACTAAGAACGCTGTTCAGGAGCTAATCAGCAGACCTTTTTCGGTCATGCCCCTTCAATAGAAGCCAGGTTAACGGTCGGCTTCTGTCGGACCAACTCCAGTACACATGGGCCGAATGTCGGCTGGTTTCTATTGAACTGGACAATTGCCCGACATTCGGCTCGTGTGTACTAGGCTTTAGTCTGAGAACAAAATCAGAAAAACACACACATATACAGTATATACTGTATGTCCAAATTGGGTCCAAGATATAATAAAATATTTACAAAAATATGAGGGGTGTACTCACTTTTGTGAGATACTGCATATATATATATATATATATATATATATATATAGAGCGAGAGAGAGAGAGAGAAAAATATATTTCTATATATATCTATTTATAGCAAACGCAACACAAGTACCAATTTATGCATGTCACATAAATTAAGCATTCTAAAATTTGCAACAATCAATAGAGTGCAGGAAAAGGGAACATTTCCCAAAGCTGACTGCAATGATGTCTAAATGTGTATAAATACAAAAAAAATAAGAGCATGATAAAATATAGAATGCTCAGAGATTCTTCAAAGATAAATTTAATAAAATGGTACATCCCAGCTAGGAAAAGATGAGATTGCACAAACATTAAATACTGGCAAGTTAGATCAATGCACTTTCATAGGATGTAGGCTGTTCACTTTAATCAACATAATGATAACTGGCTTTCTTAGGAAGCATATTGATCATTTGTGGCTTTAATTAAATAGAGTTATTGATTGCCATCCATTTTAATAGCTTAGCTCACAGGCCAAAAATCACAATCATTCTAAAAAATGTGTAATGTTTTTACTGCACATTTTTTTTGTATCAACATGTATTTTTAGAACTTTATTCCTTAATGTCAATAAATTATCATTGGAAAACAAAATATTTCATGCACATCTTCAAGTGCCTAAATGAAGTGCATTGATGTTTATCGGATTTCCTTAAAGTATTGCTGTGACATAATAATGTCCAAGTACAAAGTTTTGTAAGATTTAATTTCAGTAGTGCTGTTATCCATTCATGGTTGTATCTATTGTTATTCACTACTGTAATTTATTATTGCATTAATCTGCCCATAATACACCCTTAACCACTTCAGCCCCGGACCAATTTGCAGCTAAAGGACCAGGCCCCTTTTTGCAATTCGGCACTGCGTCGCTTTAACTAACAATTGCGCGGTCGTGCGACGTGGCTCCAAAACAAAAATTGGCGTCCTTTTTTTTCCCACAAATAGAGCTTTCTTTTGGTGGTATTTGATCGCCCCTGTGGTTTTTATTTTTTGCGCTATAAACAAAAATATAGCGACAATTTTGAAAAAAATGCAATATTTTTTACTTTTTGCTATAATAAATATCCCCAAAAAATAAATAAAAAAACATTTTTTTTCCTCAGTTTAGGCCGATACGTATTCTTCTACATATTTTTGGTAAAAAAAATCGCAATTAGCGATTATTGATTAGTTTGCGCAAAAGTTATAGCGTTTACAAAATAGGGGATAGTTTTATAGCATTTTTATTAATATTTTTTTTTTTTTATTAGTAATGGCGGCGATCAGCGATTTTTATTGTGACTGCGACATTTTGGCGGACACATCGGACATTTTTGACACATTTTTGGGACATTTGTCATTTATACAGCAATCACTGCTATTTAAATAGCACTGATTCCTATGTAAATGACAGTTGTAGTTAGGGGGTTAACCACTAGGGGCGGGGAGGAGTCAGTGTGACGTGTTGTGTTTTTTTTTACATTAGGGGGCGGGGCTGTACGTCTGACGTCATTGATCGGCGTTCCCGATGACAGGGAACCGCCAATCACTGACAGTCAGTGTAGGAAGCGCGAGGAGAGGTTTGTTTACATAGACCTCTCCCCGTTCTTCAGCTCCGTAACCCGATCGCGGGATACCAGCGGCGATCGGGTCCGCTGGTCCCGCGGCCGGGGTCACGGAGCTCCCGACCGGGTCACGAGCGCGCCGCTAGCGGCGCGCGCGCGCGACCACGGGCAGGCACATGCACGATCACGTACCGGTACGTGATTCTGCCTGCCCGTGCCATTCTGCTGACGTATATATGCAGTGGCCGTTCGGGAAGCGGTTAAGATATGTGAAAGCACGTGATTGTTTAGGGTAATTAAGCTTACAGTGCTCTTAACTATTTAAACTTGAAAATCCAAAATATCCACACACAGACTATGACAAACATAATCTGGTGTCAGAGAATCCGTTTCTCACTGCTCTGCATATAAATGCAATCGCAGCTGTTTTTTAGGGCCCACTTAAAGTGATTGTAAAGGCTCACTTTTTTTTTTTTAAATAACAAACATGTTATACTTACCTCCTCTGTGTAGTTGGTTTTGCACACAGCACCCTGGATCCTCCTCTTCCCAGGTCCCTCTTTGCTGCTCCTAGCCCCTCCCTTTGAGTGCCCCTCAGCGAGCAACTTGCTACAGGTTGTCAGCCAAGCCGAGTCAGAGCTCTGTGTATCCATTCAGAAACAAAGCCCCAACCTGGCTTCGCCCCCTCTCTCCCCTGATTGGCTGACTGAGCCAAATGTTAGAGACAACAATTGCCAAATGTCAGGGACCACCAGTGCCGAATGTCAGGGACCACTAGAACCAAATGTCAGGGACCACCAATGCTGAATGTCATTGACCACCAGAGCCAAATGTCAGTGACCACCAGTGCCGAGTGTCAGTGACCACCAGTGCCGAGTGTCAGTGACCCCAGAGTCAAATTTCAGGGAACACCAGAGCCGAATGTCAGGGACCACAAGTGCCTCATGTCAGGGACCACCAGAGCCAAATGTCAGGGACCACCATTGCCTCATGTCAGTGCCACCAGTGCCGCATGTCAGTCCAACCAGTGCAGCTTGTCAGTCTCACCAGTGCAGCATGTCAGTCTCACCAGCATGGGAGGAGGTAACAAGGGAGCTAGAGAGCAGGAGGTCCTGGGAGGAGCGGAGGGGACGATTTGAGCGATATCTACAGATGAGGTTTGGGATGTAGCTGGGGGCGAGGTTGTGGATGGCCTTGTATGTTGTGGTTAGCATTTACAATTTTATACGGTGGTGTAGGGGAAGCCAGTGAAGGGATTGGCAGAGAGGAGCAGCAGTCACGGATCGGTTAGTGAAGTGTATTAAACTAGCAGCAGCATTCATAATAGACTGAAGGGGGGATAGCCTGCCTAAGGGTAGGCCATTAAGGAGAGAGTTGCAGTAGTCAAGGCGGGAAATAATCAGGGAGTGAATAATTTGCTTTGTGGTGTCATTAGTCAGGAAGGGTCGAATTCTGGAGATGTTGCGGAGGTTAAGGCGGCAGGATTTCTGTGGCAATAACGACACATCCCTGCTGTGTCATACAATATATATATAAAATGATATAGATCTAGGAAGTTCTGTTTTGGGTCCTGGAGCACCGAGACTTTATAGGGTGGGGTAAAGCCTCCTTTCCTAGGTCCACATCTTACCTATTAGCCAGACCTTATTATTATTATTATTTATTTCAGCTGTCCACTTACTTATGAACTTAAGTTCATGCTCCCCTTTAATTAGAGAGCTCTGGCTCAGACCTCTGCAGAGAGACCATTTTTCGTGTAGCTGGTCTCTCTGCAGAGAGGGGATACAGGAGCTGCCACCGCTGACTTGTGCCAGTTATTAGGCTTCCACCTTCACAACTTGGATAGTCACTTTAATGTAGGTTCCTGGTTTCAATTACCTAATAAGTGAAGCAATGACAAGGAGAGCCTTGGAACTTGCAACATTAAAAAAACAAGACAGCATTTGTAGCTCCCATATTTTATTTCCGGCATTATCATGTTACTATGCCACACCCCCCTCCCCACAATCCCTCCTTCCCATGACAGTGGGCTTCGGTTCTTCACCCTGCACCCGCTGTCACTTTTCAAAATCGGTGCAGCTGTGCGGGCTCTGCGTCATTCATTCACAGGGATCTGTGAATGAGAAAACTACAAGTTCCAACAGCTTATAGTTCTCAAAGGATTGCAAGGGCACTGATGAGCGCCCACATAGTCCACTGCCATGTCCTCCAGCTTGTAACAGAAATCCTGTACACAGGTACAGGTAGAAAGCTGGAGGACATGTCTGCAGGAGCCTGACAATGCACCCATGATTTACTAATGCAATGCTCTACACTACATGTGCCAAACACAAGGCCTGTGGGCGAAATCCAGCCCACCAGGCCATTTAATGTGGTCCTCACACCTTTCCTGCAGCTGCTGCACTTCTCTTGTTTCTGCCCCCACCTTGTCTCAGCAGTCAGCAGCAGAGAGGAGGACAGAACTTCTCCACCAGATCCTGCTCTTCTCCGGGCAGCTGCGGAGAGGGTCATCTCTGCCCCCTTCTCCCCATCTCAGCAGTTGACAAAACAGAGGAGGACAGAACTTCTCCTACAGATCCTGCATATCTCTGTGCAGCCACAGCCGCAGCACTCCCTCGCCTCCCCCTTCCCTGGTCTCAGCATTCGGTAGACTCCAGCTGCTGACTTCAGCCCTCCTCTGCTTCTCCTCCAGACCATGCCCATTCTGCTTCCCAGCTCCACCCCTAGCTTCTTCCCCGCATCAGCACAAGATAAGGGGGGTGCACTGTGATGTAAAGAAGGGTGGGGGACTCTTGACTTCTGACAGGGAAGAGGTTCATTATCTGATATATGGGGGGGGCTCTGGACTTGAGGGCAACCATAATGCTGATGCAGCCTGCAATTAAGTTGAGCTTGACGCCCCTGCTCTACATGCTCCTGTTGGCTCCCTGCAAAAAAATGTGCATTTATTATTTTTTCAGGAAATCAATTTTGTGATTTTGTAGTTCTTCACAAAACACTGCAGATATTACTTCACTGAAAAAAATCTTCACAAAATAATTAATTATAATAACAGTTGTCATGTATTATTGGATCTGGATCAGTGATTTATGGAGCGAAAATCTTCCCCAGTCTGTATGCCAGCTTCATCAATACCCATTTTTCATGTTTTAGATAATGGGAATTTAGACAGGTCATAAATAACACTGAATCCTAAGTCAATAGTAATCTTCCATCACAAGTATTAAACTTAAAACACAGTTTAAATTGTGTAAATCATGGACCATGTGAATATTTAATAATATTTGTTTTATGTGAATGTGAAATCTAATAGACCATGTTGTATTATATGAAACATTCATTTAATGTTATCTACTTTGCTGTAATGCAGAGCTTACCTACAGATCATGGGGCTCCAAAATGTTGGTATTTCGCCTTCCCCAACAATCTTCCTCTGTGGCAAGTGGCAGTGTCAAAATGTCAATACTGTCCCTGAGCTTAACATAAAGTATGCCTAAACCAAGGACAGGTAGCAGGAGAGCTATCAGAATAGTCAGCTATGGGAGAGGGAGCAGCAGTACAGGGAACATACTTTTAACCTTCATTTTTAAACTAACTAACTTTTTTTAAGGAGTTAAAGATTTCTGGGTCTTAGTGCAAGTTCTAAGCCAAACCACAGTAAACATGTACTGAATGTTAAAAAGTAGCAGTAGTAGTAGCAATAATAACAATTATCATAACATTTTACATTGACACAATTGTTAGGCGTTTTTGAACACAATTACTTGTAATATAACTTTAAAATCAACTTCTTTCAACTGGGCTTTTTGCATACCTACAAGCCTCAGCTGTTTTATCAGCTTTAAAAACAAGTCACTGACCTCTGTTGCCGCAGGCACTATGGAGCAATTTATCTTCAAATTTCACTGCTGAAAGCTTGGAGGCCTTCACAGTCATACCTTCCACAGCTGAGCCTTCTCCAGACATGACTTCACAGGTCTTTTAATCTCTAATGTGAACGCAGAGCAGAGGCACTGGAATATGGATGTGCAGAGTACCGAGAAACCTGCCTTGAAATACCTCCATTCTTCTCTTGTGCTTTTTTTTTTGGCTGTCTGATTTTCCCAGAAGTCTTTACAAAGCATGAAGTCAAAATATCTCCTACAGTAGCAGTTTATTTTGGTGAGACTCATGCACATTTGTGATATAAACGGAAAAAGACAGAAAATTTAGAAAAAAAAAAATATATATTTTCTCTTTTTTGTTATAAAAAAAATCCAATAAACAAAATTTTAGTCTAATTTAGTCAAATTTAGGCCAAAATGTATTCAGCCACATGTCTTTGGTAAAAAAAATGTCAATAAACGTATATTTAGTGGTTTGCGCAAAAGTTATAGCGTCTACAAACTAGAGTCCATTTTCTGGAATTTACTGAGCTTTTAGTTTATGACTGCCTATCTCATTTCTTGAGGTGCTAAAATGACAGGGCAGTACAACCCCCCCCCCCCCTCCAAATGACCCCATTTTGGAAAGTAGACACCCCAAGGAAATTGCTGAGAGGCATGTTGAGCCCGTTGAATATTTTATTTTTTTGTCACAACTGATTGAAAAATTACAAAAAAATATAAAAATGACACAAAGTTGTCACTAATGATATATTGCTCACACATGCCATGGTTATATGTGGAATTACACACCAAAATACATTCTGCTGTTTCTCCGGAGTATGGGGATACCTCATGTGTAAGACTTTTTGGGATCCTAGCCGCGTACAGGACCCCGAAAACCAATCACCGCCTTCAGGATTTCTAAGTTTATAACTGTTTGATTTCACTCCTCACTACCTATCACAGTTTTGAAGGCCATAAAATGCCAAGATAGCACAACCCCCCCCCCCCCCCCAATTGACCCCATTTTGGAAAGTATACACCCCAAGCAATTTTCTGAGAGGCATGTTGAGTCCATGGAAAAGTTGCAGGAAAATTACAAACGTGTGAGACTCACAGGAAAAAAGAGCACCTGTCAGCGACTGCTTCAAACGCTACCCAAAAAACTTTTATGCCGTGTCCACACGATCGGAATTCCGGCCAGAAAAAGACAGATGAGAGCATTTCATCAGAAAATGCGACCGTGTGTATGCTCCATCGGAATTTTGCTGGCCGAATTTCTGACAGCAAATAATTGAGAGCATGTTCTCAATTTTTCAGACGGAAAAGGTTTCTATCGGAAATTCCGTTCATCTGTAGCAATTCTGACGTGCAAATATCCATACGCATGCTCGGAAACAATTCAACGCATGCCCGGAAGCATTGAACTCACCGTCACCGTGTTCTTGACGGTCGGAATTTGATGTGACTGTGTGTAGGCAAGACAGTTTGAGCTGGAATTCCGACGGGAAAACCATCAGAGCTTTTTCCGACGAGAATTCCGATCGTGTGTACGCGGCATTAGTGTTCGCAGGAATAAGGCCTGACTCTGCGAATGCTGCAGTTATATGTTTAGTGTTTTGTAAATGACAGTGATCGATTGAAACTGCACTTTGGTGGGCTGGGCTGGGTGGAGGGGCTAAACGCAGGTTCAAAACAGGTATCTAGGCTGATCTCGCTAACGTTGCATTTTTGGGAACCCTAAACTATTGAGGATGCTAATATAGTTCTGATCAGATCAAAGATATCGATCCTTTCAGACACTATACTACTAAGGGAGGCGTATGATGCATGCGTGGGTGTTAGCGCTACTGGCACTAATCCCTAACTGATACTAAAACCTAACTGATATCACCCACCGCCATAACCAGCGTCACCTGTGGCACTAATATGGTGATCACTGGGGACAGGGGGTGATCAAGGGGTTAAACCTTTATTAGGGGGATTTAGGGGGGTCCCTAGACTTATCTGGGCCTACTACTAAGTACCCTAATGCTGATTAGTGTCACAAATGACACCAGTACAGTGATCAAAGAAAAATATGAACACTTCTCTGGGTGACACAGTGACAGGGAGTTAAGGGGTTAACTGGGGGGGGTGATTGGGGGGTGAAATGTGTGCCTACGTGTACTGTGTCCGTGTAGTGTTGGTGCAACTCACGTTTGGATGTCCTCTCTCTTCTCTCTGGAACGAAAAATAATTCCAGAGAGGGAGATGACATCACTTCCCCTGCCTGTGTTTACACTTACAGGCAGGGGAAGCATTTTATTCGTCAGCAGGTCCATGCCAGAAATCAATGGCCTGTGCCTGGAGACTGATCGGTTCTAAAACTAATCCGATCGTCACGGCTGATGTAAGCTAACGTCGTTTTGCCCACCCGTGCCATTCTGCCGCAGTAAAACTGCGGCGGCTGGTCGGGAAATGGTTAAAGTGGTTGTAAAGGCTGAAGTTACAGCAGAGCATTCTGACAAAATGTGATCCACTGGAGAAGGAAATGGCAACCCACTCCAGTATCCTTGCCAAGAAAACCTCATAAACAAAAACAAAAGACTAACAGATATGACCCCGGAAGATGAGTCCCCCAGACCGGAGGGTGTCCAATGTGCTACTGGGGAAGAGCGGAGGGCAATTTCAAGTAGCACCAGAGCTAATGAAATGGCTGGGCCAAAGCTGCAAGGACTCTTGGCTGTGGATGGTAGGAGTGAAAGGAAAGTCTGATGCTGTAAAGAAGAATACTGCATAGGAACCTGGAATGTAAGATCAATGAATCCGGGTAAGCTGGATGTGGTCAAACAGGAAATGGCAAGATTGAACATCGATAACTTGGGAATTAATAAACTAAAATGGACTGGAATGGGCTAATTCAACTCAGATGACTAATATAAATTAATGTCTTGCATCCCCATATTCATGTGCTCAATAAATACTTAATAGAATGTGCAGCTCTAAGTCATGAATTACAAATTGCATATATCAAAACAATCAATCTAGATCAAAACACATGCAAGATGCATGTTAAATAACCATGTAATATAGTGCAAAAAGTGCATGTTAATGGATGAAAAACTTGATAATACTGAACGTACAAACCGCCAGCGAATCACCTCACTCGTGCTCCCTCCATAATGGGTATAGGCTCACCTCTAGGAATGCGACCACAATAATCACAACATCACAATAATCCAAGTTTATGCACCAACCTCTGATGCTGAAGAAGCTGACGTTGACCGCTTTTATGAAGATCTACAACACATTTTAGAACTAATTCCAAATAAAAGGTATCCTTCTCATAATGGGAGATTGGAATGCTAAAGTAGGAAGTCAAAGCATATCCGGAATAACAGGTAAATATGGCCTTGGAGTACAAAATGAAGCAGAACAAAGGCTAATAGAGTTTTGTCAAGAGAACACACTCGTAATAACACTCTTTTCCAACAACCAAAGAGGTGACTCTATACATGGACATTACCAGATGGTCAATACAGAAATCACGTTGATTATATTCTCTGCAGCCAATGATGGAGAGGCTCTATACAGTCAGTCAAAACAAGACCTGAAGCTGACTGTGGCTCAGACCTTGAGCTTTTTATAGCAAAATTCAGGCTTAAATTAAAGAGTGGGAAACATCACTACACATTTCAGATATGATCTAAATCGGATCCCTTGTGAATACTCAGTGGAGGTAACGAACAGATTTAAAGGATTAGATCTGATAGACAGAGTGCCTGAGAAACTATGGAAGGAAGTGTGTAACATCGTACAAGACGCAGCAATTAAAACTTTTCCAAAGAAGAAGAAATGCAAGAAAGCAAAGTGGCTAACTGCTGAGGCCATACAAATAGCTGAACAAAGAAGAAAGGCAAAAGGCAATGGAGAAAAGGGAAAATATACCCAACTGAATGCAGACTTCCAGAGGATAGCAAGGGGAGACAAAAATACTTTCTTAAACAATCAATGCAAAGAATTAGAGGAAAACAACAGAATAGGAAAGACTAGAGAGCTTTTCAAGAAAATTGAAGATATCAAGGGAAAGTTTTGTGCAAAGATGGGCACGATAATAGACAAAAATGACAAGGACCTGACAGAAGCAGAAGAGAAAAAGAAGAGATGGCAAGAATACACAGAAGAACTATATAAGAGTGATCTGAATGTCCCAAATAACCACGATGATGCAATCACTGATCTTGAACCGGATATCTTGGAGAGTGAAGTCAAGTGGGCCTTAGAAAGCATTGCTAATAACAAAGCTAGCGGAAATGATGGTATCCCAGCTGAGTTATTTAAAATCATAAAAGATGATGCTGTTAAAGTGCTGCACTCAACATGCCAACATATTTGGAAAACTCAACAATAGCCAGAGGACTGGAAGAGTTCCATTTACATTCTGATACCAAAGAAAGGCAGCACCAAAGAATGTTCAAGCTACCATACGATCGCACTCATCTTACAGGCTAGCAAGGTTATGCTGAAAATTCTACAAGCTAGGCTTCAGCAGCATGTGAACCAAGAACTACCACTAGTAAAACCTGGATTTTGAAGAGGCAGAGGAACCAGAGATCAAATTGCCAACATTCGCTGGATCATGGAGAAAGCAAGGGAGTTCCAGAAGAATGTGAAAAAATGTGTCACTGGCGCAAAATATATAAATCTATAATTTTGTGTAGCTTTACCTTTTAATTCAAATAGCAGATCTGCTGCAGTTATAGATCCCCCAACAATAATGTGGGGTAAGCAATGTTACAGTAAATGGTGTAACTGCGCCGACCCTAAATAGTATATTTATCTTACCACATATCAAAAACAATCTTTATCAGTGATTCATCATCATGAATTCAAATAAAGTGCATAATTAGTGAACTGCAATATTATAAAGTAAAGAATCCTTATTCAATAAAACATTTGTTTAACAAAAACAGTCCCAATATTCCTCTTCAAAAGATGGTTATCCGAATCCCACGTGCACAAATCCCCATCCGTGATTGGAAAACTTTCACCAATTCGTGAAACACCACCACCTTCTAAAATGGACACTCATCAGAAACAAGGTAAAAAGATGCCTTTTGTTTTATGTTGGGTTAACCACTCCACTCATATAAGCATGCCTGAAGATTTCCAAATTGAATGCCAGTAATCACTCCTTGCATCGCTACATTAATCTCAGAATCTCATAAAAAGCAAACAGCCATCATTGCGCAACATATTATAATTTATTTAATCATTAAAATAAGTAAAGGGAATTTTCACTCACAAGTGTGGTGTCTATAGACCAGCACTAATGCCGCGTACACACGATCGGAATTTCGGCCAGCAAAAGACCGATGAGAGCTTTTCATCGGAAAATGCTACCGTGTGTAGGCTCCATTGGAATTTTGCTGTGCAAATTCCCGGCAGCAAAAAATTTAAGATGTTTGCAATTTTTCCGATGGAAAAGGTTTCTATCGGAAATTCCAATCGTCTGTAGCAATTCCAACGCGCAAAATTCCTACGCATGCTCGGAAACAATTCGACGCATGCTCGGAAGCATTAAACTTTATCTTTTCTCGGCTTGTCGTAGTGTTGTACGTCACCGCGTTCTTGACGGTCGGAATTTGGTGTGACCGTGTGTAGGCAAGACAGTTTGAGCGAAATTCCGTCGGAATTCCGTCGGAAAAACCATCAGAGATTTTTCCGACGAGAATTCCGATCGTGTGTACTCGGCATAAGTCTTTCCAGCAATGCTCTTAGGGCCAGAAAGCACCGTTCCCGTCTCCCGGGATCGGTGTGCGATCCAAGCCTCAATTTGGTGCGGGTTGGGGTAGGAAGTGACATCGGCATTACCCAGAAGCCTCTACAAGTTTCACATCCAATCATGCGTCTTCATAAAACTCTACTTCTGCTTTATTGACTACAGTAAAATCTTTGATTGTGTGGATCACAACAAAATGTGGCAAATACTGAAAGAAATGGGAATACCAGACCACCTCACCTGTCTTCTGAAAAACCTGTATGCAAGTCAAGATGCAACAGTTAGAACAGGACATGGAACAACTGACTGGTTCAAAATTGAAAAAATTAGTCCGGCAAGGATGTATATAGTCTTTCTTGTTAAAAAAAAAGGATGTATATTGTCAACCTTCTTATTTAAGTTATATGCAGAGTACATCATGCGAAATGCCAGGATCACCAAATTACAAGCCGGAATTAAGATTGCAGGGAGAAATATCAACAACCTGAGATATGCAGACGATACCACATTAATGGCAGAAAGTGAAAAAGAACTAAAGAGTCTCTTAATGAAGGTGAAAGAGGAGAGTGCAAAAGCTGGCCTGAAAATGAACATTAAGAAAACTAAGATAATGGCAACTGGTCCCATCACTCCTTGGCAAATAAAAGGAGAAGAAATTGAAACAGTGACAGATTTTATCTTCCTAGGCTCCAAGATCACTGACTGTAGCCATAAAATTAAGAGACGCTTGCTTCGTGGGAGGAAAGCAATGGCAAACCTAGACAACATTATAAAAAGCAGAGACATCACCCTACCGAAAAAGTGCCGTATAGTCAAAGCTATGGTATTAGTAGTAACCTATGCATGTGAAAGTTGGACCATAAGGAAGGCTGAAGGCCGAAGAATTAATTCTTTTGAACTATGGTGTTGGAGAAGACTCTTTAAAGTCCCTTGAATGGCAAGAAGATCAAACCAGTCAATCCTGAAGGAAATCAACCCTGAATATTCAGTGGAAGGACAGATCCTGAAGCTGAAACTCGCATACTTTGGCCACCTAATGCGAAGACCCTGATGCTGGGAAATATGGAAGGAAAAAAGAGAAGAGGACGACAGAAAACAAGATGGATAGATAGCATCATCGAAACAATGAACATAAAAGCCTGGCGCACTATGGTCCATGAGGTCACGAAGAGTCAGACACGGCTAAACGACTGAACAACAACAAAGGCTGAAGGTTTATCTTCATGCATGCTCCCCCTAATACTCACCTGAGCCCCCTCTCGATCCAACAATGTGCATGGCCTCGGCTGTCCAGGGACTCCCTCTTCTCACTGGCTGAAACAGCAGCAGGAGCCAATGGTCAGCAACAATGTTTAGGTAGGTGGTACGTGTCAAAGTATAATCCGCATAAATGGCAGGACTAAGGTTTCCCAGCAGAACATTTCCCAAATCATCACACTGCCCATACAGCATCCTGGTGCCATCTCTTCCCCAGTAAGCAATAAACAGGCACCAGTTGCGGCTGGTGCTCAAAATTTTTGGGGGAGGGGGGCGCAAAGGAACTGAAAAATTCTGGAAAATACTGAAACAAAAACATCAATTGCAGCCTCACTGTGCCCATCATATGCAGCCAACCATGCCCATTATATGCAACCAACTGTTCCCATCATATGCAGACTCTGTGCCCAGCAAATGCAGCCAACTGTGCCCATCATATGCAGACTCTGTGCCCAGCTAAGGCAGCCAACTGTGCCCATCATATGCAGCCTCTGTGCTCATCAAATGCAGCCAATTGTTCCCCATAAATTGCAGCCCATAATATGCAGCCACTGTGCACAGCAAATGCAGCCAAATGTGCCCCATCAATTGCAGCCACTGTGCCCCGCAAATGCAGCCAACTGTGCTCCATCAATTGTAGCCTTTGTTCCCATCATATGCAGCCACTGTGCCCCCCCCCCCCCCCCCCCCCGCTGTCTGCCTGGCACTTACCCCATCGTGGTGACAGTTCAGGCAGCGGATTAGGCCGCGAGCTGTGGGATAGGTAGAGCGGCGATGGATGCTGTGTGCTCCGTGTGTCTTCTGCTTGTTTTGCTAAATGGCCAATGGGATTGCCTCTACCTTCAGCTAATTAGGTTCCCGGTATTATATCTGCGCCTCCTGATTGGCTGAGAGGCGGTTTTGTGTTAGCAAAGCAAACATTAATTTGCTTTGCTAACACACCTGGGTGCACTGCGAGCTCAATGGTTTGCACTCGCAGTGCACTTTTTTTGAATCAGGTGCTTCAAAAACACCCCACCCCCCACGCCTCTGTAATTCAGGCACCCGGCGGCTGTAAAGAGGCTGGACGCCTGAATAGGGGGTGACTACAGTGGCCGTGGATAGATTCATGCAATGCATTAATCTATCCATTGTACACAGAGGTGGTGGCTGGAGAGAGGTGGCGGCGCCCATGCGCCCCTTAATGGACGCACAGCCACTGACAGGCACCCAGCCTTCTACATGATGTAAAAGAAAACATGATTAATTGAGCCAGGCCACCTTCTTTCTTTGCTCCGTGGTCCAGTTCTTTTTTTTTCTTTTTTTCACTTCAGCGAAATTTCCCGAGAGACTTATTTCGACTTTGCAATTAAATTTTGTCCCTTCTCGTTTTCACATCATGGTGGTTTGTTCTGCAATATCTTATTTAATTATTATAATGTATACATTTTTAATTATATAGAATACAAAAAGAGACTTCCATATATTATCTTTCTATTTCTTACCACTCCTTCCCGCCATCCCTTCCTCCCATTACCCCTCCCCCTACCCCCCCTTAGTTTGTTTTATTCTGTATCCTTTTCGTTCCTAGTTCACAGTCCTCTGCCTTCCATCATCTTCTCCAGATATTTATCTGAGGACTTACATTTTTCCCAACTTTCCCATGTTCTGACATAATTTCCATATTGACCTTTGTCTCTGCTACCCAGGGATTCCATTTTATTGTAATACTCTATTTGTTCAAACCATTCTCTTATACCTGTTTTTTCACTATTTAACCATGCTCATGTGCCCATTGTAGGCATTTTTGGCTGTGGGCACAGGCGCAACATGGACACTCTGATTGGTCTGCGGCTACGCAGCCCCATACACAGAAAGCTACGATTAACATTTTTTATCCTTTCAATACATCAACTTTGTGGGAACATTTTTTACTTCCTGCCTAATATATCCCTCCAATTTTCAGATGCCACTGCAATGATATAATTATGATTTTTCACTTTACCTGTCAGTGATCTTAATTAATGTGTTCGCTAATCAGTGTATACTGATCATTTCAAAATATATTTGCTTATTTTTAATAAATGTATAGCAGCATTAATTGGTGGATTTTCAATCTCTGGAATCCTTCTTTAATAGTAGTGAGGATGTAGACACGGCTTCCAATAATACTAAAACAAATTAGAAAAAAGTTGCTATAGATGTCTAATTTAAGTTCAGTTATACTATAAACTGTGCAGTTGACATTTACCCAACTCCTATCTCACATCTTACAATTTTTCCAGGATCGGAGGAGCTCTACCAACTGCATTTTCCTATTTTTCGGAAGTTCTTGCAAGAGAGAAGCGAGGAGAGCACCTGAGCTGGTTGTGTATGTTTTGGATGATTGGCGGAATATATGCATCAGCCATGGCTTGGGCCATAATTCCGCACTATGGTAAGCAGAATCTTCACTTTACAGTTTGTCAGCCACGAGGAAAGAAGAATTAACTTTCCGGTGTCAGTTTATTTAAATCAGACCCATTGGCTCTATTCACAAAGCTTTAAAGTATATGTAAAAACCTTACCTTGTAAAACGGGAGGACAAACAAGGCTTGCTTTAAGTGATATCTTCATGCAAAAGTAATTATTTTTTCTATGGAAACCATTGTCAAAAATACTTAACAAAACAAAAAAAAAAAATAAGGGTTACCACCTGGAGAGTCATATGCCATGTACACACGAGCAAATTCTCCGTCAGAAAAATCTTGGATGGTTTTTCCAACGGAATTCCGCTCAAGCTTGGCTTGCATACACACGGTCACACAAAAGTTTGCTGAACCTTCGACCGTCAAGAACGCGGTGACGTACAACACTATAACGAGCTGAGAAAATGAAGTTCAATGCTTATGAGCATACATCGAATTGTTTCCGAGCATGCGTAGGAATTTTGCGCGTCGGAATTGCTACAGACGATCAGAATTTTTTTTTCCGATCGAAAAATTGAGAACCTGCTCTTAATCTTTTGCTGGCGGAAATTCGGCCAGCAAAAGTCCAATGGAGCATACACACAGTTGCATTTTCCGACCAAAAGCTCTCATTGGTCTTTTGTTGGCCGAATTTCCAATCGTGTGTACACGGCATTCGTTTTCACCCTGAGGAGTAGAAAAGGGGAGAAAGAGAGGAAGGATAGAAAGCAAGATGGAGGAAAGTGTGGACCTTGTTTAACTGGTGCACATGGTGAAGCCTATGGTCTGGGAGGAACCAGAACATAATTTTGGGATATGCTGACACACAGTAGGTTTTCCAACATAGTTTTGGGCCATATCTATATATTTGGAGCTAATTCTAACAGAGACAGAACCAGGAGAGTACTTTATTAGTTGAGCAGTGCAATACTGCATGT
This sequence comes from Lithobates sylvaticus, assembly GCA_028564925.1. Taxonomy (NCBI): domain Eukaryota; kingdom Metazoa; phylum Chordata; class Amphibia; order Anura; family Ranidae; genus Lithobates; species Lithobates sylvaticus. Next base: position 117,191,619 of record CM053026.1, read on the forward strand.
AATACTGAGCGCAGTTATCTGAAGACAGGGTGGGTGCAATTGCTTAAAGTCTGCAGGTGGTCAGGCACAGCAGAATAGCCCTACAATCATTCACTGACACTCAAGCCTGGTCTATTCCTCGGATGAAATTGTCAACAGCCTGTTATCAGGTGCTGTTAGCTAGCTTGCCACTAGATGACTCTGTTCTCAACATAGTCTGGTATATGAAAAGTGGTAATTAGATGTTAGGCCCCTTTTAGAAAAAACTTTCCCCTGTAATGTAATGGATGCAATTAGTGCCCAAATAAATGCCAGGCAGTAAGCGGCCTTGTAAGTTGGGACATGGGAACCAAACACCCCAGTTGCACAGTTTGGCGCCAACACACAGTCAATTGTAGTCCCCCTTACAAGCCAGTTTCGGGATAGGCGCAGTGATGATTAATTACACGGGTCTATCAGAGCAGGATCCACAGTGCTCCAGCCAAAATGCCTGTTGCATCAGCCCCAGTTGTGTATGTGACCATTTGTTAATTGCATTTCGACCACCATAGCAAATGATGCCTCCACACCAAGGTGTGAAGTGCTCCTATCTGGCAAAGAGAACAAAATGTAAAAGTGACAGTACTAAAAACTGGTAGGATGTGGTGGTGCTTTGGTGCACTGTCTCTTCAGAAATGCTTATCATAGGCCCCTATAGGTCTTGGAACAGTCTGAACACTAGGGGATCCTCCTAACATGCTTTTTAAACTTTGATCTGTGTTAGTCTAAAAAAAATAGTATTAGAATAGATAAAAAAGTATACAATTTATTCTACCCTTGGTTGTGTCAAGTAACTTTGCACATCTGACCTGAGGAAAGGTCAAGGGAAGCCTTCCTCTGTATTGTATCTAAAGTCTGAAATGGGGAGCAAACTAGCAACTGTAGTGCAATTGGCAATACAGAGGTGGAAAAAAAAAGCTTTGGACCTGGGGCACCCTGCTAGAAATGAGGTGCCCATACTGATCACTATCCGCTTTCCATTATTTATTTTCTGGCAGAAGAGAACATCATCCTAAGCAGCACTTTTTTGGATTTTTTTTTTTTTAATATCTCTTTGGTGTTCACGCCGATGGAGATGCCAGTTACACATATTATATGGGACATCATCCTTCCCCCAGTGTGCTTGGGGTCTTGCTTGTTATTTGGTAAAACATGCCAACTTTAGTGCAACATTTGGGCCATTCAAAGGCTTTAGCAGGATACATTTTACTTATCCGGGTATCAAGCTATAGTAGATCCGATATATAAACTTAATTCGGATTCGTTTGTCCCTGGCAGATAAAACAGATTTAGGGAAATTTAACTAAAAAATGAATGCAACTTCCAGATCCGATGAGTTTTGCTTGTATAACTTTATGTTCACTTTAATTTACCTAGCTAAAAAAACTCCTGCACTTAGCCTACAGGAAACAAAATGAATGGAAATGCACCAACTGTTTCCCAGAAAATAAAACAGCTAATACGAAAGTTAAAACATCCAGAATGTTCAGCCCCGAGTGAAATGAAAAATGTTTGGGCAGATGTTTTATTAAATAAACGAACGTTAAGGAAAATGTATTCAAGAGATGCTTATCAATAAATGTGAAGGAAATGTGGATAGCATGAAAATAACACTGTGTCTATGTGTACTCTACTGAATAAAAACAGTTTCCTTCTTTCAAGGCCCTGTTTTTATACGGATCAGAACATAGTATTAAGTGCACACTTCTGTTGTTTGTCAAGGGGTTCTTGACACCTGGGACCCACAGAATGTTAAGGCCCGTACACACGATACGAAAATCTGAAGTTAAATTTCCTCCGACGAACGATCTGCCGATTTTCAGATCGTTAGTACGGTGCTTTCAACAGCCAATTCTGTTTTTCCGCCAGACAAAAACTTGATGTGCAGACTATAACATTTTTGTCGTACGTGAACTCAACGTCCGATTTTCATTTAATTAGTACGGTTTTCATCCGAAAAAAATCGTAAGAGCAAAACTACGCATGCTCAGAAACGAACAAATACATACAAAACTATTCAACACATTACTGAAGTTGAATTCTGTCGTACGAGATTTTTCGGATGGTGAGTAACCTCTTCACAAATTTGATGCGAACGGCCCACAAGTTCTGGTTTCGTCGAACGGACGAAGGGCCGATGTTCTATTCGAACATGGGTTCGAATCGAACACCGGGCTCATCCCTAACCACCAGTCTGATGCGATCTGCTATCCGTCTTCAGGAGATACGCCTACTGATAGGTGTATACCTTGAAGATGTGCATGCCTGAGAAAAGCATTCAGTGGGGCCTTACATACTGACGTCATGCCCACTTGCGGTGGGCAGTCGGAAAGTGGTTAATGGTCAATTCTTATGCCTCTATGTGAATGACACTTTACTATTCATAACTATTCCATTTTATCATTGCCATTTTAATTTACTTTTTCCACTTTCACCAACAGCTCTGGGTTAACAATCAATAATGCCAAATATAAAACACTCAATGGAATTGATTTACTAAAGACAACTAGGCTATTCACTTTGCAAATTAAGTTGCATTTTGCAAGGGAAGTTTTCCCAGCGCTCATTGAATGATGTATACTCAATCACGTGCAGGAAAAAAAAAAACAGCATTTTTGCTTTGCACATGATTGGATGATGGACGTCAGCAGAGCTTCACCTCATTCACTAAGCTCGGGGGAAAATAAATGCAAAGTTTAACTTCCCTTGCAAAGTGAACAGTCTATTTGCCGTTACTATATCAACCCAAACGTCTTCATCCCCTGAACACACTGAACAACAACTTAGCTACTGTGCTGCCTTATATGCCACAAGCTGCTCAGCCATGCTCAATATTTAATAGCTAAATCCCAAAACAAAATTGTAATATAATGCAGCTTACTATTCTTTAGATGTGGCGTCTGCATTCATTTTGTTTTTTTTGGCCTATTTTCGTTTTCACCTTGTGATCCAGCCAGTAGCACACTTCCTGACTTAGGGTGTCTCTATATAGAAAAAAGCAGGCAACGCCCAGGTGAATTCCCCAAGCACAAACGATGCTCTAGCTCATAGTGTCTTCCTAACACCGAGATGCAGCGTAAAAAGGTAAAATTGGCAGCTCGTTCTTTCAAATTAATTACTTTATTGTAGCAGGCAGACTGTACAAAATACAGAGCTAACGCGTTTCGGCAATAAGCCTTAATTATAGCCATTGCTATTGCCAAACCACGTAAGCTCCACATCTAAGAATTGGTAAGCTACAATATTGCTTTTGGATTTAATTCGGTTTGAAAGGCGACTGAACATATTTCAAAATACTACCTAGCAGTCCAAATTAGCAAATTGACTAACTATTGTGACACTTTTGAAACCCCCTTCGGGGGAATAAGTAGCATCTTATGGCGTCTCCCAAAGGATAGACCAAGTATACAATCCTAATATTGGCAACTGTTTGGGCTAACATTATACAGTGGTGTGAAAAAATGTTTGCCCCCTTCCTCATTTCCTGTTCCTTTGCATGTTTGTCACACTTAAGTGTTTCGGAACATCAAACCAATTTAAACAATAGTCAAGGACAACACAAGTAAACACAAAATGCAATTTGTAAATGAAGGTGTTTATTATTAAAGGTGAAAAAAAATCCAAACCATCATGGCCCTGTGTGAAAAAGTGATTGCCCCCCTTGTTAAAACATACTATAACTGTGGTTGTCCACACCTGAGTTCAATTTCTCTAGCCACACCCAGGCCTGATTATTGCCACACCTGTTCACAATCAAGGCATCACTTAAATAGGAGCTGCTTGACACAGTAAGGTCCACCAGAAGATCCTTAAAAGCTACACATCATGCGAGACCCAAAGAAATTCAGGAACAATTGAGAAAGAAAGTAATTGAGATCTATCAGTCTGGAAAGGGTTATAAAGCCATTTCCAAAGCTTTGGGAATCCAGCGAACCACAGTGAGAGCCATTATCCACAAATGGCGAAGACATGGAACAGTGGTGAACCTTCCCAGGAGTGGCCGGCCGCCCAAAATTACCCCAAGAGCGCAGCGACGACTCATCCAAGAGGTCACAAAAGACCCCACAACAACGTCCAAGGAACTGCAGGCCTCACTTGCCTCAGTTAAGGTCAGCGTTCATGCCTCCACCATCAGGAAAGACTGGGCAAAAATGGCCTGCATGGCAGAGTTCCAAGGAGAAAACTGCTGAGCAAAAAGAACATCAAAGCTCGTCTCAATTTCTCCACAACACATCTTGATGATCCCCAAGACTTTTGGGACAACATTCTGTGGACCGATGAGACAAAAGTGGAACTCTTTGGAAGGTGTGTGTCCAAGTATATCTGGCGTAGAAGGAACACTGCATTTCAGAAAAAGAACATTATACCAACAGTAAAATATGGTGGTGGTAGTGTGATGGTCTGGGGCTGTTTTGCTGCTTCAGGACCTGGAAGACTTGCCGTGATAAAAGGAACTATGAATTCTGCTGTCTACCAAGAGATCCTGAAGGAGAATGTCCGACCATCTGTTCGTGTACTCAAGCTGAAACGAACTTAGGTTCTGCAGCAGGACAATGATCCTAAACACACCAGCAAGTCCACCACCGAATGGCTGAAGAAAAACAAAATGAAGACTTTGGAGTCAAAGTCCTGACCTGAATCCTATTGAGATGTTGTGGTATGACCTTAAAAAGGCCGTTCATGCTCGAAAACCCTCTAATGTAACTGAATTAGGACAATTCTGCAAAGATGAGTGGGCCAAAATTCCTCCAGGACGCTGTAAAAGCCTCATTGCACGTTATCGCAAACGCTTGGTTGCAGTTGTTGCTGCTAAGGGTGGCCCAACCAGTTATTAGGTTTAGGGGGCAATCACTTTTTCACACAGGGCCATGATGGTTTGGATTTTTTTTCACCTTTAATAATAAACACCTTCATTTACAAATTGCATTTTGTGTTTACTTGTGTTGTCCTTGACTATTGTTTAAATTGGTTTGATGTTCCCAAACACTTAAGTGTGACAAACATGCAAAGGAACAGGAAATGAGGAAGGGGACAAACACTTTTTCACACCACTGTATATCACTGCATCCTTCCCTTGTATCTCACCTTCAGGAGCTGGATCCACACTTCCCCCTTCCCCTTCCCAAAACCCCCTCCCCATCTACCCCCAACCCTCTTTCCCTCCACACCCCCCCCCCTTTCTGCTTATAGAAAGCACAGAGACCATCATATACAATTTCGTTTTTATGATTGCTGTTTTTTTATGTGCTGGAAAGTCTTTTTTTTGTTTCTGCTGTTTTTATATACCTGTGCTTGCACCCTATGATAATGGCCTATTGAATTATTTGTTGTGTACTACTCCATTTGCATTGACTGATAATATTTGATCCTTTTTGTACTTAATCTTGTAAAAGGAATATTGGTATTGGTATATTGTAAAACCCAATAAAAAATCTATTGGCATTAAAAAAAAAAAAAATTAGACACGCTCACATATATGCATTTTTCAGCTGCTACATTTTTGGAAAGGGTCAGGCACTTTTTTTCCCACAACAGATTGCGTTTTGCATGTGGTAGACCTCAATGGACCAGTACACAAAAACGCAAGTGTTGTGTTTTTGATACATGCCTTTTGTGGGGTTTATTTTCTTAACAAATTGTTAATAGTCAGTTGTTAAGGAGCAGGCGGCCCCCGCGTCCTTAACAACTAATGAGTTAACAGCTGTCAGTGGGGACAGCTAAGTGTAAAAAAATAAATTAAAAATAGCTGTCAAAGAAAAAATAAGAAAGAAAATAGCATGGGGCCCTTCAGGTCTGGTATAGATTTTTTTTTTTTTTTTTAATTACATTAAAAAAAAATCCCCCAAAATCCATGCCAGGCCCTTACCGAGCATGCAGCCCAGCAGGTATGGATTGGGGGGGGCGTCAGAGAAAAACATTAACATTTTCAACACAAGCTTTTGAGGATCATCCCCTCTTTTTCTACCAAAAGCTTGTCCTGAAAAGTTAACTGTTATGCTATGTTTACTCCTGCGGCCGACCTTACCAACCTTTTGAAACGTGATCTATGATAGATCTAATTTCTGAGGCATTTGACAGGTGGGTTCACCACCTATTTTAACACTGTAAAGCCCCCACCACTGTGCTGCAACTACGTGCATTGCATGCAGTTGCAAAGTGGTTGCCGCACAACCCCATTTACTTAATATGGACTGCATTTAGCAGTGGTATTGCCCTCCAATTGAGACAGGAGGGAACATTTTTGCTGTTGCCACATCATGTGTCTGTTGAACTGCCTTTGTGGTAAAAACGTGGCTCAGTGCCTTGTTTTTACCACCCCCCAACCACAAGTGTAAAACAGCCCTAAGTGCAAATAAAAAAGAATCCCATACAGTACTTTGTTGTAAGCAAACTAATTACCCTATGACACAGGGTTAAAGTGTCATTAAACCTTTATAATAAAAAAAACTATTAATAATTGTTATATTACATGGTATTCACATGCACTCAGTCACTATGAGATTCATTTTCTGCAAAAAAACCTGGTTGATCCTGCTGTTCTCTATCTCCACCGTCTCTCTGTGTCCCCAATTCAGCTATGTGCAGCTGTGCAGCTATGGTGGTGGCTCTGCACATGCTCAGATTTCAGTGAGTTTCTATGCTGAGCTTTTCCTCCCTATAACATCTGAGCAGCCCATGTCACACATGTGGGCGTATACACAGTGATAAATGACCGCCCACTCCCTCCCCCCTCCTCCATGCCCACTAACCAGCTAAACATAATAGAAAATATACAAATGCTAGCGCTCAGGATACAGGTGGAACAAGCACAACTAAAGTGGAAACAAATAGGTAAATATGGGACAAATCCAGTGGTAGGAATTAAAAAATAAAAAAATGAAAAAAATAAAAAAAGGTAGATTTGAGACGATTATTACTAAAAAGTGGATGTTATGACATCTCAGGGATAAGACACAATAGGGCTAGGATATTACATCTTGATTCACCTCCTTGTTATTCTAAGACACAGGCTGGAGGGGCGGGACACCGCCTGTGACTTTCAGAAATCCACCCACAACATGTTATTTCTACAAAATGATAAACATTTTATTTCAAATATATATTTGTATGACAATTTAAAACTGTTTATTGACATTATTTATTTATTTGAACTCTCTATTCCAAAGGCTGTTTTTTTATTTTTTTTGAACATGTGACCAGCAGCAGAAGACTAGACGCTCCTCCTGCTTATGTTTCCCTGCAGACAGGCTAGGAGAGAGCTGGGTCATGTGACAGCTGTATATCAATTGTAAATTAAACTGTGTATGTTTATTATCACTTTCAAGGACATAGAAAGTCTGTATTGAAAGACATGCCCCTGCAAGGATAGCCATTTTTCAATAACTCAGTGAATCATTTCTGAAACCTGAAGTGACTTTGAGAATATGCATGCTCATACTTCAATTTTGGCTAAGAGCTAGATGAAATCAATAACAGTAAGGCTTTTACATAAGCTCATAACTCAAATTGCAACTGGTTCAACTGACAGGGAAATCAGTCATGGAGTTGGATCTACACTGTGTCCTGTAGGAACATTGGGGTCAGTGGGAGGAACCACTGAGTTCTGCAAGGGGGGGGGGGGGGGGTTAATATATACTTCTTCTTTACAGGTACAGCTTTTCTGGGGAACTTTAATTTGCCAAAAATATCTCTTTATTATACCTATTGATTGGATAGTGGCATGAATTCCTTCCAACTGTTCACAAAGCCCTACTTTTTACCAGGGATAGGAGCTTGTGTGTAAACATACACTCACTGGCCACTTTATTTATTTAGGTACACCTTGCTAGTACTAGACTGGACCCCCTTTTGCCTTCAGAACTGCCTTAATTCTTCATGGCATAGATTCTACAAGGTGTTGGAAACATTCCTCGGAGATTTTGCTCCATAGTGACATGATAGAATCACGCAGTTGCTGCAGATTTGTTGGCTGCACATCTATGATGCAAATGTCCAGTTCCACCACATCCCAAAGGTGCTCTATTGGATTGGGATCTGGTGACTGTGGAGGCCATTGGAGTACAGTGACCTTAGTGTCATTTTCAAAAAAAACAGGGTGAGATGATTTGAGCTTTGTGACATGGTGCATTATCCTGCTGGAAGGAGCCATCAGAAGATGTGTACACTGTAGTCATAAAGGAATGGACATGGTCAGCAACAATATTTAGACAAGGTAGGCCATGGAGTTTAAATGATGCTCAATTGGTACTAAGGGGCCCAAAGTGTGCCAAGAAAATATCCCCAACACCATTACACCACCACCACCAGCCTGAATCATTGATACAAGGCAAGATGGATCCATGCTTTCATGTTGTTTACACCAAATTCTGACCCTACCATCTGAATGTCGCAGCTGAATCGAGACTCATCAGACCAGGCAACATTTTTCCAATCTTCTATTTTGGTGAGCCTGTGTTAATTGTAGCCTCAGTTTTCTGTTCTTAGCTAACAAGAGTGGCATCCGGTGTGGTCTTCTGCTGCTGTAGCGCATCAGCTTCAAGGTTCGATGTGGTGTGGGTTCAGAGATGGTATTCTACATACCTTGTTTGTAACGAGTGGTTCTGTTGTCTTTCCATCATCTCAAACCAGTCTGCCCATTCCTCTCTAACCTCTGACATCAAAAAGGCATTTTCCTCCACACAACTAACGCTCACTGGATATTTTCTCTTTTTCAGACCATTCTCTGCTAACCCTAGAGATGGTTGTGTGTGAAAATCCCAGTAGTTTAGCATTTTTTTAAAATACTCAGACCAGCCCATCTGGCACCAACAACCATGCCACGTTCAAAGTCACTTAAATTCCTTTTCGCCTCCCAGTCTGAAGCTCAGTTTGAACTTCAGCAAGTCATCTTCACCACGCCTAGATGACTAAATGCACTTAGTTGCTGCCATGTGATTGGCTGATTAGCAGTTTGTGTTACCAAGCAATGGAACAGGTGTACCTAATAACGTGGTGGGTGTGTGTATTTTAAAAGTGTGACTTCAAGCAAAACAGCGTCCACGCCTGGCGATTGGTCACTTAGGCCCAAGCGTTATGCCATGGAGAGCTCACATGCTCCCCCATACCCAGAATCCCCATTTAGGCAAAGAAGTGAAGTTTCAGATAAAGCAGATAGAAGAGTAATTGTCACGATCAGGCGTCAGGCTTGAAGACCAGTTGCTATAGCAATTGCAGGACTACCACCGACAGGCAGAATAGGTACACAGGCAGTCACCCTGGCAGATGACACAGGCTCACCTGAGGTGCGGTGTCTAAGTACTAACCAGTGTTCACCAGAGCTCCTGATGGTGGAGATGGATTTAACTGCGTGCTAGTACCAGGTCGTGGTCCTCAGGTTTGCCCCACATGGGTGTGAGCAAGCCGGGGTCCATAAGTGGATGAGCAGATAAGGATAAAACAACAGAGTGGTCAGTAAACAAGCCAAAAGGTCGGTAACGAGTAGTTGCAGGTTGGGCCAAAAGGTCGGTAACGAGTAGTTGCAGGCAGTTGAGTAGTCAAGGAACAAGCCAAGGGTCGATCACAAGTGGTAGCAAAATACAGACGGCAGCAGGGACGACACGCGCAAGGCACTGGCTGAGAAGGCACAATAACCTGGCAAAGAGGAACTGCTGAGACAAGGCTTATATAGGAAGTTCATGGGAGGAGCAAGGAGTTCAAGGTTCAACAGTAATCAAGACACAAGGCAGGGTTGTCCAATGGATCAGATAGGATTGTCCAATAGATCAGGCAGGGGGCTGTGCAGCATAGCTCAGTGGGATGAGTCAATGGCAGACACCAAAGAGGTCCCTGGTTCAAGTCCAGGTCCTGATAGCAATAGGGCAGGGGAGTGCATACCAGGGGTCTTCAAAACTACAGCCCCCCAGTTGTAACAGAATGACGGCGGGGAAGTGGTTCTGTTATCCTGCCTGGGCATCATATGACGTCCAGCAGGATAACATGCCTGCGCGCGCCTGCAGGCGATCGAGAGTGGCGTGTCAGTCTGAAACGATTGTGACACGTGATCAGCTGTGACCAATCACAGCTGATCATTGCGAGAACCATGGAGGTGCCGGTAAACGGCATTCCTCGGTTCGTGCTGACAGGGAGAGCCGATTGGCGGCTCTCCCTGTCAGAGGGGGGGTCTGTGCTGATAAAAAATTGTACCCATAAGCTGCCAATCGGTGTCCAGTCAGTGCCCCATCATAACCTCCTGCCAGTCCCAAATAGTGGCAATCAGTGCCCAGCATTAACCCCTGTCAGAAACTGTGCCATCTATTAGTGTCCATCAATGCCACCTGTCAGTGCCAATCAGTGCCACCTATCAGTGCCCATCAGTTCCCATCAATTCTACATATCAGTGCCCGTCAGTGAAGGAGAAAACGAAATGTTATAACAGAAACGAAGAAAACGTTTTTTTTCAAAAATGTTGGTCTTTTTTAGTTTGTTTAGCAAAAAATAAAAACCGCAGAAGTGATCAAATACCACCAAAAGAAAGCTCTATTTGTGGGAAGAAAATTATAAAAATTTAGTTTGGGTACAGTGTTGCATGACTGCGCAATTGTCATTCAAAGTGCAACAGCACTGAAAGCTCAAAATTGTCCTGGGCAGGAAGGGGCAAAAGTGCCTGATATTGCACTGTTGTCATCATAGCGTAGACACTTTTAGCATAGCTCCCAACTGTCCCTGATTTTGAGGGACTCTCCCTGATTTGGAACAAAGTCCATCTGTCCCTGTTTACTCCTCATTTGTCCCTGATTTTGGTCTCATCTATATAGTTGTATATAAAATGCACTACTTATGTATCAAAAAGTGTTTCCCAGCGCTAAACCTCTCATCCAGTTTCTAAATTGCTGCATTTGTAAAATCCAACAGCCATTATAAAGGAATAGTAGTGGTAAAAAGCAGTTGTGTGTTTAACTAATCATTTTTTTTTTACAATTCTCCTTTAAGGGGGGTGTGGCAGGGGGTGTGTCCTATGCCTACATGCTTTTGCTATCATCATTCTCCCATCTCAGAAAGTTGGGAGGTATGCTTTTAAGACCAAGTCAGGTTAGCTTTAAAAAGAGATACAGAAGTATATTCAGGCACTGCATTGTGGGAATCCTATATAAATATCCTTCATCTATTCCTTGGCTTTTGATTGGCTATTGTTCATCAAATACGAAGTGGGAGGGGAGACAGAATCCTCAGCAGGATGGGCAAAACAGCAGGATCTGTTTCATTTAGGAATCCTATTTTATAGCTGGTGTTGGATTATCTAACCAGTATACAGTGCATTGCTACTATCTGCTGAGTTTTATTACCAAAGTGACTACTCTGTGTGAAATCATTCAGGCATGTTACAGTTCATTACCCATAGCTCAGGACTCAGTTTTCCTATCTCTGCAGCTGCCTGAGTGCACCGCCAAGGGTTTATGGAACACAATGCAGAGCTGTCATTAGCAGGAATGCTTTCTTCAAGGCACAGAGGTTTATTTGACACAAGGGACTTTGATGCGAAATCAGTAAAAAGAATACTTATATGGAAAATAGCCATAATGTTTTAGTATTTTCTTCTCTTTTGTCTTTTAATTTGGTCCCACATGTACTTTTTTTTTTTTTTTATAAGAACATGTACAATCATAGTACACAGTTAAGCTATTCAAATATTAATTTGATGATTGATTAAGCCATGTATCTTTGAGCCAGCAGTGCTCAAACCAAAGTCTGCAGACTTCTTGTATATGGTTGATACGGCCTGAAATGTGGCACTACATTTCTTCTGACTCTGCTTTTTAGAAGCTGGCAGACGGGTGCAGAGGGGATGAAGGTGACAGGGGTGGGGTGGTAGGAAGCTGGCAGATGGGTGCAGGGGGGGTGAAGATGACAGGGGTGGGGTGGTAGGAAGCTGGCAGATGGGTGCAGGGGGGATGAAGATGACAGGGATGGGGTGGTGGGAAGCTGGCAGATGGGTGCAGGGGGGGGGTGAAGATGACAGGGGTGGGGTGGTAGGAAGCTGGCAGATGGGTGCAAGGGGGATGAAGATGACAGGGGTGGGGTGGTAGGAAGCTGGCAGATGGGTGCAGGGGGGATGAAGATGACGGGGGGGGTGGTAGAAAGCTGGCAGATGGGTGCAGGGGGGATGAAGATGACAGGGGTGGGGTGGTGGGAAGCTGGCAGATGGGTGCAGGGGGGATGAAGATGACAGGGGTGGGGTGGTGGGAAGCTGGCAGATGGGTGCAGGGGGGGTGAAGATAACAGGGGTTGGGTGGTAGGAAGCTGGCAGATGGGTGCAAGGGGATGAAGATGACAGGGGTGGGGTGGTAGGAAGCTGGCAGATGGGTGCAGGGGGGATGAAGATGACAGGGGTGGGGTGGTGGAAAGCTGGCAGATGGGTGCAGGGGGGATGAAGATGACAAGGGTAGTGTGGTGGGAAGCTTGAAGACAGATGCAGGGTGGATGAAGATCACAGTGGTGGGGTGGTAGGAAGCTGGCAGATGGGTGCAGGGGGGATGAAGATCACAGGGGTGGGGTGGTGGGAAGCTGGCCTATGAGTGCAGGGGGGATGAAGATGACTGGGTGGGGTGGTAAGATGCCAGGCACAGAGAGATGATTAGGAGGATAATGGTGATGACAGGGGGTCAGTAGGTGGCATCATATGCCGGATGGCATACATATCATCAGGGCTATATGTGTGGGGCGGCTGGCAGCAGTGATTATCGGGATGCCCTCGGTCAGGAGGTGATGTCACAGGATGTGTCAGGCACTCTGTACCTTGAAGCTCCGGCAGGCAGGCTCCCCGATGATCGCCAAGCGCTTGCTCTGGCAGTGGCAGGTCCTCCATTACAGACCGTCCATCCTGGATAGTGGATCAGAGTGAGAGCTGCTCAGCCGCTGCTGGCATTATCCAGGCTCTGCACATGGCAAGAGATCCTGGCAGAAGGGGAGGAGGCGGGGAAGGGGAGTACATGGAATCACTCACTGACCCTGGGACCTCGGGCAGTGCTCAAGTGAACAGTCTGCCCCTGGCAGGGGAAAAGTAGTAGCAGGCAGAGAGATGACCCTGGGGACACCAACTGGGGGACATTTCCTCCCATGCATACATTAGGCAAATTAGGCAGCCGCAAGGCCCCTGAAAGTGTGAGGCCTTAGGCAACCGCCTAATTAGAGAGCCACCTCTGCTACCAGACAGTAGATCTGCAGCTCTGCCATGTAATATTGCAGTCTTGTGCCTCCTTTGCTCTTCTATACCACCTTCTTTGTAGTGAAAAGAAAGTACAGACTCACCCATCAGCTATTCAGGGGACAGTGATCGGAGTAGTAATTGCTGACTTGTGTTGTCACCAGCTTCTATTCTAGTTTTACTCCCCTGAGGAGCTGACAGGCAGGTCAGGCCTCAGTTGTCTTAGGGCGACTAGTATAGTAGTTGGCTTGTGTTGTTGTGGGCTTGTGTGTTTGTGAATCACAATACTCTTCTCCAGCGCACTGTCATTCACAACAACACAAGTTGCCAGCTATTACTATAGTATTTCTCCCCTGAATAGCTGGCAGCTGGGTCTGGGCTCAATGTATTCTTTCAGTTCTTTTACAAAGAAATCCTTTCTGCAGGTAGAAGGAAGTTTGCATATGAGAGCAGAGGGGGCACAGGGCTGCAAGATGAAAAGGCTGCAGAATAAAGAGGGGAAGGTAGCCTCAGTGCTGACTGTAACTCCCCCATAGGAACATCCATAAATGGTCCAGCACTGACAGAAGAGAAATATTTTTTTCAAAACCATGTGTACGTATATACACTGTGTCTGTGTATATATATTATGCAGTATATATATATATATATATATATATATATATATATACTGTGTATGTGTGTGTGTGTGTGTGTGTATATATATATATATATATATATATATATATATATATATATATATGTGTGTGTGTGTGTGTGTGTGTGTGTATATATATACACACAGAGTGGGAAACACATTTAACATTAGTTAAAAAAACATTTAACCTGAAAAAGAAAGATAAATTTGATCCAAACGAATTAAGGAGCACAAGCAGAACCAGTAGGGTAGAAGCACATGATTTTTCTCATCAATAACATACCCTACAATGAAGATTTTCAGAAAGTACCCAGTTCATTTTAGTTGGTCAGGGATGTAGACAGAGAAGGGCCGTTCTTCTTCAGGATTTTTAGATTATATTATATGCTTAAAACAATAATTCCTGTCCATGCATATACTCTGAAGAACAACACATAGGAGACATTAGAATAACACATAAGATATTTTTTTTCTATTACTCAAAGCTCTATTTTTCTTTACAGACTCAGAACTAACTTCACATTCATCTCATGCCTTCACTACTGTCTGCCTCCACTTAAAGTACTCCCATTTAATGCTGTTGCATAAGAGTTTTGTGTGAAAAGCTATGAAAGACACTGTGTGGGCTGAGAAGTGATTATCACCTGCTTTGAATATATCAGGCAGTGTGTATCTTCTTGAAAATAGTAATTGATCACCTCAGAGCCAGCTCATCGTTTTCTGTCTTAAAGTAGAAAGAAAGGCTAAACTATAAACCAACTTTGAAATGTTGGCTCTGCAGTGCTTCCCATTGCCCTGAATACATTTTCTAATTAAAGCGGTAGTAAACCACGGAATTTAAAAATAAAAATAAAATTCCCTGCAAGATAATGTCATAATGTGCTAGTATGCAACCACGGAATTTAAAAATTAAAATAAAATGACCTGCAAGATAATGTCATAATGTGCTAATATGCATCGCATACTAGCATATTATGAAATATTTAACTTAGAACGAAGCCCTCCAGCAGGGCACTGTCACCGCTCACAGGGCTTCCATCTTCACCCAGTCTTCTTTCCAGGTTCGTGGGCTCCGGCAGCATGACTCCAGCATGCGCGCTGGAGTCACAGTCATGGCACAAAGCTCTGAGGGAACTGCACGGGTATGCCGTTCCTTCAGTGCACATGTGCTGGTGACGTCACCGGCTGCCAAAAGAGAGTATATATATATATATCTTCTAAGCAGTGCCCTAAACTTACCTGTAGGTAAAAATCACAAAGCGGACTCTACTACCGCTTTAATTGCAATATCATTTTCTAATTAATTACAATATAAATACTCTTTTTTTAATGTTTTCTATAAAGTCACGTGACCACAAAGCTTTGGCTCTCATGTCCTGTACACACGGTTGAAAAATCCGACGGAAAAGGTCCGATCGGATTATATTGTCGGAAAATCCGATCGTGTGGGGGCTCTGACGGAAAAAATTTGAGAGCCGGATCTCAAATTTTCTGACAACAAAATCCGATCAGACTTTGTCCGATCGTTTGTAGAGAATTCTGATCGGACAAAGTGCCACGCATGCTCAGATCAAATTACGAGACCAAAGCTACTGGCTACTAGCCTGAACGTAGTCCCGTTGTAACGAACGAACGTCATCACGATCGGATTTTCCGACAACTTTGTCCGACTGTATGTATGCAACACCAGTTTCGGACAAAATCCGTCGGAAAAATTCTGACGTATTTTGTGGTCGGAATGTCCGACGGTGTGTACGGGGGCTCACTCTCTCTGAGCAGCTGGTACGGTTGATCTCTCTTCCCGCTAACAGCACCTTAGAGCAAGGCGGATGACAACTCTGTTCTATGAAATGGCCCTGTGCATTACACAGATGAGCCGGAGCTTTGCAATCACATGATTATATAGAACAACATTTAAAATATGGCATATACAGTGCAATTTATTAGAAATAGTACATTAAGCTTGTAATGCATTGCTCATGTGCTAACAAGGAACATGCTATTAGGAGTAGAATGAAGGCATCTTGACCCCATAGGGAAAGGGAGCCTTGACTGATGGGGGCATGGCCAGGAACTGGGCACGGTTCCATGCAATAAGTAAAGTAGAGCAAAACGATTGGCTACTTAGATATGGGGCGAGGAGGCAGAGTCTAAACACTAATAAAACTCCTCCCTGAGGTAACCGTATGAGCCTTGAGGAAAAGAGTTGCCTGCACTGCCGCCATGCTCTGTCTATGGTGTTTGTCACAGCTTTCTCAGCTGTTCTTTTTACCTTGTCAGCGTTCAAAGTTGCCTTAAAGTGATAAAGTCTTGTTTTCTTTTCATTTAAAAATAATAAACATGTCATACTTACCTGCTCTCTGCAGTGGTTTTTCACAGAGCAGCCCAGATCCTCCTCCTCTCGGGTCCCTCACTGGCGCTCCTGGCTCTTTCTTCCTGCCCCCACAGAAAGCAGCTTGCTATAGGGGCACTGAGTCAAGCCGCTGCTCTGTGTGTTCATTCGGACACGGAGCTCGACTCTGTCCCCTCTCTCTCCTCATTGGCTCACTGACTTTGATTGACAGCAGCGGGAGCCAGTGGCCATGTGGAGGGTCGGACAGTCGAGACTCCTGTGCAACATCGCTGGATAGAGATGGGCTCAGGTATGTATTAAGGGGGATGAGGGGGCCTGCTGCATACAGAAGGTTTTTTTTTTTTATCTTAATGCATAGAATGCATGGGGAATACCCAGCAAGGGGAAACATCCGATCGCCTCCGCCGCTGCTGACCGATATGGTTAGCGGCGGAGGGCACCGGAGCCCCTCTCCCGCTGGCGATAAAAGTGATCTTGCGGCAAAACCACCACAGAGACCTATCTTATTGGAAAGCAGACCGCCGGCCGAAGAAGAGGATACCGGGGGTTATGCCAGCTAGAGATATTCCTCTTCAAAGTTAGAACGTATATCGGCGTGCGGCGGTCCGTAAGTGGCTAAGGACACATTTAGTGATACAATTTTAGGGGGAAGGGTATGTGTTAGGTACCTGGGTGGAGAGCCTGACTTTGCTGGGAGAAGGCCTCTCTTACGGCTCTGGTTCGGGGGCCACTGGAGTGGGAACAGTGGACCCGGGAGCGCAGCGGAGTAGGAGTGCCTGGACTGGAGGCTGTAGCAGATGCGGGAGACAAGCAGGGGTCCCTTGGAAGCAGGAGCGGTGGAACCTGGCAGGTAGACGCCCAGAGCCCGGATGCAGGATGGTCCCCAGATGGCAGCAGCAGTCTTGGAGGCACGCAGCATGTGTGGGATCAGGCAGAGAATTGTCAGGCAGGCCGGGTCTGGTACACTGGGCAGACAGACAAGTGGACGTAGGCAGAAGCAGGGTCAGAGCAAGCCGGGGTCAACGTTAGGTATCAGATCAAGCAGAGTCAAGCAGGCCGGGGTCGGGGTAGGAGAAGGCAGCGGAGTCCAGAAAGCCGGGTCAGAGTTCAGGTTTACAGGATACAGACACAGGTTAAGGCAGGGTACAGCTGCAGACGGACAGCACCGCTCAAAGGCAACTGTCACTTTTTAAAAAGGGCCACTGGCGCCAAACCGCGCCGGCGCGCTCACGTGTGCGCCCGCGATGCGCGCGCACGCGCTTGCCGTGCACGCGCGCGCACCCGCGGCACCCGCCGGCGCGCACACCCGCGCTGATGCCTGTGCACTCCAGCGGACCCTGTGCGCATGCGCACATGCCGATCCGTCCGTGCCAGGCGAGCGGGTCCCTGACATTGCCCCCCCACAAGGGGCAACCTCCGGGTGCCCAACTGATCGTTCTTCTCGGGGTGCGAAGTGAAGAAGGCCCGAATTAGTCTTTCGGCATGTAGGTTGTCCTCGGGCTCCCAAGAATTACTTTCCGGACCATAACCTCTCCATTTAATCAAAAATTGTCTTCGCCCTTGTCGCCTTCTACAATCTAATACGGCCTCTACCTCATATTCCTCGTTCCCATCTATGAGGACAGGCTCAGGGGGACCGGTCTCCCTGTTGGGGAAGGGATTGGGTACCGATGGCTTCAGCAATGAAACATGAAAAACAGGGTGTACTTTCATAGTGTCAGGCAAGGACAATTCATAAGACACCTCATTGATTCTGCGTTTCACGGGAAAAGGCCCCAGAAACTTGGGTGCCAACTTCTTAGACGGACAGGCTAACTTTAAATTAGAAGAAGAAAGCCATACCTGGTCCCCGATTTGCAAATTTAGTTCTCCCCTTCTCCTTAGATCAAAGGATCTCTTACTGTCCGCCTGGGCTCTTGTTATGGTCTCCTGAAGAATTTTGCTGTTGCGGCTCAGAAAGGTTACGGTGTCCTGGACTGCTGGAACGGAGGATTCTGCAAGAAAATCTGGGAGAAAGGTTAGATGAAAACCATAATTTGCAAAAAATGGGGACTGTCCTGTAGTGGAGTGGCTGGCATTGTTGTATGCAAACTCCGCCAAGGGCAGCAGAGACACCCAATCGTCTTGCACAAAGGAGGTAAAACATCTGATGTATTGTTCTAGAGTCTGATTAGTGCGTTCTGTCTGCCCATTGGTCTGGGGGTGATAGGCCGAGGATAGGGCCAGTTCGATCTTCAAACTTTCACATAAAGCTCTCCAGAATCGGGAGGTGAACTGGACTCCCCTATCAGACACTATGTTGGCGGGTATCCCATGTAGTCTAATGATCTCTCTAATGAACACACGGGCTGTCTCTGCTGCGGATGGGGTTCCCTTGAGGGGCAAAAAGTGGGCCATCTTTGAGAGTCGATCAACGACTACAAAAATGGCCGTGTGGCCTTCAGAGGGTGGAAGCTCAACTATAAAATCCATAGTGATCATACGCCAGGGTCGATCAGGCGCAGGAAGGGGTTTAAGTAGCCCCCAGGCCCGGCCCCTAGTGGTCTTGCTTCTGGAACATACCGAACAGGAACTCACATATTTGGTGCAGAACTCTTTCAGACCGGGCCACCAGAAGGTGCGCTGCACCAATTCCAAGGTCTTGCGGGCCCCGAAGTGTCCTGCTAATGGGTGGTCGTGCAGAAGAGCTAGTACTTTAACCCGGATGGGTTCAGGGACAAATACCTGGCTATCCTTCCATAGAAGCCCCTCTCTGGCAGTCAATGAAATCCCTGGAGGGAGGAGCGGGTTTACAGATGCCTCTCTGATCTGAGACAGTAGGTCCGGCTGTAACAGAAGAAAACTACTTGCAGGCAGGATGGTGTCCGGGGGCGTTGGGTCTTTAGAAGAGTCGTACATGCGTGAGAGCGCATCAGGCTTCACATTCTTGGATCCCGGGCGGTAAGTAATGTGGAAACTGAAGCGTGAGAAGAACAGGGCCCAGCGGGCTTGTCGGGGTTTCAGTCGTTTTGCTGTTCTCAAATACTCGAGGTTCTTGTGATCCGTGTATATTAGTACGGGGTGGACTGCACCCTCCAGCAAGTATCTCCACTCTTCCAAAGCAGACTTGATGGCCAGCAGTTCTCGGTCACCCACATCATAATTTCTCTCCGCGGGGGAGAGTTTCCGGGAAAAGAAGCCCACCGGGTGCAGTAAGTCATTATTGCCTTGGCGCTGGGACACCACGGCTCCCACCGCTACCTCCGAGGCATCTACCTCCAAGATGTACGGCAGCGACGGGTCAGGGTGACTAAGAATGGGAGCAGAGGTGAAACGTGTCTTAAGCTTGAAAAACGCCTCCTGAGCCTCCGGGCCCCAGTGAAAACGTACATTCTGTCTTGTTAGCTGTGTGATGGGTGAGATTATGGCAGAAAACCCCTTGATGAATTTCCTGTAAAAGTTTGCAAAGCCCACGAAGCGCTGCACACCCTTCTTATCAGAGGGCGCCGGCCAATCTAGTACAGCTGTTACTTTCTGGGGGTCCATTTTAATGCCTGTTGGGGAGATCTCCAATCCCAGGAATTGGATGTTCTGCTGCTCAAAAATGCATTTCTCTGCCTTGGCGTAGAGTCCGTGTTGGCGGAGGCGGAGTAGAACTCGGCCTACATGCCCCCGGTGCTGCTCCAGTGATCTGGAAAAGATCAGGATGTCATCCAAGTAGACGATGACAAAGACGTCCAGAAAGTCCCTGAAAACCTCATTTATGAGGTGCTGAAAGGTGGCTGGGGCGTTACAGAGGCCGAAGGGCATGACCAGGTACTCGTAGTGCCCAAAACGAGTACGAAAGGCAGTCTTCCACTCGTCCCCTGATCGAATGCGGACCAGATTGTAGGCCCCCCTTAAGTCCAGTTTGGAGAAGATGGTGGCCGCTCGCAACTTCTGAAACAGTTCCGGTATCAGGGGAAGGGGATAACGGTTCTTCACCGTAATCTTGTTTAATTCCCGGTAGTCCACACAGGGCCGGAGCGACTGATCCTTTTTGGTTACAAAGAAGATACCGGCGCCTGCTGGTGAGGTGGAGTGTCGTATGAACCCCTTCTTTAAGTTCTCCGCAATGTAGACCTTCAGGGCCTCCTGTTCCTTCTCGGAGAGGGGGAAGATGCGTCCGAAAGGGATCTCGGCCCCGGGGAAAAGTTCAATGGGGCAGTCGTAGGGACGGTGTGGAGGCAGGGAATCTGCCCCTCATTTACTGAAGACATCCAGAAACTCGTGGTAGGGTTCTGGTACCACCTGGTCAAGGTTCAAATCAGAGTCCAGACAAAGAAGCGTGGCGGGTGGTGCCGAGGCCCCCTGCAGGCAATGTTCCAAGCAATAGGAGGATTGAAACTTGACCTCTCCCGTGGACCAGCTTATGGAAGGGTCGTGGGCCTGTAGCCAGGGGATGCCCAGGATCACGGGAAACAGGGGGGACGAGATCACGTCCAGGGTTAACAGTTCCTTGTGGTGAGGCAGGGAGGTGGTGAGCAGAGGAAGGGTCTCTTGAGTAACTTGACCCGATCTAATGCGGGAACCATCGGCAAGAAACACAGATAGTCCGTGGGCCTTTTTCCGGAGGGGGATGTTGTGCAGACTGGCAAAAGCGGCATCAATAAAACAGCTACAGGCTCCTGAGTCAAGGATAGCGCTGGTGTGGACTGTCTTTCCCAGGAACTGAAACGACAGAAAGAGAGCGATGTGGGTGGTGTGAACCGGCAAAGACACGGGACTGGAGGACACTGAGGAAAGGCACTTACGTGTCTTCACCGGGCATCTGCTCACAAAGTGCCCAGAGCCACCGCAGTACAGGCACAGGTTCAACTGTCGGCGTCGGGCACGTTCTTCCGGAGACAGGGTAGGCCGCATAAGGCCCAGCTGCATGGGTTCGCCAACATCTGGAGTGGGCTGGCTAGGACCTACCGGATGGGCAGGTAAGTAGCGGGTTGCAGGTAATGGAGCTCTTGCGGTCATCCAGGTTGGCCGATGAACTTGAGTAGACCTCTCCTGTCTGCGCTCCCGAAGCCGACGATCGATCTGAATGCTCAGGGTTATTAAGTCCTCCAGGGTATCCGGGGTACCCACCCGAGCGAGCTCGTCCTTTAGCCCATCGGAAAGCCCCATACGGAATTGATGCCTCAGTGCAGCATCATTCCACTGGGTGTCTGCGCCCCAGCGTCTGAAGTCCGTTACATAGTCCTCGGCCGCTCTGCGACCCTGCTGGAGCGCATACAAGGCAGACTCGGCTGTAGTGGTCAACTGGGGATCCTCATACAGTTGTGCCATGGCCCCAAAGAAGGATGAGAGAGACTGGGTCAATGGGCTACTTCCCTCCAGCAGTCGGTGTGCCCAGATCTGGGGCTCGCCCTGTAGTAGCGAGATCACAAACCCCACTTTGGTAACTTCGAGGGAGAAAGTCCTTGGTTGCAGGGCGAAGTACAGTTGGCAGGCGTTACGGAAGATCCGGAACTTGGAACGGTCCCCTGTGAATTTATCCGGGACAGGCACTCTTGGTTCCGGTGGTAGCATTACCACTGCTGGTGGGGTGGCAGGCTGTGCAGGAGGCTGAGGGGGTGCCGGAGCCGCAGCGTTGGCACCGGCTAGTTGTTGCACCTGCCCTTCCAGTCTTGTGTACCCATCTTGGAGGGATTGCACCGCCTGGGTGAGAGCTGCAAGGTGAGAGCAGATGTCCTTCATGGGGGAGGCTTCTCCCGCAGGCTCAGACATGGCTGTCCGTACTGTTAGGTACCTGGGTGGAGAGCCTGACTTTGCTGGGAGAAGGCCTCTCTTACGGCTCTGGTTCGGGGGCCACTGGAGTGGGAACAGTGGACCCGGGAGCGCAGCGGAGTAGGAGTGCCTGGACTGGAGGCTGTAGCAGATGCGGGAGACAAGCAGGGGTCCCTTGGAAGCAGGAGCGGTGGAACCTGGCAGGTAGACGCCCAGCGCCCGGATGCAGGATGGTCCCCAGATGGCAGCAGCAGTCTTGGAGGCACGCAGCATGTGTGGGATCAGGCAGAGAATTGTCAGGCAGGCCGGGTCTGGTACACTGGGCAGACAGACAAGTGGACGTAGGCAGAAGCAGGGTCAGAGCAAGCCGGGGTCAACGTTAGGTATCAGATCAAGCAGAGTCAAGCAGGCCGGGGTCGGGGTCGGGGTAGGAGAAGGCAGCGGAGTCCAGAAAGCCGGGTCAGAGTTCAGGTTTACAGGATACAGACACAGGTTAAGGCAGGGTACAGCTGCAGACGGACAGCACCGCTCAAAGGCAACTGTCACTTTTTAAAAAGGGCCACTGGCGCCAAACCGCGCCGGCGCGCTTGCCGTGCACGCGCGCGCACCCGCGGCACCCGCCGGCGCGCACACCCGCGCTGATGCCTGTGCACTCCAGCGGACCCTGTGCGCATGCGCACATGCCGATCCGTCCGTGCCAGGCGAGCGGGTCCCTGACAGTATGCAGTCGATGTTGAGTGGAATAAGAGGGCTCTAGGGTTGATTTACTAAAACTGGAGAGCGCAAAATCTGGCTCAGCTCTGCATAGAAACCAATCAGCTACCAGGAATTTTGTCAAAGCTTAATTGAACCAGCTGAAGTTAGAAGCTGATTGGTGATCATGCGCAACTGTAGCAGATTTTCCACTCTACACTTTTAGTAAATCAACCCCACTGTGTAGTACTGAAACTATTTGTCCTTTGTCTGTGGTTTAGAGGTCTGTAGATGTGATAAGTTGCTTTATAAATAGACATATAAATAGACCCCATGATATCTCCAGTAATACATTCTAGCATTCACGTGTGCCTATAGCAATACGATGGTAAAATCCCTCAAAGAAAGTGCCTAAAATATGACAGTCATTTATGTAACATTTGTGTAACATCAAATGCAGACAGTCTGTGGGAAATACACCAGAAGTTTACCTTGTATGGCCCCAGGCGGCCATGTGAAGCGAACAGCCTCAGATGATACACAGGGATGGAACAAATCTCCCTACATACGTTTTACATGCATATCTTCTGTCTTCAGCTTGCTATATTCTTTAGAATTCTAACATTGTGTTAAGAATTTTTACTTCCTCATTCAGCAGTAGAAGTGGATTCCTGGCATACACTGTGTGACAGCTGATTGGAGGAAAGGCACACCCCCCCCCCCTCCACATTGGCAGAAAAACCAAGATACTTGCAGAGCTGAGCTGTAAATAGACCAGCTCTCTGCTAATCTATTTATAGCACCCACCCCCACACAAATTTCAAGCTGCTTTTATGTCCTGTGTCAGAGAACTTGTCAGAAGTTATCATGCTGATAACAGAGGAATGGAGCAGCACAACGACACGGGACTCAGTGCTTTGAAAAGAGATAAGCAAATACTACATATATATGTGCCCAGGTCAGATTTCTTGAATTGGGTTTACATCCACTTTAAGGCAGTTTTTACTTTCCTTTGCATTCATTTATCCATATTATTATATGTTAATTGAAGGCATGGGAGGCTTATACGGATTGACAAAGGTGACATATCGCTCAGTTTACTTGAAAATGTTATCCTCAAGAACTGAGCACGACTGTCTGAGGGTGTTTGTGTTACAGTATTTACAATGGAGTCCTAATTTGAAGAGTAACTCCACTTTTGTTGAGAAAAAAAAAAAAAACATTCCCCTCTGGGTGATCTATGTACATTGCGGGATTTTAACAAACTTTGTTGCTGATTCCTACCTTTTGTTATTCTGAAGAAATAGCTGTTTGTTTGTCTGTGTCCATGTGCTAAGTGAATCTGTATGAGAGTGGTTTTATAATTGTCAATCAGCTGCTGCACCTGCAGGGCTCTAATGAGGGAATTGGCAAGGTCAGCATCCCTGTAGACATAATTTCCCTTTGAGAGTATGACATTTTTGTTGCAAGGGATGCTAAAAATCAGAAAATCAGTGAGCCAATAACACAAGCAGGAAATTATATTTTACATGTAGGCAAAAATGGTACAACAGCTCCAGGATGCATACCACTGTGACATATATGAGCAGGTTGCCATTCTGGAAGCTCACATTAGAGATCTGGAGGAGCAAGTTGCAACACTGAGCAGAAAGGACAACCTTGAATGGGGTCTTCTGCTCACTGAGAAGGTGGTCAGTGGGGTTGATGTGGAGGGGCAAGTCAGGATTATCAGGTTGGAAGATAAGTTAATGTAGCTAGGGGGAGTAGTAGGGGCTCACAGAAAGGGCAGTGCAGTCCTGTGTTTGAGCACCAAAACAAATTAGCCAAGTTGCGTGAAGATGTGGAGGTGGCAAATACGGAGGTGGCAGCACTAGATGTCACTGCTACCTGTAACAGCTGGGAGAGCAGACCACCTAGTAGGGGTGGTGAGGGTAGTGCAGGTAGGCCTAGACAGTTGGTGGTAATAGGGGATTCTATAATAAGAAGGACTGATAGAATAAATAGAATAATTTGTAGCCAGGATCGCCTAACCGAATGGTTTGCTGTCTGCAAACATGTGAGAGGTGTACTCACTTTTGTGAGATACTATATGTAGTCCATGTATGGGCACCTTTACATCACAAAATATGTGCAGTAACCTTATAGACAACCTTTTATAAATTAATTTAAAAGTATATTGTATGTCCTGAAAGGCCTTAGCAGAATAGTACTAGCATTAACTGTCCTGACAGGTTGCTCTGACAGCTTTGTCACTGATTCATGGTGAATTTTATGTCTTAGCTTTTCTCTCACAGTGAATAGCAGCATTGAAGTAAACTGAATCCACAGAGCTATGGGTATATAAATCTCTATGCCGGCTGGCTTAGTCAACCATACAGCAGCTCAATGCACCACATCACTATATCCCTGTAATGAGATTTTCACTAGTGTAAGCTTATCAGTAGCTCCTTCTGGGGCTTCCCAGTAAACCGTCATCATAAAGCACAATTTTCTTGGTTTGTTTCTGTGTAGTAATTGTATAAACTAACATTGGTAAAGACAAGCCTTACATGTTTCCAACATGCAGTAAAGGATATCATTGATTCAAATTTTTGGGGGGAAAAACGAACACCCTTATTCCATCTTCAGTCATTCTTTATTTATATATGTATATATATATATATATATATATATATATATATATATATATATACTGTGCCTTGAAAAAGTATTCATACCTCTTGAAATTTTCCACATTTTGTCATGTTACCACCAAAAACGTGAATGTATTTTATGTGATAGACCAACACAAAGCGACACATAATTGTGAAGTGGAAGGAAAATGATAAATGGTTTTCAAAAGTTTTTACAAATAAATGTCTGAAAAAGTGTGGCATGCATTTGTATTCACTCCCCTTTACTCTGATACCCCTAACTAAAATCTAGTAGAACCAATTGCCTTCAGAAGTCACCTAATTAGTAAATAGAGTCCACCTGTGTGTAATGTAATCTCAGTATAAATACAGCTGTTCTGTGAGGTTTGTTAGAGAACCTTAGTGAACAAACAGCATCATCAAGGCCAAGGAACACACCAGGCAGGTCAGGGATAAAATTGTGGAGAATTTTAAAGCATGGTTAGGTTATAAAAAAATATCCCAAGCTTTGAGCATCTCACGGAGCACTGTTCAATCAATCATACAAAAATAGAAAGAGTATGGCACAACAGCAAACCTACGAAGACATGGCCGCCCACCTAAACTGACAGGCCGGGCAAGGAGAGCCTTAATCAGAGAAGCAGCCAAGAGGCCCATGGTAACTCTGGAGGAGCTGCAGAGATGCACAGCTCAGGTGGGAAAATTTGTCCACATGACTACTATTTCGACAGCAAAGGTCGGACGGAACGAATCCGTCGGACAATTCGATCGTGTGTGGGCTTCATCAGACCTTTGTTGTCGAAAAATCAGACGGACTTTAGATTTAGAACATGTTTCAAGTCCAAATCCATTTGTCTGTATGCTAGTCCGACGGATGAAATCCAACGCTAGGGCAGCTATTGGCTATGAACTTCCTTATTCTAGTCCGGTCGTACGTCATCACGGTCGAATCCGTCGGACTTTGGTGTGATTGTGTGTGGCCAAGTCCGTTCATTCGGAAAGTCCGTCGGGATGACCATCGGACCTAGTCTACCGGAAAGTCCGGTGGTGTGTACACGGCATTAGTCGTGCACTCCACAAATCTGGTCTTTATGGAAGAGTGGCAAGAAGAAAACCTTTGTTGAAAGAAAGCCATAAGAAGTCCTGTTTGCAGTTTGCAAGAAGCCATGTGGGGGACACAGCAAACATGTGGAAAAGGGTGCTCTGGTCAGATGAGACCAAAATTTATCTTTTCGGCCTAAAAGCAAAACGAAATGTATGGCAGAAAACTAACACTGCACATCACCCTGGACACACCATCCTCACAGTGAAGCATGGTGGTGGCTGCATCATGTTGTGGGGATGTTTTCCTTCAGCAGGGACAGGGAAGCTGGTCAGAGTTGATGGGTAGATGGATGGAGCCAAATACAGGGCAATCTTAGAAGAAAACCTGATATGCCGCGTACACACGGTCGGAATTTCCGATGGAAACAGTCCAATGGGAGCTTTTCATCGGATTTTCCGACCGTGTGCATAGGTCTTTTTCTTTGGATTGAGAACCTGTTCTTAATTTTTCAGACGGAAAACCTTTCTATCGGATTTTCCGATCGTGTGTATGCAATTCCGACACGCAAAATTCCGACGCATGCTCGGAAACAATTCGATGCATGCTCAGAAGCATTAAACTTTCCTTTTATAGTGCAGTCTAACGTTTTTTAAGGCGTAGTGTTATTGACCGTCGGAATTTGGTGTGACCGTGTGTAGGCAAGACAGTTTGAGCGAAATTCCGTCGGAATTCCGACGGGAAAACCATCAGAGCTTTTTCCGACGAGAATTCCGACTGTGTGTACGGGGCATTAGAGTCTGTAAAAGATATGAGACGGGGGCCGAAGTTCACCTTCCAGCAGGACGACCCTAATCATACGGTGAGTGCACTCTCCGTCCAATCTGACAGAGCTTTAGCTATTTTGCAAAGAAGATGGTCAAAAATGTCACTCTCTAGATGTGCAAAGCTGGTAGAGACATCCCCAAAATACTTGCAGCTATTGACTCAGGGGGGCTAAATACAAAGGCAAGCTACACTTTTCACCTATTTATTTGTAAAAAAAATTGAAAACCATTTATCATTTTCCTTCCACTTCACAAAGGCACTGTATATATTGTTGTGAAAAATTAATTGCCCCACCCCTTGCTAAATACTGTTTTTTATTTTCCTTGCATGTCCCCCTCGGATCTACAGCGACTGCACTTCCAAGTGCACTTTCAGTGCAATTTCAAGTGCACTTTGCACTTGTAGTTTGCACTTGTAGTGCAAAGTGAATTAGCCTTGCGTAAATAACCCCCATTGTGTTTTTTTCAAAATTGTCGCTCTTTTTTTGTTTATAGCGCAGAGATGATCAAATACCACCAAAAGAAAGCTTTATTTTTGGGGAAAAAAGGACGTAAATTTTG
Source organism: Lithobates sylvaticus (assembly GCA_028564925.1). Taxonomy (NCBI): domain Eukaryota; kingdom Metazoa; phylum Chordata; class Amphibia; order Anura; family Ranidae; genus Lithobates; species Lithobates sylvaticus. The sequence goes on from CM053026.1 coordinate 117,219,302, forward strand.
TTTGGGTACAGCGTCGCACGACCGCGCAATTGTCACTTAAAGTGACGCAGTGCCGAATCGCAAAAAATGGCCTGGTCATTGAGCAGCCAATTCTTCCGGGGCTGAAGTGGTTAAAGATGTGTGTGATTATTATAATAATGAGGTTTTCTAGTAATTCATTTAGCTGCTTTTTCTTCTCTGTTTCAGCTTTATAATCAATCACTCTGAGTGATTAGCAAGTCTTGGTGATTTATTTAGTCATTCTTTGCAGGCAGCAGACTGAGAAGGTGATATTGAGTACGTTTCTGCACCAAGCTACTTATACTGTGGTTATAAATCTGAGAATTTGTGTTCTCTTCTAGCTGAGGGTTAGGTGACATTGAGAGGTGTAATATTATATTGAGTGTGTATTATCAGGGCAATGGGATTACTCATAGTGCATTTTCTCAAAGTATTGTCCTTGCTTTAGAGTTTAGAGTAACTAGTTAACCCTGAATTAACAATCATATGTTAATGGTTTGATGCTAGAAATTATTTCTCCCACCAAAATATTTTCTTTTTTTATGTATTTATATAGAAAATGATTGGCTCTGATGAGTGGTGTCATTCTCTATGCCTGTATTAGGTTCAGTGTAACTTTGGATTATGACTTTCATGTGACTTTTTACACTCTGTGGCATTGAAGTCGTATCAAAGTCGGACCAAAGTAGTGCAGGAACCTTTTCTAAAGTCAGACAGACTTATATAGTATCAGTTAAGATGGCTCTCATAGGGAAACATTGAATTTCAAATGTCATCCGACTTGAGGTCTCACAAGTTAGCTCCTATGTCGCATCAGTGTGAACCGAGCCTTAAGCCGCGTACACACGATCCAATAGTTGGCCAACAGAGCGTCAAACTATTGTTCGAAGGGCGTGTGCCAGGAACTTGCATACTAACGGCACACAATAGTCGGCCAACAAACATGAACATAGTGACGTACTACATGGAATTTTATGCTAATGTCGAGTTTGGTGAGTAGTGATTTCGAGCATGCGAGTTTGTACTTTGGACTTTTGTGTGATGGACTTGTGTACACACAATACCAAAATCTGACAACAGACCGTTGTCCACCGAAAATTTACTAGCCTGCAATCCAACCTTTATTGGCGGAAAGTTGGAAAACAATTGTCTGAAGGAGCGTACTAATGGTCGGATTGTAGGCAAACAGTCTGTCATCACACAATTCCCTTCTGAAAATCAGATCGTGTGTACAAGGCTTTAAGTGAAATTGTGGGTTGAGCCTTGGGCTTCAAGGTAATAGAGGGAATATTGCAAGCTCAATACTTGACACTTGTGGGTAAATCTAATAGCATCTGAAAGTGAGGGAGTTTTTTTTTACAAAAAATAGACACAAGTCTTAAAGTACAACTGTGACAGACCTAGCCGGGACACAGGCTTTTTGAGAGGACTAAATGTGAGCCTCCTGCCAACCGATTATGGGCCTGGATTTTAAGGGGCACAGGGTGAAGGAGAACCCCAACCCCAGTCAGATTCAATGCTGTATATATGTGTATATATAATGTGTGTGGTCTCATGCTGTTGGGACACACACTGTCAGATGCTAGTGTCATGAACTCAAGATGTTAATTGAGAGAGCTGATCACCGTGTCCTCTGTACAATGTAGGAGACGGTCCGTCTGTTACTGGTGGTCTCCTGCTATTGTGATGAAATGTCTTGTGGTGGTAATTATGATAATTTATAATCAACTGTGTTTAGCTCGGTGACAAGTCTGACCTGTAGTTTATGTTAAGTTGTTACAGGTGTATTGTTAGAGTAATATGAGGAGGAGGGGGGATCTCCTCTTCTACTGTATATAAATGTCAGTTTGGTTTTGTAATAACAGTCCATGCTAGCACTAAGCAAGCACTGTCTCGTTTGGTGCTTGGGAGCGGTTGGAATATCTGATATCTATATCCAGACTGGGAGGAAGTGATATATGATGAACGCACTCAAGAGGAGTGTAGGGACATTCCGTCACAACAACTAAGGGCAAAACTTTTTTTTATTTTTGGGTAGAGTGGAGAGGGATTAGAACACTTTTCTAATCAGTCAGTTTTTATTGCTGTCTGTGCTCCTGTTAAGGAGATTCACCCTCTTTATTTGTCCTGTTTACCATTATCATTGAAAGTAAAAGCAAAAACCTAAATTTTGGGTTGCCCCCAGAAAAGTAATAGAGGGGAAATCTTCCAATGGGGACACTAATCCTAGTGACCTGGGGGTCCCCAAGGATTTCTCTTAATTTGCAGAGATTTCCTATCACTTTCTGTTTGGCTGTGGGATAGGAAGTGAAGGTAAATCTTCGCAATGGGACACAGATAGCAAAAAAAAAATGCTCTATCCAAAAAAGTTTTGCCTATAGTTCTACTTTAACTACTTCCCACCCGGCCAATGTACATAAACGGCCGGGTGGGCGCTCTCTTCTTCCAAGTGGACGTTCAGGAACGTCCCTCAGAAGAAGGGGGATTGTGCGTGCACGTGCGCATGCAGCGGCGTGACCCCGATGTGCTCGTGCCACCCTGACATGGCACATCTCCGATCACATGACAGCCATGTCCAATCACAGACGTCATGTGATGTAAACACAGAGCCGGTTGCTAGGCAATCGGCTCTCTTCTCCTCACACAGAAGTTGTCGGTGAGGAGAGGAGAGGGGATCGCTGCAGCCGGCTGGTGATCAGTGAGTATGAGCTGTTTTTTACAGCTTTTTACTCACTGATCACCAACCTAGTGTCACCACACAATGTAAAACACACATGTCCCCAAAACACATGTCCCCAAATAATAAAAACACCTGTCCCCCACATATGTCCCACTAAAATCATATGTCCCAATGATTATCTGCACACATATGTCGGTGATCACCTGCGCACATCTGTACATGATCATTTGCGTACATCTGTCCGTGATCACACAAACCAATTATTATACACTTAACAGAATTTTTTTCACCAAAAACATGTAGCAGAATACATTTTGGCTTAAATTTATGACAAAATTTGATTTTATTGGATTTCTTTTAAAATATTATTTTTTAAATGTCCGCTCATTTTTTCGCTTATATCGCAAAAAATAAAAAACGGAGTCGTAAATAAATACCACCAAAAGAAAGCTCTATTTGTGCGAACAAAATGATAAAAATTTCATTTGGGTACAGTATAGCATTACCAGTCTGGGAAGGAAGTGGTTAAAGAGATTCTGTCACCTTACCCACTGATACTCTCTGTGCCAGTGTTCCTTTGTTGCCTTTTCATCAGACACCTGTGGATGTTGTGGATTTTAGTGCTGTGACATAAGTCTGTGGGAGCAGTGACCTCATTCCCTTTGTCATGTCTAGCAATTAGCTCCAAGACCCAAGCACTGTCAGATGGGAGAAGATGACCTGCGTCCTCATACTTGGGAGCACCGGGTGTAGTTACCAGCTGTGATGGAGGAAAAAACAGGGGGAGGCACTGGTAAGGTGCTCCAAAGGCAGATATAAAAGACACAGCTTTGTATTCATTAAAACATCCTTAAATGTGTTTTTAAATGCAACCAGTGTAGAATCTAGCTTGGTACCAACCTCTTGCAGTCAGTCAAATTCCATCATCTAATCATGCGTTGAATATATATATTGGGGGCACCTTTATCCACTACTAAGAACTGGGAGTTTGAATGGACTGAGCACATTTTTGCATTTTATGTTCATATTATTCATAATTCACACATTTATATGTACTTTATGTATTGATGGTTATTTATTTATTGTGTTATATGCAAGTTGTTTGTAAAACGGAGGCACTTTATTGTTATTTCTGCTTCATTATATTGAGCACTATTTAGGAGGCAGCGCAGCATCTTTCTTATTCTTTAATAGTTCTTCAATACTTTTTTATGTTCAGTTGTTTTCTGTCATTTATATAAAAATCTATTTTTTTCTGTAGCCTTATTCAGTGTCAACAATTTATTTTATTAATCCATATCTTAAAGTGATTGAATATCACATCAATTAAGACCAATTAGTTCTTTCAACTGATGCTTTGATTTGATTTTAAAACGAAAGCAGAAATTATGCATTTAATTTTTGTTGCTTGGAAAGCCTTGAATATAAACCAATTACTTTAAAAGCACTGCTCCCAGAAAGACCAGTGTGCTCTCTTGGTCTCTACTGGTTCTTTAAAACAAAAACCAATACATTATTGTACAAGTTCCACTCAAGGTAAAACCTTAAAAAAAAATAAAAATCTTTTCCACATCATTGGATTATATTTTACAGGATTGTGTGGTATTAGGTTAACCACATAAGGACCGGAAGGATTTGCCCCCTTAATGACCAGGCCATTTTTTGCGATATGGCACTGTGTCGCTTTAACTGACAACTGCGCGGTCATGCGACGTTGTACACAAACAAAATGTATGTCTTTTTTTTCCCACAAGTAGAGCTTTCTTTTAGTGGTATTTGATCACCTCTGCGGTTTTTATTTTTTGCGCTATAAACTAAAAAAAGAGCAACAATTTTGAAAAAAAAATATATTTTACATTTTGCTATAATAAATATCCCAAAAAATAAAGGCCAATATGTATTCTTATCCATATTTTTGGTAAATAAAATCGCAACAAGCGTATATTGATTGGTTTGCGCAATAGTTATAGCGTGTACAAAAAAGGGGATAGATGTATGCCATTTTTATTATTATTTTTTTTTTACTAGTAATGGCGGCGATCTGCAATTTTTAGCTGGACTGCAACACTGACAGATTGGACACTCTTGACACTTTTTTGGGACCATTGACATTTATACAGCGATCAGAGCTAAAAATAGCCACTGATTACTGTATGAATGTCACTGGCAGGGAAGGGGTTAACACTAGGGGGCGATCCCCATTCTGGCTCTCTGAGGAGCGATCGCAGGTCACCAGGGGTCATCGCAGTTTAGGCCGATATATATTCTTCTACATATTTTTAGTAAAAAAAAAAAATAGCAATAAGCGTATATTATTTTCACATAGGTTGGACTTGATGGACTTGTGTCTTTTTTCAACCTCAGCTACTATGTAACTTTGTATATTGATTGGTTTGTGCAAAAGTTATAGTGTCTACAAAATATGGAATAGATTCATGGCATTTTTTTTTTTACTAGTATTGGCAGCGATCTGCAATTTGTAGCAGGACTGCGACATTGTGGCAGACAAATCGGACACTTTTGACACATTTTTGGGACCATTGACATTTATACAGCGATCGGTGCTATAAAAATGCAATGATCACTGTGTAAATGTCACTGGTAGGGAAGGGATTAACACTATCAAGGGGGCGATCAAGGGGTTAAATGCCGTATGGGGATGGGACTGACTAGAGGAGGAGACATGTCATTGTTCCTGATTAGTATGAACAGACGATCTGTCTCTCCTCTCTTGACAGAATGGGTATGTGTGTGTGGGGACTGGCTCTCATGCTCGCAATCGCGCATGGCCGGCGGACATTGCAGCGGCCGACCACACGCATCGGGTCCCCTGGCTAGAGCTGCTTAAGGGGCCAACATACAGCTATGGCCATTCATGGGATCATGCCAACCTGCTGCAGTATAATGACGGCGGCTGGTCGGCAAGTGGTTAAGCTGTTACTGTTGATAAACAGCAGTTCTGCGTTCTAAAGGGACATTTTAAGATTTCTAATTTCTCAGTTGTTACCCAACCAGACTGGAAAGCAGCCTTAGTTACAGTATCTGGCCCTGTGCATGTGAGATAGTAATAGGACAGAGCTACTCTGTCACGAGAATTCAGCAATCCACTCAAGAAGCTATGGGCAGCTGCAGTTCAACTATTAGAAAATAGAAATACATAACCAGCTCTTCTGACCTGGTATATGTAGCATTGGCAGGACATGTGGTTTAGACCTTCTCTCTCTCTAATTTCTCCTACCAGGATCTTTTCCCAACAACCCCAGAATCAGACATAGTGACATACATAAATTTACATGACAGTGTGATACTAGCAGCTGACAGTAGAGGGCAATGTATCCCTACACATCGTTAAAGCTCTCTGATAACTTTCTCAGTAAAAGTGGAGATAGTCTTTAAATCTGAAATCCATACTATATAAATGTATTATAAATAAAAGAGTCATGTATAATCTTACTTGAATCTGGGTCTCCTTTGTGTATTTCTTCAATATCTGTATAGATAAACCAGCATGAAACAACTTTGCCTCTGTGTAGAAGTTTCCTGTAATAACGCCCGGTCACTGCTGCTCTCTTTCCTTGTGCAGGGTGACTGGTCTTTTATCTGCCCACCTCCTCATGTAGTTATGTGCAGGCAGCCTGTAGTAGGAGAACCTTCTGGATCCCACTTTGCTGCCTGTACAGGCTATGTGTAACACATTGTTATTACCGCTACATTTACAAGGTGATATCTAAGTTGATGTGTCAAGTCCCCCTGTGTGTTCTTTGTATTCTAGCAAAATTGCTTCTGTGGTGCATCTCATGCAGAATATAATCAACAGCCCCAAACAGATGCAGCCCAAAAGTCTATAACGTACTGTTCATTGGTCAGTGCGCTGGCTTAATAAATTGTATTCACTTTAAAGCCCTTCCAATTAAAAATGACATTTACACAGAAGTAATTTCTCCCTTCTGAGAGGAATATATACACCAAATGATCTTTACAAAACTTTTTAATATTAGTGTTAACTATTTATATTCCAATGGCTCATTTTAAAGCCACTGAAACTAAACCGCTGCAGCTATGGCAGGAAACGGTTAGTGGAACCTAAGGTACGCAGAGGAAAGTAATTAAACGGTTTCATCCATGACTGTAGCAGATAAGATAAGCACGTATTACAAAGGGTTGAAATACGTTCACTGCAGCTTGGATATATAGAAGAAAATGACTCAGCCGCAGATCATTAATCATTTTATCAAGGCCACTTTCTGCATTATGCTGTGATTGTAGCCAAGTAGGAATCTACATTCATTGCACTTTTTGTATGCTAAAGGGTGACAGGAATAAACCTGGAGTGCAGAGTCAGTGATAGATGGTGTATCGTCTGGATGGATAATAGATGGGCCACAAGAACAGCCAGGCTCAGCAGGTAACACTGACCTGTCACCAAAGGACAAAGAATAATAAAAGAATAGACTACACATGAAAATAGAAACACAAAAAAGATTGAACGTGGCATTGAGGTTGGCATGCAAATAATGTAGGAGATGACGACTTCAAAATAGTGTTCTTTTTCATCAGAAAATAACCAATGAAAACTACTTTGTCTGCTGATATACTATCGACCATATAGGCAGATCACCCACCAAGAACATCCGGTAGTACGTGACCCACGCAGCAGTTCTAACCAGTTTATACAACTGTGGGATATGGCAGACCAGCAGTGAAGTGTCTATTTCCTTTTGTCCTGAATGATAAAAAAGTATTTCCAGCATTGGCATGACAATGTCCACCTCTAACATTTAGCAGTGCTCCATATTGCTCAACAGCTAATCCTACATGGCTTCCAAATGATGCTTGAATTACTAGCTTCACCTGCAAAAAAAAATAACAGCATTTGTAAAGCATCCTTGCCAAAATCCACATGGTTATAATAAAAACATCTATCATCTTTATCATTTTTATATTGTTTATTCTGAAGAGGGTTACAGGCCAACTCAGAAGTCCTGGCAATAGACTACACTACTATGGGACTAAAGGGCATTTTTAAGCTAATTAAGCTAATTAAGAAATAATCAACTGTTTTTTGGGACTACCTTGTGGTCTTTCAGGTCAGGTGTGGAATTTTCAAGAAAGATGTCCCAAAAAGACCCACAAACAACTTTACTAGAAAATGACTGTCAGTTAAACAAAATGTCCTCATACATTCTTGTTTTTACACATAAGCGCCAAAACTGGAAGAGTGAGTAAAACCGGATGACAGGTACTAAATATGGATGTGGTTAAGTGGCCTATTGGGGAATCGGAGAAAGTAGAGAGAAGGGCAACCAAACTGATAATAGGCAAGAAGGACCTCAGTTATGAGGAAATATTAGCAAAACTGAATTTATTCACTCTTGAGATCATGCCATGAAGGGGGATAAGCTCACCATGTATAAATACATAATGGTCCATATAGTGAACTTGGTGTAGCGTTTTTCACTTTAAGGTCAAGGGAGTACTCCTAATGTCTGGAGGAAAATAGATTTAACCTCCGCATATGGAAAGGCTTTTGGACAGTAGGGCCCCATTCACACCTACGTGGCACAGGTTTTTTTTCATGCATTTTTCTGCACGTTTGTCACGTGACAGCATAGGGCAGCCCATTCATTCGAATAGGCTGTCCTACACATGACAAATGTAGCTCCTACACCTTTTTGCCAGTGAGCCTTGCACATTTTTTTTAAAGCACATTTTCACACATTTTCGTGAAAAAACGTGTGGCTACTAGCACCATTGCTGGAACACAAACGTGTGAGTGGAGCCTATGAGCTGTGAAAATGTAGAATAAACTCCCTCAATAACTAGTTCTGGCCAGCTCAGTTGATTTAGAGCTGATCGAAATCACACAAAATATAACTTGATATTAACATTTATAGGTGATAATACCTTGGATTGTTGATCAGGGAGGTATCTGATTGCCTTTGGGTGATGAGAAAGGAATATGTTTCCTCCTTGCTGGAGCAAATCGAACCATGCTTTATTGTTTTTTATTTTGTTTTGTTTTTTTTTCCATTTGTTCCATTTGTGGGTATAATGTTCTGTATATGGAGGTTTTCTGCTTATTGCAGGTTTATTTATTAATTGATTTATTTTCTATTGTTATAACTATACCCTACTGTATATGGCCTAATGGCAGTGACTCAAGTTAACTACATTTGTATTAAAATGTTGACAGTATATCAATTATATAACAAATGAATGTTTTTATTTTTTTCACTAGGATGGAGTTTCAGCATGGGATCAGCCTATCAGTTCCACAGCTGGAGGGTGTTTGTCATTGTGTGCGCCCTGCCTTGTGCATCTGCTGTAGTGGCCCTCACCTTTATGCCTGAAAGTCCACGCTTCCTATTGGAGGTGAGAATAGATATTGCATGTTGGTATTTTTCTAAATATTCTATTCAAAAATAAAAATGTATAAGGTATATGAGGTGATGGCTTAGCATCATTAAATGATATTGGGCTTTCAGCACATTATGTTTGTATCAGAGCACAGTAACGTACCCTGAAAAAGCAGTGCCTACATCATTATTAATGGAACTATCACACCAATACATGTGAAATGTGATGTAGTAAAATCCTAGGGCTTGCAGATTTTTTTGTTGCCATTATGTGCTGGGACAAGTATTTTGCCAGAATGCAATAATCTTAGTGAAATCCTCATTTTAGTATTGTTGTAAACCAATGGTCTGCAAGCTGCGGCTCGCAGGCCGGATATGACCCTTTGCTTGCCTTTAATCACTTAAGCCCCGGACCATTTTGCTGGCCAAAGACCAGAGCACTTTTTGTGATTCGGCACTGCTTTAACTGACAATTGCGCGGTCGTGCGACGTGGCTCCCAAACAAAATTGACGTCCTTTTTTTCTCACAAATAGAGCTTTCTTTTGGTGGTATTTGATCAACTCTGCGTTTTTTTTTTTTTTTGTTGCACTATAAACAAAAATAGAGCGGCAATTTTGAATAAAACACATTATTTTTTACCTTTTGCTATAATAAGTATCCCCAAAAGTTATAGCGTCTACAAAATAGGGGTTAGTTTTATGGCATTTTTATTAATAATTATTTTTTTACTAGTAATGGTGGCGATCTGCGATTTTTATCATGACTGTGACATTATGGCGGACGCATCAGACAATTTTGACACATTTTTGGGACCATTGTCATTTTTACAGCGATCAGTGCTATAAAATTGCATTGATTACTGTAAAAATTACACTGGCAGTGAAGGGGTTAACCGCTAGGGGGCTAGGGAGGGGTTAAGTGTGTCCTGGGGAGTGATTCTAACTGTTAGGGGGCATGGCTACGATTGACACTTCACTGATCATAGCTCCCAATCACAGGGAGCTATGATCAGTGATAGTGTCACTAGGCAGAACGGGGAGATGCTTGTTTACATTAGCATCTCCCCATTCTTCAGCTCCATGAGACTATCGCGGGTATCCCGGCGGCGCACACGTGACCACACGGAGGCAAATTCAAAGGGATGTACCTGTACGCCCATTTGCCCAGCCGTGCCATTCTGCCAAAGTATATGTACATGTGGTGGTCGGCAAGTGGTTAACTGGCCCTTAGGGCACTATTCCTTCCACCGACACTAACAATAGAGCACTATTACTCCCACCAACACATAGATGGGGCTCTATTCTTCCCAACCAACATCATAGATGGGGAACTATTCCTCCCACCGACACCGTAGATGGGACACTATTCCTCCCACTGACACCATACATGGGGCACTATTCCTCCCATTGACATCATAGATGGGGCACTATTCCTTCCACTGACACTAATAATAGAGCACTATTCCTCCCACCGACACCATAAATGGGGCACTATTCCTTCCACTGACATCATAGATGGGGCACTAAAATAAAGAGATATTCCCGCGCTACCAAAGGAAAGAAAAGAGAGTAGTTTGAGACACTAGTTGCTGCAAGCACCGAAATGGTCAATCCATAAACCACAGTGAATAATGTATCGAAATCAATAGATGGTGCTGTGCTCTGATAACACAAACAATGTGCAAAATTAAAGTGATGGGTGCTACAATAAAAAAATACAAACAATAATTATGTAACGTGCCACGTGCTTAAAGACAGTGGAAACTTCAATAGTTAATTCATATAAACATGACAAAATCCAAAAAATATAAGTAAAAGGAAATACCAAATGAACAGTGCTAAAAAAATATTGAATAATAGTCCCAGAAGATAAAATGTCCTTATTTGATAATAAAAACAGTGAATACACGAGTGTTGAAATTCCTCTGATATTCTGTGCAAATAGCAATGTAAACGTTGACTTTTGTTCTGTGAAAATATAGCAAACTTAACGGTGAATAATCTTCAGTGCAAATATTGCGATATAAACAATGACTTTTCTTCCGTGCAAGTGTAGCAAACTAAATGGGTGGATAATCTTCAGTGCAAATATAGCAATGTAAACAGTGACTTTTCTTCAGTGTAATATCACCTGAATGAGAGATGGCCCCTTACCTTACCACTGAAAGCTAACTGCGTGTAAATAAAGCAAATGCAGGTCCCAGATCCCACAGTGGATCCCTCTGCCGGCTTCCTATCAATGGCGTAACAAGGGGCCCATCTAAACAATCTCTCAAGGGGTGAGAATATATGACGTGTAAAGTTCTCCCACATAGGTACATATATGGAGAAAGAAGAGGTCGGTCCCAGATAGTGTAGTATGTAAAATAAAGCTTTTTCATTTAATAGATCCAACTGCAGTACTCACATTTAAAAACAAGATAGAATGCAAAACACCACTAGCAGCAAGCTCGCAAACTGATGTCACTTCAGATGCCTGTCTGTTCCGACGCCTAGCGCCACGATCACGTGACTTCATCAGGGAATAAAAGCAGGCAGTGGAAGTGTCTTTAAATAGCCTTAGTATAGGATTCAATCAGCGGCCATTCTCTAGTAGTCCAATGTTAATTCATATGGCGGCCATTTTTCTATAGATATTACATAGCGGCCATTTTCTTGTAGTTTAATGTTAAATGAATGGAGACATGGTAATTTTCCTTTGGATATTACTTAGTACCAAATCGTACGGCCGAACCTATGAAGTCTACCATTCCTAACATATTAGTGGACATGAGATAAAAGATCTAAGGCAAAAGCTAGCTAAGGGTAAATAATCTTAATGCTAAATGCATTAAAAAAAATATATATATATATATTTATATATATATATAACAAAGTGATCTGTAAGAGGTATGAAACCCATAGTTAAAAGAAGTGTATATAGATCGCTCAAGATAATAAATACCCGGCAAAGGAATACACAGGGATACCGGAAGTAAAGGCAGTGACATATGGAAGGAATAAAAAGCAAATAGAAATAAAAATACAAAAAGAAAGGCCATATCGGAGTAGGTAAATAAACCCAACAAGTAAAACTATATGTATCAGATCAGTAAAGAATAGACGAGAGAGGAGTTCCGTCAATGTAAATAGATAAAAGAGCAGGGCAAATAAACAAAGGGGTTGGGGTGAGTGCTCCCCATGTTAATAATCACTGATAAAGCAATTAAGGTCGAACTCGATATTTAACCCCCAGAGGTGTAAACATGTCCAAAATAAAAATCCATTTGGATTCCAATTGGCTGAGGGTCCTCACTTTATGGCTACCTCGCCAGTGTCTTTTGTATGGTTCAATGCCCCAAAATTTCAGGTGGGTGGGGTCCTTATTGTGACATACAACGAGTGTTTTGAGACACCATGTTTATCAAATACCTTCAGGATATTCTGTACATGTTCTCTAATTCGTACTTTAAGAGGTCTTTTTGTACGTCCAATATACTGTAGTCCACAACTACATTCCAAGGCGTAGACTGCCCCCTCAGTATCGCAACCTATGAAATCTTTCACCTCATATGTATTTCCTGTACTAGTGGATGTGAAATGAAATGTCTTTTCTTTAGGTCATTTCGTTTTTGTATAAGCAAAACCTTTGACTCCTCGACGGTGGATCTGGTATATTCTTGACAATCTTATCACGGATCATAGGGGCTCTTTTGTGTATACATTTTGGATTACTCTTGGTAGTACATCTTGAAGGTGTCTGTCTGTTAAAAGTATATGCCAATGTCGTTTTATGATTTTTTCAACTTTTTTATACTGTATATTGTAGTCAAGGATAATGATGAGTACTGTACCTATCCTGGATATCTGTTTACTCTTATCCGTAATCAGTTCCTTACAATCCATTTCAGCTACCTCTGTTATTTTTCTTTTTACATATTGGCTATCATAGCCTTTATTAACGAATCTATGACCAATTTTGTCAGCTGGAATCAGGAAGTCTTTTTTTGGGTGCAGTTTTGTCTTAGGCGCATTTGTTGACCTTTCGGGATATTGCAAAGCCAATTTCTATGGCGGCAGCTCTCTTTAATGAGAATGGTCCACCACTTTCACAAGAAGAAATTGGTGTGCTGGATAAAGGGTTAAAATATGCACCTACAAAAAACCTTGATACATTTTAAACCTATATAGGATCCAGAAATAGATTAGAAAGCTGAATATCAAGAAATACATGGTTGGCAATCCAGCTAAACCTAAACCTTCATTGATAAATGATGAAACCCTGCACAGTGAATTAAGGATTAAATCAATATTTAATCTCCCATTTAGCAACAATAAACATATTGAAGTGTTCAAGAAAGTAGATTTACAAGATCTAAAAGATCTGAAAATTAAGAAGAAGGAAGAGCCGAACTACATTAAAAGTGGAATCCAGAACCTTACAAAAAGGAAAGATGTAGTAATCCGTCCAGCGGACAAGGAAGGGGGGATAGTGGTCCTCTCCAAAGAACAGTACAATGCTGATATGATTAAACTACTTAAAGATGAAAGCACATACAGTCATTTACTCCCATGTTCAAATGTAGGAAGGCATTAGAACAAGTCGTACATTTATGACTTAAAGGGGTTGTATGCATTAAGATGAAAAACCTCCTGTGGTACTGCAGCCCCCCTCCCGTTTTACTTACCTGACCCCGATCTTTCGCCGGCCGGGAACGAGCAGACCAGCTCTAGCTGGTGTCTCGTGTCCTGATTGGATAGATTGATAGCAGCGCAGCCATTGGCTCCTGCTGCTGTCAATCAAATCCAATGATTTGGCGCCAGGGGGCGGGGCCGAGTCCTGCATTCTATGAATGGACACAGATGCAGGACTCGGGAGCGCCCCCGCACGGGTGTCCACTGTAGGAGAGAGCTTCTCCCACGTGGACACTTGATGCGGGGAGGAGCCAGGAGCGCCGCTGAGGGGCCCCAAAAGAGAATGTTCAGGGGGCCACTCTGTGCAAAACGAACTGCACAGTGAAGGTAAGTATGACATGTTTGTTATTTTTTTTTTTTTAAACAACGAAGCTTTACAATCCCTTTAAAAGGAACATACTGAATAAAAAAGAGGCCAAATTCATTATACCTGAATCGTGTCGTACCCCTATTATATACTCGCTACCGAAAATACATAAAGATAAGACCAACCCACCCACTAGACCGATAGTTAATGGGATAGATTACTGCTAGAATAGGCCAATATATAGATCACTACCTACAGCCAGCCATACTGAACACAAGAGCCTATCTAAGGGACACTAAACAAATGATACAAATTCTAGATGGGATACCAAATGAAGAAAGCCCCTGGATTATGGCTACAGCAGATGTCTCCTCGCTGTACACCATAATATTTCACCATTAGGCATGTAAAGCTATCAAATGGGGCTTAAGAACACATACTACATTACCCTGTACCCAGAGAAAGTATCTAGTCAAGTGTCTTGATTTTATCTTGAAAAACAGCTATTTTTGGTATGATCGTTAATACTACCATCTAAAAACAGGAGTTGCCATGGGAGCAAAATTTGCACCCAGTGTAGCTGGCCTTTTTATGGCCCAATGGGAAGAAGAATCTGTTTTCATAAATACAGAACTGGTGGTTTTTAAAAGGTATATCGACGACATCTTCATTTTATGGAAAGGCGAACAAAATAATCTGGTGTATTTTTTGGAAAGATTGAACGATAACGACAGAAACATCAGACTGACCAGGGATATCAGCAAGAAAATTATAGCCTTTCTAGACCTGGAAATTATCCAAGAAGAATGCACACTCACTTCAAAAACACACTTTAAGAATGTAGACAAGAATCTCCCAGTGGAGGGCTGCCACCATAGAAATTGGCTATGCAATATCCCAAAAAGTCAACTAATGCGCCTAAGACGAAACTGCACCCAAAAAAACGACTTCCTGATTCAAGCTGACAAAATCGGTCATAGATTCGTTAATAAAGGCTATGATAGCCAATATGTAAAAAGAAAAATAACAGTGGTAGCTGAAATGAATCGTTAGGAACTGATTAAGGATAAGAATAAACAGATATCCAGGATAGATACAGTACCCATTATCCTTGCCTACAATACACAGTATAAAAAAGTTGAAAAAAATCATAAAACGACATTGGCATATACTTTTAACAGACAGACACCTTCAAGATGTACTACCGGGTAATCCAAAATTTATATAAAAAAGAGCCCCTACGATCCGTGATGAGATTGTCAAGAATATACCAGATCCACCGTCAAGGAGTCAGATGTTTTTCACGGGTAAAGTTTTTTTTCTGTGGAAACGCTGTTTTGCTTGTACAAAAACGAAATGACTTAATGAAAAGACATTTCATTTCACATCCACTAGTACAGGAAATACATATGAGGTGAAAGATTTCATAGGTTGCAATACTGAGGGGGCAGTCTACGCCTTGGAATGTAGTTGTGGACTACAGTATATTGGACGTACGAAAAGACCTCTTAAAGTACGAATTAGAGAACATGTACAGAATATCCTGAGAGGATTCGATAAACATAGTGTCTCAAAACACTTTGCTGTATGTCACAATAAGGACCCCACCCACCTGAAGTTTTGGGGGATTGAACCATACAAAAGACACTGGGAAGTTTGACCTTAATTGCTTTATCAATGATTTTTAACATGGGGAGCACTCACCCCAACCCCTTTGTTTTTTCCCCTGCTCTTTTATCTATTTGCATTGTAAGAACTTCTCTCTCGTCTATTCTTTACTGATCTGATACATATAGTTTTACTTGTTGGGTTTATTTACCTACTCCGATGTGGCCTTTTTTAGTATTTTAATTTCTATTTGTTTCTTATTCCTTCAACATGTCACTGCAATTACTTCCGGTGTCCCTATGTATTCTTTGTCGGGTATTTAATTTTTTCTTGAGCGATCTATATACTTCTTTTAATTATGGGTTTCATACCTCTAGCGGTCTGTGTTTACAGATTGCTTATATATATATATATATATATATATATATATGTACATTTTTTTTTTTATTTATTTTTTAATGCATTTAGCCTTCAGATTATTTACCCTTAGCTAGCTTTTGCCTTAGATCATTTATCTCATGTCCACTAGTATGTTAGGAATGGTAGACTTCATAAGTTCGGCAATACGATTTGGTACTAAGTAATAGCCACAGGAAAATGGCCATGTCTCCATCCTTTTAACAATAAACTACAAGAAAATGGCCGCTATGTAATATCTATAGAAAAATTTCCACCATATGAATTAACATTGGACTACTAGAAAATGGCCGCTGATTTAATCATATACTAAGGCTATTTAAAGACACTTCCACTGCCTGCCTTTATTCCCTGATGAAGTCACGTGATCATGACGCTAGGCGTCGGAACAGACAGGCACTGGAAGTGACGTCAGTGTGCGAGCTTGCTGCTAGTGGTGTTTTGCATTTTATCTTGTTTTTAAATGTGAGTACTGCAGTTGGATCTATTAAATAAAAAAGATTATATTTTACATACTACACTATCTGGGACCCCTTTTCTTTCTCCATATATGTACCTATTTTTGGATAACTTTCCACGTCATATATTCTCACCCCTTGAGAGATGCATATACATCATCCTAAATCACTGACCAGGACACAAGTCTGTTTAGATGGGCCCCCTGTTACGCCATTAATAGGAAGCCGGCACAGGGATCCACTGTGGGATCTGGGATCTGCATTTGCTTTATATAAACGCTGTTACCTTACAGCGGTAAGGTAAGGGGCCATCTCTCATTGAGGTGTTATTACACTGAAGAAAAGTCACTGTTTACATTACTATATTTGCACTGAAGATTATCCACCGTTTAGTTTGCTACACTTGCACAGAAGAAAAGTCACTGTTTATATTGCTATGTTTGCACTGAAGATTATTCACTGCTGCGTTTGCTATATTTGCACGGAAGAAAAGTCACCGTTTACATTGCTATTTGCACAGAATATCAGAGGAGTTTCAACACTCGTGTATTCACTATTTTCTATTATCAAATAAGGACATTTTATCTTCTGGGACTATTATTCAATATTTTTTAACACTGTTCTTTTGGTATTTCCTTTTCCTTATATTTTTGGGATTTTGTCATGTTTATATGAATTAACTATTGAGATTTCCACTGTCTTTAAGCACGTGGCACTTTGCATATTTATTGTTTGTATTTTTTTATTGTAGCACCCATCACTTTAATTTAGCACATTATTTGTAATATCACTTAGGTGTCCTTTTACGAAGCAGTGAAATCTATTCACTGCTTCTTTTTCCGGCATTCACAGAGAAGATCTTTCTCCTCTGTGTGCCAGTTTATGAAGCGGAGTAGATCGCTTCACCCTTGGAGGAGTGGAGCGATCTACAAACGCTTCTAACACTGGAGAACGGCCCCTGATACTGGAATCACGTGAGACTTTACGAGATTACAATACCAGAAATTCCCAGAAACACCAAGATGTTAGTTTATTAAGCATTGATAGATTATCACTGCTCAATACACGGACAGACGGTGTGATTAATGTTAATAAAATAAAGAGTCCCATCCTACATAATATATACATGTATACACACACACACATTATATATACATGTATATACACACACACACATTATATATACATATACACATTATATATATATATATATATATATATGTATACACATTCATATGACAGGGGGACATGGTTACTGTCTTGGGGGGTCTGAACGAGGCATAAGGAAGTTAATTATCTTCCTCTTTCCTCCTCAGATCCCCCGAGATTCCCTCTTCACTCCCCGCTTCTCCACCTCTGAGTTGGTGAATCGGGGAGTGTGAATTCTGACACTGATCACCAGTGAAGCGCTGAGATCGCAGCTTCATAAACTGGCCGTTACTGTGTCATTCTATGAGGATTCTCCATGTGTGGAGATAATCAGCGGGAGAACAAGTTCAAACACTTCTCCCCCCGATTATCTCTGGTTCATAAACTGTGCTGGGGGATCTCTGCTGATCACTGCTTCATAAAAGGACACCTTAGAGCGCAGCACCATCTATTGATTTAGATAAATAGATGGGGCACTATTCCTCCCACTGACATCATAGATAGGGCACTATTCCTCCCACTGATATCAATGATGGGGATTATTCCTCCCATTAATACCAATGATGGGGCACTGTTCCTCCCACTGTTACCATTGATATGGCACTCTTCCTTCCACTGACACCAACGATGGAGGAAATTATTCTTTCTAATAACAACAATACCTCCTACTGCTCACAGGCATTATGCAACTATTTTACCTTCGTTGACCACCAAATCTGAGGCATTTTCTACTCCTGCTGCCCACAATCTAGCCCTTTTAAAGTCTAAAGGATAGTAAACTGTCCATTTGCTTAGGAAGTTTGAAGACCCCTATTCTAAACTTAGAGTTGATTTCCTAAAAGAAAAAAGGAAAGATAAAGAAAGTTGATGGTGATAAATTGATGATCATTTCTTGTAAAGTCATTATAGCTGACTTGTTTTTGGTTCTGTTGGCATTGATAGGTTGGAAGACATGATGAAGCTTGGATGATCCTGAAACAGATTCATGACACAAATATGAGAGCCCGTGGACAGCCAGAGAAAGTCTTTACTGTAAGTTTGTTAGCTGTCTATACCCACAGTTTATGCAAGGTTTACTTTATAAAGAATCTGCAGCAAAGGAGTTTACTCTTGCATGCCTAAATATCATAATTATAAAAAATAACCTGCAGAACCTTTCTGGTAAATCTCTGATTCTGCTATCCACTGAATATCATGCATTTAATGAATCCTGGAAAAAGAAAACTGTCAATTTGATTGGCCCAGTCCATCATATTTGGTGATTCGTAGATCACTTTGCATATAATGAGATGTATGTCATCTTTTTGAGCAAAAGGAAGACATCCAAAAAAATATATCAGACACAGTCCAGCATGGTCTGTCTCCAAGAGAACTCTGCTAACTGCAAAATAGATAGTTAAGTGGAAAAAATGCAGTTCTTTACACTGTTAGGCACACTAAAGTGCTAGGAGGAAGTGTGTGAGGTCAGAAAGTGCAGTAACCTTTTTCAAAATAATTGTTAAGCTGAACAGTCATTCTCTGGCAATCTAAGCAGTGCTAAATATGGGGATAAATATGTAAACTTTTGATAAGTAACCCTGTACAGTTTTACCATTTGACAGACTAGTAAGAGTCTTGGATAGGTCATATATAAGCCATATATTGCTGTATGGTTCTCCTGTTAAAAAAAATTGTAAAGTATCATCTGAAAGTTTTAGTGTAAATACACCTTTCTGGTACAATATTTTTTTTAAGATATGAGAAATAAACAGCTGTAATAATCCCATGCAGGGTGTATGAATGGAAGGCATTAAGGACAACTTAAGTATACTCATATTAGAGCTGGGCGATTTTCTAAAAAAAAAAAATCTGCGATAAAAAAAAAAAAATCAGCGATTTTAAAAAAAAAAAAATCTGCGATTTAAAAAAAAAAAAATCTGCGATTTAAAAAAAAAAAACTTGATTCACGATTCGAATCAAGTTTTTTTTTTTATGGACACCATGCCGGTCCAGAAGACCGGCGTCAGGAGTTTTTAGGCCCGCAGCTACTCAGGACCGGTGCTGTGTCAGCGCCGGTCCTGGTAAAAAAAATAAAATAGATTTGCTGAAAATTTGAATCGATTTGACCTCTAAACTCGATTCAAGATTCAAATCTTTTTTTCCCCAGCCCTAACTGATATAGAACACATTTTAGGATATAAACTGTTGGACAACAGTTACCCTCTGACCATAGCCAGGGGTCAACACAGGGTGTCTAAGTCAAAGGGCTCAGGGGCTAGACTGTGGATAAATCCATAAAGATTGGGAGAAATGAAACATAAACCAAGTGTCAGGTCCCCCTGTTGGGGTCAGGAGTGCACCGCTGAGGTAGTAGACCCTACGGCTGACTGCTGCGGATGGAGCTCTGGTTTGTTCAGGAAAGCAGGCACTCTGGAGCACCAACACGGATCACACTGGGAGCTAGAGCATGAGATTTCCCAGGGCACGGAATCTAAGAGGAAGCGGGTGTTCACCAGGGCCCCTGATGGTGGGGATGGGCTTCACTGCAGTCTGGCTCCAGGGCCTCCCAGCTCACGCTCATGGTAGACTACTGGAAGATAGAAAGAAAGCAGCAGACCAGGCCAACAAGGATAGTCAGGAGATAAGCCAAATGATCAGGGCAACAAGCAGATAGGGATAGTCAAAGAACATGCCAAAGGTCGGGATATGAAGCAGAGGAGGACAGTCAAGAACAAGCCAAGTTTGGTAAACAGGATCAGACGTAGGACACACAGCAATGAGCACACGGAAGCCAAACACACAATAATGATCAGCGAGGCTGGCTTGCAATGCACAGGTTAATATAGTGTTCCTAATTAGAGGCTGGGGTGGAGCCATGCTTGAGGGAAGATTACTAAAGCAGCCAGGTGAGAGGCAGTCAGTCTTTTAAGCTGATCACACAGAGAGCTAAGCAGACAGGAACATTACTGCAGATCCATGACACCAAGCATACAAGAATGAAAAAGGAGGGGGAAGAGAGAAAATAAATGGGCGGGTAGAAGGGGAAGGGGTCAGGTAGAGGTGGGAAGAGTCACACAAGAAAAAGAAGGGGGGAGAAGAGTGAGTAAATACACCTTTCAAGCTGAACCCTATGAATTCAGCTACTTTGTCAAATGTGCTGGCATACTATAAGTTAAGTCCAATAAGGTGCATACCACCTGTGGACTTATGTCTGTTATTTACATCGGACAGTTTTATGGAGCTTTGGGAGTACAGCTATCATTACACTCCCAGTGCAATGGCTGGAGAGATGCTGCTCTCTCACAAAGCAGCTGTTGTGCCTGCCCATTGTGCCTGCCCCTTCCCTCTGCTGTCCATTCACATAAGCCTTTGTATTTTCAAATAATACAAAGGGCTCTGTGATTGGGCAAAAGGAAGGGAGGGGCATGCACAGCGCCTATATGCAACTCCACAGCTGAAGTAGCAAGCCCAGCATTGGGCTTGTATAGTAAGTATAGCAATAGCTATGTTTCCACCATTCAGTAACAATACAAATTGCAAATTAAAGTGATAATTCCACAATTATGCACCTCACTGGACTTAACCTCTAGTAATCTAGCACATTGTATAAAGTGGCTGAATTCCTGGAGATCAGCTTTAATTACAATTAATTAAACCTAGAAATATCCTGACCCATTGTAACCTAAAAATGTAACATGTAGGAATTGCACATGTAATGAAGAGCACATCAGATAAATAAAGGAGAAGGAATTTGCATGTCACCTCTCAGGAACAGCTGCATTAATAGCTGGATAAAATAATGACAATTTCTCATTTGATGTGATTTTGTCATGTAGCGAATAAGCATTCCTCTCATTACACTCAGAGAAGAAATAGCTCTGGAAAAATAACTCCTTGCTGACTGCATAAGAAATGTGATGGCCACCCATTTATTACTAGGTCAAGCAAGGCCACATACAGTATTGATCTGTTTATTAACACAATCCTTTTCATGTATGTGTATAGCAGACCCTTAAGTACAAAGCTACTGTAGGTAATGCAGTATGTAAGATGAGTCAAGACAAATGGTAACATGCCAGCTGTTGACTACAAAGACTAATGTAGCACAGCAGACAGAAATCTCTTACGGTGCAGAACACTGGAGGTGGGCATAGGGAAATATGAACTGCTTTTTAAAACTAATTGCAGAGGTTGAAAACCCTCACCTAGGCTTAGGTGATACACAGAAATGAAACAAATCTTCCTACATAAGTTGTACTTAGTATGACGTTTGTTGTTTTAAAAAAAAAAAAAATCTGAACCTTTAAAATCCCTTTAATCCAGTAACCCTCTGCATCCTCCTAGCCTTCCAGGCATCATCCTAAGAGAGTCAAGAGGTTCTCATGAGAAAACCAATCTTTCCTCCAGCAGGGTCCTCCTTCTGGGTGTCACTCTTGGCACAGCTTCCTCCTGAAAAGCAGAACAGCTTCAAGGACCACTTACGGCTTATCTCCCAGTACAGGCTATAGGCCTAGCAAATCAGATCAATCCAGCACCACCTCCCCAGACCACAGCCCAGGGGAGAGAGGGCTCACAAGATCAAACCCAACTATTTATACTCTTTTCCAGCATGCACCAGTGGTAATAAACCTCCTACTGGCTGGCTAGTGGAAACATAAATGTTCATAACTCAGGATCACTGTGGCATCTCCTAATATTTCCAGAGGTACCAGTGACACTTGTTTAAGACAGGGTGGATACACAATGATATAAAAACTTTTATCCCAAAACCAAAAAGAAAAAATGGTTGCTGAACTGCTGAAAAAGTGTTAATTGAAGTTGAACTTTAGTTTGTTAGTGAAGTCCATCTAAATTTGTTGCATCTAACACTGCCCTCTGCATAGGTTGACAATGCTGGTGTCCAACAGTGGCTCTGTTGCTCTCCATAGAGTGGCCAAATCACCAGGTAAAATAAATCACTGAGTGACCCCCACCCCCCTTTGTTTACTTTAGCGGCGGGGAGAACCAGCAATGTCATTTGGCGCAACAGGAGCAGTTGGGGTTTGGCTTGCCAGGATTGTGGTGAAGGCCCTTCAACATGGAGACAAGGTGCTTTGCCAGGGGGCAGGGGGATTTGCAAGTCAACATAAACCAAGTGTCAGGTCCCCCTGTTGGGGTCAGGAGTGCACCGCTGAGGTAGTAGACCCTACGGCTGACTGCTGCGGATGGAGCTCTGGTTTGTTCAGGAAAGCAGGCACTCTGGAGCACCAACACGGATCACACTGGGAGCTAGAGCATGAGATTTCCCAGGGCACGGAATCTAAGAGGAAGCGGGTGTTCACCAGGGCCCCTGATGGTGGGGATGGGCTTCACTGCAGTCTGGCTCCAGGGCCTCCCAGCTCACGCTCATGGTAGACTACTGGAAGATAGAAAGAAAGCAGCAGACCAGGCCAACAAGGATAGTCAGGAGATAAGCCAAATGATCAGGGCAACAAGCAGATAGGGATAGTCAAAGAACATGCCAAAGGTCGGGATATGAAGCAGAGGAGGACAGTCAAGAACAAGCCAAGTTTGGTAAACAGGATCAGACGTAGGACACACAGCAATGAGCACACGGAAGCCAAACACACAATAATGATCAGCGAGGCTGGCTTGCAATGCACAGGTTAATATAGTGTTCCTAATTAGAGGCTGGGGTGGAGCCATGCTTGAGGGAAGATTACTAAAGCAGCCAGGTGAGAGGCAGTCAGTCTTTTAAGCTGATCACACAGAGAGCTAAGCAGACAGGAACATTACTGCAGATCCATGACACCAAGCATACAAGAATGAAAAAGGAGGGGGAAGAGAGAAAATAAATGGGCGGGTAGAAGGGGAAGGGGTCAGGTAGAGGTGGGAAGAGTCACACAAGAAAAAGAAGGGGGGAGAAGAGTGAGTAAATACACCTTTCAAGCTGAACCCTATGAATTCAGCTACTTTGTCAAATGTGCTGGCATACTATAAGTTAAGTCCAATAAGGTGCATACCACCTGTGGACTTATGTCTGTTATTTACATCGGACAGTTTTATGGAGCTTTGGGAGTACAGCTATCATTACACTCCCAGTGCAATGGCTGGAGAGATGCTGCTCTCTCACAAAGCAGCTGTTGTGCCTGCCCATTGTGCCTGCCCCTTCCCTCTGCTGTCCATTCACATAAGCCTTTGTATTTTCAAATAATACAAAGGGCTCTGTGATTGGGCAAAAGGAAGGGAGGGGCATGCACAGCGGCTATATGCAACTCCACAGCTGAAGTAGCAAGCCCAGCATTGGGCTTGTATAGTAAGTATAGCAATAGCTATGTTTCCACCATTCAGTAACAATACAAATTGCAAATTAAAGTGATAATTCCACAATTATGCACCTCACTGGACTTAACCTCTAGTAATCTAGCACATTGTATAAAGTGGCTGAATTCCTGGAGATCAGCTTTAATTACAATTAATTAAACCTAGAAATATCCTGACCCATTGTAACCTAAAAATGTAACATGTAGGAATTGCACATGTAATGAAGAGCACATCAGATAAATAAAGGAGAAGGAATTTGCATGTCACCTCTCAGGAACAGCTGCATTAATAGCTGGATAAAATAATGACAATTTCTCATTTGATGTGATTTTGTCATGTAGCGAATAAGCATTCCTCTCATTACACTCAGAGAAGAAATAGCTCTGGAAAAATAACTCCTTGCTGACTGCATAAGAAATGTGATGGCCACCCATTTATTACTAGGTCAAGCAAGGCCACATACAGTATTGATCTGTTTATTAACACAATCCTTTTCATGTATGTGTATAGCAGACCCTTAAGTACAAAGCTACTGTAGGTAATGCAGTATGTAAGATGAGTCAAGACAAATGGTAACATGCCAGCTGTTGACTACAAAGACTAATGTAGCACAGCAGACAGAAATCTCTTACGGTGCAGAACACTGGAGGTGGGCATAGGGAAATATGAACTGCTTTTTAAAACTAATTGCAGAGGTTGAAAACCCTCACCTAGGCTTAGGTGATACACAGAAATGAAACAAATCTTCCTACATAAGTTGTACTTAGTATGACGTTTGTTGTTTTAAAAAAAAAAAAAATCTGAACCTTTAAAATCCCTTTAATCCAGTAACCCTCTGCATCCTCCTAGCCTTCCAGGCATCATCCTAAGAGAGTCAAGAGGTTCTCATGAGAAAACCAATCTTTCCTCCAGCAGGGTCCTCCTTCTGGGTGTCACTCTTGGCACAGCTTCCTCCTGAAAAGCAGAACAGCTTCAAGGACCACTTACGGCTTATCTCCCAGTACAGGCTATAGGCCTAGCAAATCAGATCAATCCAGCACCACCTCCCCAGACCACAGCCCAGGGGAGAGAGGGCTCACAAGATCAAACCCAACTATTTATACTCTTTTCCAGCATGCACCAGTGGTAATAAACCTCCTACTGGCTGGCTAGTGGAAACATAAATGTTCATAACTCAGGATCACTGTGGCATCTCCTAATATTTCCAGAGGTACCAGTGACACTTGTTTAAGACAGGGTGGATACACAATGATATAAAAACTTTTATCCCAAAACCAAAAAGAAAAAATGGTTGCTGAACTGCTGAAAAAGTGTTAATTGAAGTTGAACTTTAGTTTGTTAGTGAAGTCCATCTAAATTTGTTGCATCTAACACTGCCCTCTGCATAGGTTGACAATGCTGGTGTCCAACAGTGGCTCTGTTGCTCTCCATAGAGTGGCCAAATCACCAGGTAAAATAAATCACTGAGTGACCCCCACCCCCCTTTGTTTACTTTAGCGGCGGGGAGAACCAGCAATGTCATTTGGCGCAACAGGAGCAGTTGGGGTTTGGCTTGCCAGGATTGTGGTGAAGGCCCTTCAACATGGAGACAAGGTGCTTTGCCAGGGGGCAGGGGGATTTGCAAAGTACCCTCTCCCCATGTTGGGGGCATGTGGTCTGGAATGGTTTGGGGGGGGGGGTGCACGCTTGTCTCCCCCTTTCCCAGCCTGCCAGACTGCATCCTTGGCTAAGTGCCTGGCATGGATTTTTGAGGGGGGACCTCACATTGTGTGAAGTTGCCCTTCCCCTCCCAAAATTCATACCAGACTAGTATTGGGGAAGGGACCTCACATGTTTTGTTTACATTCTGCTGTCAGCGGGGAATCCCCTGTTGTCAGCGGGGAATCCCCTGCTGACAGCAGGGATAGGTCATTGGGTGATAGGATGCCGATGGGTTCCGGGCTGCTGACTCCTAACAACCAATGCAAAAAAAGGATGCAAAAGTGGACAGTTGTCCTGTTTTGGCCTGCTTCCATTTTTTAAACAGAACAAAAATAGAGACTTGCCTCTTAAAAATAATGGAACTTTTCATACTTTAATGAAAGGGGCCTAAAATATAGACTTGTGGCTGGTGGCAAGATCCTGTGTTTTTACCTTGTCCAAACAATGTATATATATGTAACATTTACATTTTTTATTTTTTATGTCAGGTACTTATATAGCTCCGTCAATTTACGTAGCGCTTTACATGTACATTGTACATTCACATCAGTCCCTACCCTCAAGGATCTAACAATCTAAGGTCCCTAACTCACATTCATACATATACTAGGGCCAATATGCATACATTCATACAGCATTATTGCAAGCCTATTGTTCATTAGGATACGGGTGGCCATTCATTGCTGGGCCACAGTTGGTCTTTGCTGTCTACCGTTATTTGTTGCTAGGGTACAGGTGACTGATGTTGCATAGCATTCTTCATTGCTAGGACGCAGGCAGCTGTTGTATTCCATCAGATTATATTTGCATTGTACTCAGGTAATCATTAGCACAAATGTACATGTGTACAGTGTAAAATATGGCCCATATGCAGGACCGTGGATGCTGATTTTTCTACTTTGGTTTCAAATTGACCAATCTTTATGCAGCTGTATGCATGGGGCCATAGCAAATCATATCCTATGTTCAGATCTATAATTTTTTTTAAAAAGGCTGCATATTTTGTGGTTGTGGGCATGAGGTCTAAACCTTTGTAAATTAAACCTAGTGTGTAATTTAAGTTAAGACACATATACAGTATATATTCTTTATACAAGAATGTGACATAATATTTTTATTTAGGTTCATAGAATCAAGACTCCCAAGCAAATAGATGAATTAATTGAAATTGAGACAGACACAGGAACTTGGTACAGGAGATGCTTTGTCAGGATTCGCACAGAGCTGTATGGTGTAAGTGATTTTTCGTATTTGTTAACATTTAATAAATCTGAAAATGTACATACCATCTGAATAGATATTTGTATATAAACAATATCTATATTCTTTCTGTATGATACAACTGAAGAGAAAAGATTGTTGGAACTATCTAGTTAAAATCTTAAATATTATTCAAAGTGTACTTGTCATATATCTTTCAATAATCATACACAATTAATAATCCCAATCTTGTAAGTGTAGTGCATGTCACCAGTGATTCATTTATAGAACAAAGGCTCAAAATATAATGTTGTAATTATCTTGTTTTATTCTTTGTTTCTAAAGTCACGTGATTGTGTTTCTTCTTCATCATGTATGACCTCACATTAGCTTTTTCAGGCCCTCCCCTAGGCCATGCAGAGCAGAGTGGAGCTGTCAGACAAGCATCTGATCCAACCCACAGGTTCTACTCCTGGCCCAGACCATGCCAATGAAGTAGACAGGGCTTACTGAATAGAAGAAGCAGAGAATGCATAGTGTGGTGGCAAATGACAGAACAGCCAGGGCTGTACGTGATCCGGCGCCACAGGGCCACCCTGTCGCAGTATAATTAGCAGTGGGCATTCTGCAAGTGGTTAAGGGGGGCTTCCAAATTTTGATAAACCCCCACAACCACTGGGCCACGGTTGTGGGGATATGGGATCCCCCTTGGCAAAGTAACCCCTTTATTTAGGGCATGTGGCCTGATATGGTTTAGGGTCTCCCCCTTTCTAGTCCTGCCAGGCTGCATACTTGGATAAGAGTCTGGCATGGGTTTTGGGGAGGGGCCTCACGCCATTTAAAAAAAAAAACAATTTTATTGTTGGGCCCCCCTCTAAATTCATACCAGACCCCAAGTCCTGTTATGAATTGAGGGGAAACCTCCACACTGTTTTTTTGTTTTTACTTTTTGAACATCCTTGTTCCTTTATTCACAATAACCTGTGAGCTGAATGAGCAGGACAGAGATGAGTCACTGGTTGTTAGGATGCCGGCAGGGGACAGCTCCTTAACAACCAGAATCCCTGAGAGCTAAAACTGTCACATTAGCAGTGGTGGGAATGCCACTGCTAAATGAATTGAGCAGTCTGCTTCCCCTACAAAAAAAACACAGCAGCATGGAAAATGCATCAAAAAACGATGTTGAACTTCAAAATCACAATGAAAATAGAATCAAGTCACAGCTGCACTAGTATGAACTTAATATAAAGCAAACTAAATTAGCTATGCTTTTTTCATATTCATTTTGTAAACCAAAGTTTTTGACCAAATCTATGGTCAAAAGTGCTCACCCAGAACAAGTATAGAGATTAACTTAAAATCTCTGGCTATAGACAATGCCTTGAAAAAGTATTCATACCCCTTGAGATTTTCCGCATTTTGTCATGTTACAACCAAAAACATAAGTGTCCCCATCAGCAACACACACACACACACACACACACACACCTCTGTACGAGCCAACTTCTGCTGCAAACAGGACAGTGGAAAGGTGGGGCAGCCTTCAACCTCTTCCCTCCCTCCACCCATCGGCAACACACACACCTCCATACAGCCGTCTTCAGCTCACAACTCCCGCCCGCTGTTTGTATTAACGATCCTTTAGCGTGTGAAGCAGCGGGCGGGAGACACGAGATGAAGACGGAGACGGCTGTACGGAGGTGTGTGTGTGAATTTTTTATTTTTTTGGGGATCTTATGTGATAGACCAACACAAAGTGGCAAGGAAAATGATAAATGTTTTTCAAATTTATTTACAAATAAATATGTGAAATGTGTGCGTGCATTTGTATTCAGCCAATACTTTGTAGAACCACCTTTCTCTGCAATTACAGCTGCATGTCTTTTTGGGGATGTCTCTACCAGCTTTCCACATCTATAGAGTGACATTTTTGCCCATTCTTTTTTGCAAAATAGCTCAAGCTCTGTCAGATTGGATGGAGAGCATCTATGAACAGCAATTTTCAAGTCTTGCCAATTTAGGACTCAATTGGACCTAAATCCAATTGAGAATCAAGCAGCAGATTCTTAATTGGATTTAGGTCTGGACTTTGACTGGGCCATTCTAACACACAAATATGCTTTGATCTAAACCATTCCATTGTAGCTCTAGCTGTATGTTAAATGTCGTTGTCCTGCTTGAAGGTGAACCTCCGCCCCAGTCTCAAGTCTTTTGTCGACTCTAACAGGTTTTCTTCTAAGATTGTCCTGTATTTGGCTCCATCCATCTTTCAATCAAGTCTGACCAGCTTCTCTGTCCCTGCTGAAGAAAAGCATCCCCACAACATGATGCTACCACCACCATGTTTCACGGTGGGATGGTGTGTTCAGGGTGATGTGCAGTGTTAGTTTTGTGCCACACATAGCGTTTTACTTTTAGGCCAAAAAGATCCATTTTGGTCTTATTTGACCAGAGCACCTTCTTCCACATGTTTGCTGTGTCCCCCACATGGCTTCTCGCAAACTGCAAACGGGACTTTCATATGGCTTGTTTCAACAATGGCTTTCTTCTTGCCACTCTTCCATAAAGGCCAGATTTGTGGAGTGAACGACTAATAGCTGTCCTGTGGACAGATTCTCCCACCTGAGCTGTGGATCTCTGCAGCTCCTCCAGGGTTCCTATGGGCCTCTTGGCTGCTTCTCTGATGAATGCTCTCCTTGTCAGTTTAGGTGGTCAGTCATTTTTTTTTAGGTTTGCAATTGTGCCATACTCTTTCCCTTTTTGGGTGATGGATTGAACAGTGCTCCGGAGATGTGATGTTCAAAGCTTGGGATATTTTTTTATAGCCTAACCCTACTTTAAAATGATCCAAAACTGTATCCCTAACCTGTCTGGTGTGTTCCTTGGCCTTCATGATGCTGTTTGTTCAGTAAGGTTCTCTAACAAACCTCTGAGGGCTTCACATGACTGCTGTATTTATACTGAGATTAAATTACACACAGGTGGACTCTATTTACTAATTACTTGACTTCTGAAGGCAATTGGTTCCACTAAATTTTAGTTATGGGTATCAGAGTAAAGGGGGCTCAATACAAATGCACGCCACACTTTTCACATATTTATTTGTAAAAAATGTGTAAAAACATTTATTATTTTCCTTCCACTTCACAATTATGTGCCACTTTGTGTTGGTCTATCACATAAAATCCCAATAAAATACATTCATGTTTTTGGCTGTAACATGACAAAACGTGGAAAATTTCAAGGGGTATGAATACATTTCAAGGCACTGTATGCAAGCAGCTTCATCCAATGTTTCCTTTCTTGTGACCTCCTCTGATGTTTATGATGGGATTTATAGTTCTGCTGCGTCCTTCCATGTTATTTGTGGGTCTTCCCACACTCCTGACATCTAACCTAACCTTATATGAATTCCTCTGCCCCTGACTTTACTGAGATCTTCCCTCCTGACTTTGCTCTCCTTCTTAGTTTTGACTTTTGGTTCTCTTAACAATGGCTTGGGTTGAAGCAATCTTGATTGTTCATCCTGAGCTGCTGCTCTTCATAGCTACCATAGTTGTTTAGAAGAGTAGTGTTTCTTTAAATAATAACTATATTATTGCACCAGTTATAATTTGACAGTTAAAAGGTTCAGTGTCAGTTAGCACATTCATTCTTCTCATCTAAAATGGTTGCTACCACAAAGGGGACTATAAACCCCTACCTAATGGGCTAACAGGAAAAGTGAGGACTTATTCAGAGTGAGGCCTAGCCATGTGCTAATGGTGACAGGAATCTAGATTTGGACACTGAAGTGAAGCAAGTGATCTCAAGTAGTGTGCTGGAGGAGATGTGCAGAGGAAGAGACTGTCGGATTTGGATTCAAACTACATTTATTTCCATTGCTAAAGATTCATTATTTGGGCATCCCATGTCCCTTTTCCCCATCCAAGTTTAATCCCCTAATAAAAAACAACGTATCTCGGGGCCATTTGGTGCTAGGAACCCCAAATTTGGTGTGCAAACCCAGTGGAACTAGCACAACGACATAACCATATCCACATGGGGTTCCTAGCACCAAGTGGCCCCGAGATACCGGGCCCCAAAGTTGGTTTGGAAAATGTCATTCTCTGCTGCGGAAAAGTGCTTGACATTTTCCGAACCGACTTTGGGGCCCTGTATCTCGGGGTCACTTGGAGATAGGAACCCCATCACTATGTTGTAGTTCTAGTTCCACTGGGTTTGCGCACCAAATTTGGGGTTCCTAGCACCAAGTGGCACCGAGATACGGGGCCACAAACTCGGTCAACTGTGTCCATCTGCAGCAATGTCATTTTGGGACCCTTTGGGTCCAGAGACCCCACTGCAGCTAGGGGGCATCTAGGAACCCTTAACTACCAACCTATGGCTGCAAATGGGCACAGTGAGGCAAGCAAATGGGCACAGTGAGGCTGCAAATGGGCATTGTTGACCCTCTTTACCACTTACAGTAGCTGCACATTTCTCACCCTAGGCTTATACTCGAGTCAATACGTTTTCCCAGTTTTCTGTGGTAAAATTAGGTGCCTTGGCTTATATTCGGGTCGGCTTATACTCGAGTATATACGGTATACCTTTTTTTATGCAGTCTGTTTCCAAACAGTTCAATGACTACCGGTAGTTCACCTGAAATTTGCAGAAAATTCTTTGGTATTTATTAAACAATATTAGTGGACATTTGACCAACATTCCCCCAGCAAAAATAAAATTTCCTGATTTTTGGCAACACCTTTTCGTCAAAAGGGGAAGTTCTTTACCGTGACATTTACCTTATTTCTAAAAGGGTGAATGTTACCTTTTTGGCACATTCACCTGACATTCCCGCACCATGTTTGAGCAGTCAAATCATTGCATGGGGATGTGTTTTTACACAGGTCCAGCACTTTATTGGTTAACTGTAATTTTAAAAAACACTTTTCTCCCTACCTCTTAAAGCTAACAATTCCCAAACATCAACATCAGGAAGTATTATTTGCGTAAAGCCCCCTCCCAAAGCACAATTGTCTGATGCTTATAGGCATAGCTCCCAACTGTCCCTGATTTCGAGGAACTTTCCTTGATTTGGAACAAAGTCCCTCTGTCCCTCTCTCCTCCTCATTTGTCCCTCATTTTGGCCTGATCTATATAGTTGTACAATAAACACACTTTTTATCTTTTATCTCAAAAAAATGTTTCCCAGTGCTAAACCTTTCATTCAATTTCTAAATTGCTGCATTTGTAAAGTTCAAAAGCTGTAAAGGAATAATAGTGGTTAAAAAAAAAAAAAAAAAACACTTGTGACTTTAATCATTTTTTGTTTAATTCTCCTTTAGGGGGTGGGGGTCAATGACACGGGTGTGTGTCCTATGCCTATATACTTTTGCTAGTAAGTGTCCCTCATTCCCATCTCAAAAATTTGGGAGGTATGTTATAGGCACGAGGCTTTTTAGAAGGGCATGCAGGCATGGATTGCTCTAATTTTATCACCTGCTTACCTGTTTCAACCATTCTGCAGCTATCTCCTTGAATTTGATTGATTACTTTTACTATCTGATCTATATAGGTAATGTTTAGATGAAGAGCCTTTTCAATATTTTTATTATTCATTATGATTATATTTATAAAGCAGTGAATGAGACATTCATCAAAAATGTAGTTCAGATGAATTAGTAACTGCAATTTAAAACACATGTGCCTGGAAGGTATACCTGCAGTGAATGTTTGGTGAATATCACATTCACTGCTTTATATATAATTATCATGATTTTTACCTAAAATAGTTTTAACACATGGGGGAATGTTGTTAAAATATAATACAGAATTTAATATAAAAGGCAGAGCCATGCAAATCATTCCCTTGTGCTACATTTGGCCAAGTATATATACATTTATGAAGTCATTTATTCTAACTTAAAGGGGTTGTAAACCCTCAAAGGTTTTTCACCTTAATGCATTCTATGCATTAAGGTGAAAAACCTCCTGTGATGCAGCAGCCCCCCTTTTACTTACCTGAACCCAGTCTTTCCAGCGACGGGGACGAGCGCACCAACTCCAGCCGGTGTCTCAGGTACTGATTGGATAGATTGATAGCAGTGCAGCCATTTGCTGTCAATCAAATCCTACGATAGGTGAGCGGGGGGCGGGGCCGAGTCCCGCTGTCTGTGTCAATGGACGCAGCAGCAGGACACGGGAGCGTGCCCGCACAAGTGCCCTGAGGGAGAGCGGCTCTACAATGGGGCACTCGAGAAGAGGAGGAGCCAGGAGCACTGCTGAGGGACCCCATAAGAGGAGGATTGGGGCCACTCTGTGCAAAACCCTTGCACAGAGGTGGTAAGTATGACATGTTTGTTTTTGTTTTGTTTTTTAAACGAACCTTTACATATGCTTTAAGTACTGTACTACAATCTGTGGCTATTATTTTCAGCTGGTGTACTGTTTTATAGTGCTTTAGATTATTGGTTGTGCTATCCTAGTTGACAAACTCTGACAAATTGCACATAAGCAGTAACATAGGACAGTATAAAGTACTGTGAAGGCAGATAGGGTCTTTGGAACATCAATGGTAAAAAATAAAGAAATAAAGAACCAGCTAGAACTTTTCTTTACTTGAAACACCTTATTACTAAACAAATAATTCCAGATTTTAAATAGTTGTGGATGCATTAATGAAACTACATCTTCATCATCCAGAAATGGACAAAAGGTCCCTCCTACACTGCATCTATTTTAGCTTCATTGTAAAATTAATTAAAGTAAAAGCATGTAATTATGTAGTCTCCTAATTACTCTTATCTTTATATCATAAGAAGTGTTGCATTGTAATATGGGCTGTCCTTTTATTCATATGATTGTTATTATTATATGTTATTTTGCAGATCTGGTTAACGTTCATGAGGTGCTTTGACTATCCTGTCAAAGAGAACACAATCAAGCTAACTGCAGTTTGGCTCACTCTGTCATTCGGGTAAGGGTTGCTCATTAAAATAAGGACTAATCATGTCTATTCAGTTTGCAATTATTGGTGCTTACCAAGATTTTCTTTTACAATAAGAATATTAAGAATTGATCCTAAATATGCAGTATTGGTGACCATATGTTGAAAATAAGAATGGTTATAAGTCAGTGAGGTACTAGGTAGCAATGCAGGATATAAAAACTGCATTGAATTAGACCCCTTAGTAAGGTGCAAACATATGAAAGGCAAAAACAGAACATTCCATAGCACCACTCACAAACCAGTCTGCCAACTGACCAAATTAACCTGTCCAATAGTCTGCGTTAAAAACAGGGGTCTAGTTACCAAGATTTTCTTTTACAATAAGAATATTAAGAATTGATCCTAAATATGCAGTATTGGTGACCATATGTTGAAAATAAGAATGGTTATAAGTCAGTGAGGTACTAGGTAGCCTTACTTGTTAGCAATGCAGGATATAAAAACTGCATTGAATTAGACCCCTTAGTAAGGTGCAAACATATGAAAGGCAAAAACAGAACATACCATAGCTCAACTCACCAACCAGTCTGCCAACTGACCAAATTAACCTGTCCAACAGTCTGCGTTAAAAACAGGGGTCTAGTTACCAAGATTTTCTTTTACAATAAGAATATTAAGAATTGATCCTAAATATGCAGTATTGGTGACCATATGTTGAAAATAAGAATGGTTATAAGTCAGTGAGGTACTAGGTAGCCTTACTTGTTAGCAATGCAGGATATAAAAACTGCATTGAATTAGACCCCTTAGTAAGGTGCAAACATATGAAAGGCAAAAACAGAACATACCATAGCTCAACTCACCAACCAGTCTGCCAACTGACCAAATTAACCTGTCCAACAGTCTGTGTTAAAAACAGGGGTCTAGTTACCAAGATTTTCTTTTACAATAAGAATATTAAGAATTGATCCTAAATATGCAGTATTGGTGACCATATGTTGAAAACGAGAATGGTTATAAGTTAGTGAGGTACTAGGTAGCCTTACTTGTTAGCAATGCAGGATATAAAAACTGCATTGAATTAGACCCCTTGGTAAGGTGCAAGCATATAACCAGTAGAAAAACATCATACAGCTTAAATTAAGCATTCCTTTGCCAGCTAAATTATGAGCTATAAACAACTCACCATTGTATAATGAGTGAACCAAACCTATACTACAGAGACCCAGTTATTCCCCTGTTGGATATCACTGTCTTGTTTTTAGAGAAGGTGAAGCCAGGCTGTCAATCACATGCATAACATCAAAGACCCGCCGACCTATCGTGTGACAGTCATGTGCTCTATACAAGGCAGTAGGCATACATTTATAGCCCGAAGGAGTGATTTGAATTGTAGATCAGAGCTTAGCCTCTGACTTTTGACAAAAAGTCAAAATTTTCATATCAGTAACAGCGCTGTTTAGTCTGTCTAGCGTGCATGTTTGGGGGAAAATAGGATTGTCTTTGAAACGGCGTTTGAAGCAGCCAATGAAGCAGATTAAGAAGGTAGTGCTATGTTTGCTTATTAGGGAATTGAAAGATTCAGTTTCTATCTTTTTCTATACACATTCAGATTCGGTAAAGAGATGGAGCCAACAGGTGTTGTGTGCTTGATGTTTGAAACTCTTAAGGGGCTCATTTAAAATGTAGCTGTATAAAGCACAGTGATGTGTCTGCACAGCGACACATCATGGCCCAATTTTATGAATGGGATGAGCTGCAGGGTATAACAGAGAACGGGTAGTGATTAGTTGTCCATGAGTGAGGAAAACCTACTTAGGGAGGCACTAAGTAGAATGATAGCTGAAGTGGGAGATGCTGGTACTATACTGCATTCTAGACATGTGCAATTTGTTTTGGTCCAAATCTATGTTTGGACAAATTTTTTATTATTCAGAGATCCGTATATATCCGAATCTCCGAATTACAATTTAAACGAATGTGATTGAAATTTGTTAAGCTTCACTATGTTTATTCCTTTTCTAACGTATTTCAAATTTTCAGAACAATTTGAATTCGGATTGGTCGAAAAATGATTGATCGATTTGAATTTTGTGTGAACAATGGCTAGTTGTTAAGGAGCGAATCCTTAACCACCGATGACTCATCCTGCTAAAAGCTGAAATAGAAATAAAAGAATGCCAGCAATGAAAATTCTGAAAAAAAAACAGCATGCCCATCCATACCAGGACCTTCGGGTCTGGTATGGATTTTAAGGCAGACCCCACGCCAAAATGTTGTAAAAAAGATCCATACCAGACCAATCATGCAGCCCGGTAGGCCAGAAAATGGGGGTACGAGCAAGCAGCCCCCTCTCCTAAACCATACCAGGCCACATGCCCTCAACATGGGGGGGTGCTTTGGGGCAGGGGGTTCCCCCCCAAAGCACCTTGTCCCCATGTTGATGGGGACAAGGGCCTCTTCCCCGCAACCTTGGCCCAGTGGTTGTGGGGGTAAGGGGGTGACTTATCGGAATCTGGAAGCCCCCTTTAACAAAAGGGCCCTCAGATCCCCACCCCCTCCTATGTGAATGAGTAGCCGCCTGCCGAACATGACTGTTCCCATCCAGGGGCACATCCGAATGATAGGGGTATTACCTGGTGACATAAGTGGGTGACTCGGCCCCCATATCTACCGCTCATTGAGTGTCATTATGGGTGACATCACCAGGTAACCCTGCCCCCATGTTTATCTGTCATTCGGCTGTGTCCCTGAACGGTGTTCGGCAAGCTCCTTTTTTTTTATTTTTTTAGTTCGGATCGGCCTCCCCCCCTTTTCTTGGCCTGCCGAGCTGCATTCTTGGATAAGGATCTCGTGTGCATTTTGGGGGGACCCCCACGCCACTTAAAAAAAAAATTGGTGTGGGGTTCCGCCTAAAATCCATACCAAAACCGAAGAACCCCTGGTTGAGTATGGGGTACATAATATTTACTGTCTATTATGCTGTACTGAGCTCTCTAAATGTCTACTGTGCCCTCATATGTTAGGAATGTATGTGCCATGTAACCCATTATTGGGGAACCATTGTTGTGTATGACAATGCAAAAGAATGACATACTGTATTAGTATAATATTTTTTGACATATTTCTTATTGAACTCCTTAACGTGCAGCTTCTGTATCATGTGGCTGCTGTGGTTGGCTGATAAGAGTGCTCTTGTTGACATTTCCGTCAATGTGCTTAGAGCATGTAGCTAGCGCACTCTCTGCATACAACCTCAGACTGTTGGGGACGCTTACAGCTTGCAGCGGTTGGGCTTTGAATCTATAAACAAGGGAAATGCCACACTCCAAACACGATCGTAGTCTAAGTATGGATATTAAATGCTCTGCAAAACCATGCCTCCTGGTGTTTTTCACCCCGCCCACCAGGGCTTAGTCGTATGACTCTCTGACTAATTCCCGAGTGAAAGAGGCATGGTTTTGCAGAGCAGCGTTGGCTGAGGTTGCTTAACATCCATACTTACACTGCGGTCGGGTTGGGAGTGTAGCATTCCCCATGTCTATTGACTCTGTCACTGCTGGATAAGTAAGCCTGAACTCCATGACCCCTACTAGTGGGGAACGGGGGATTGAACATTTCTGCTTCATCTCAGGTTGGGCATTAAAGCTCACTTTTCTTGCTCGCACATGTATGCATTACAGGGTTGGCAAAATTCACAGCCTAATGTAGATTAGAATTTTTTTTTGATTTTTTTTTCTGGGGGTAGGGGGGCTGTCATAGGAAAGATTTGTTCTCTTTCTGATGAAGAGCATTCCCATCAGGTTTTTTCCTGACAGGTAGTAATTAGAAATATCCTCAATACAGACACAGATGCCAATTAAAACACCACATAGGTGTTGGTTATAGTTAGGCTTTATTGGTTGTTTCTCTTTCTTTTATTTTCTCTTCTGCATCTTTTAACATAATTTTTTTTCATTTCTACAGCTACTATGGACTGTCTGTCTGGTTCTCAGATGTTATTAGGCACCTCCAAGCTGATGAATATGCTTTAAGAGTGAAATATTTCCATGGGGAAAATATCTCCAACTACAATTTTAACTTCACTTTGGAAAATCAGATCCATAGAAATGGAGATTTCATCAATGACAAGTATTTGTTTTTTTGTTTCTGTCTATAAAAATGTCATTCTACTTTTCCACAAAGGGCAAATATGACTGCAAGC
Source organism: Lithobates sylvaticus (assembly GCA_028564925.1). Lineage (NCBI taxonomy): Eukaryota > Metazoa > Chordata > Amphibia > Anura > Ranidae > Lithobates > Lithobates sylvaticus. The sequence goes on from CM053026.1 coordinate 117,257,272, forward strand.
AGGCCATGGTGATCCTATAAAGGTGATATTGATAGCTAAACCATGGGCCTATATCTGTACTATAAGGCCTCTTTCACATGGGCATACCTATTTGTACACCCATACGAAGGACCATCTTTGCCTGCACGGGATGCACTGGTGTTCTGTGCACGTGCATGCAGCCAATCTGATTCATGCCTATTGGGATGCAGCAGGACACACACCTGCACCGGCACAGCTGTCAAATTGGGACCAGCAGCTGTGTCCATGCAGCCACTGTGTAGCATCCTGTGTGGGCAAAGACGGCCCTTTGCACAGGTGTATTGATAGGTTCCCACGCGTAAATGAAGCCTAATAATAAAATATCGGATATATACACAAAAGCATGTGGACAACTGACCATGACACTTATATTATGGTCAAAAGTATGTGGACACTCATCCAAAATAGTGAATTCTAGTATTTCCAGTGAAGGGTCCTGTTAAGACTACTGTATAAAAAGACATTTTAGACTATTGTGTGCTTCCAAACTTGTGGTAACAGTTTGGGGAAGGCCCCTTTCTGTTTCAGCATTACTATATCCCTGTGAGCAAAGCCAGGAACATGAATATAGGGTTTGATGTTTTGTGCCGTCACATACCTAGTAGAGGCCATGTTGATGAAAGGGCTTGCCTTACACCTCATGTCCAGTACCCCCTGGTGTTGGTAACAGAATGTAGTAGGATGAGGAGTGGCATGGGTACCTGAGGTGGGTCGAGACAGATGATCTATGGGTAGGCTGGATATTGCTGGGATGCTGTGGATTCACAGAATGCATTTGGTGCAGAATGCAGGTGCATTTAGTGCAGAATGCAGGTGCATTTGGTGCAGAATGCAGGTGCATTTGGTGCAGAATGCAGGTGCACAGGTGGAACACAGGAACCAACAGATGAAAGAAGCAAGCCATAGTCAAGGCGAGCTGGAATCAGCAATAGCCGGGTAGCAGTACCAATTCAGGAAAAAGGAGATCAGACGTAGAGTCAGCAGTGAAGATCAGGATACAATGAAATTAGCAGGCAAGTCAGGTCAAGAAAAGAGCAGCAGGCCAGGTCATTGAAGCTAATGACCACTCAGCAACTCCCCCTCAGTGTGTTGTACTTAATTAGAGAGATTGACACCAATACCAGTGTAAGACATGCACACTCGTTCATGCTAACGAGCATTAGTGTGAGCGGGTGCATACTGTATATATGCAAACAAGTGCGCAAGGCAAAAACCCTGTGTAGTGAAGCACAGTTTGTAATATGTGCATATGCAGGTCTTTGGGCATGGCCATACACTCAATCATCCTCCTGACAGGTGTGGGGGAAATTGAGTATCCTTCAGAGCCATGACTTCATGAATTGTAAGAATGATTGAAAGCCAGGTCATCCTGTCCAACAGCAGTACTTGACCTCATAAATGCTGTTTTGGCCAATTGGGCACAAATTCCCACAGATACACTCTAAAATCTTGTGAAAAGACTTCCTAAGAAAAAGAGAAAGGGCAACTTTATATTAATGCTCATATCTTTGGAATGGGATGTCTAATATTATTTTATAGGTGTGATTAACAGGTGTCCACAAATGTTTGACCCTATTGTGTATATTGGATGCAATATGCAGTTTCTTCACCTTAGTTGTGCCTACCTTTAGCTCTTATCTTTTCATTACAATTGATTTGTACATCCTAGCAGCAAGACATTTTACAAGTTATTATTTGCATGTGATTATTTACAATTACTTGCACTTCCTTGCATCAGTTAAATGATACCTTTGTGTGACAGGTTCATCTCGATGAAGTTTAAGGCGGTGGTGTTCCAGGATTCTCTGTTTGAGAGATGTTACTTTGAAGATGTCACATCACTGAACACATACTTTAGGAATTGCACCTTCAGAGACTCACATTTTGTGAACACAGGTAGGGCTTCATGATTTAAAGGAAGTTGCTAAAATGACTCATCTCACCTGTGATTTCTTTTTTTCTACACAGCTGGTAGATTATTTCAGTAAGTACTACAATTTATCACTATAGCACAATATATATATTTTGTACAGGATGCCAAGATTTGGTCCTAAATGGGCGCTATGTAGCACCTGTATTTGGGTTGTGGTCCCTTTAAGGGAAGTGTGTGAGTATTCAGGGGGTCACCCGAGATGAGTGAGGAATTCCCGGGATAGCCATGTTAAGAAGAGGACTCTCTGTGTTAGTAGAGAGGTATTTGGGACCCCAAATTTCGGAGACCCTGAAGTGATATTCGGGTGAGAAAAGGGCCTTTACAGGACTAAGAGCCACAGGAAGCAGCACTTAAAACAGGAAGCAGTATTAGGTATGATGGTGTGTGATTTAGTAGTAGTGGAGAGAGAGTGCTGCTTGTTGACTGGAAGCTGCCAGATAGCCAGACTGTGACGGTGCTAACCCTGGGGTAAAGTCTCATCAATGACCTGTGTATTTTCTTATACTTTGGTTATGCTGTATTGTGCTGAAGACAAGCAGACTTTTGTGTTGCATTTTGTTTTGCTGCTGGAAGCATGTCTTTATGTTTTTGCCTGAAGAACATTAAACACCTTTTTGTTTAAATGTAAACAGCTTTGCACATGGTCCTGTGGAGCTATAACCCCCAAACTTTAAAACTGGTGGAGGATGCGGGCAGAGTGCATTGCAGCCACAAATGCCGTTCAAACCTGTAACTAACATTTAAAGAGATAGTTTACCTATTGCATGTCCTGGGTGAAATCAGTGCAGGCACTGCAAGCAGCAGGAAAAAACATGGAGGAGGTCATCAAGGCACTTATGTAAACCACCATGATCCAGCAGCAAGCCTCCATTGAGGCAACCCATCACCACGAGGAGGCGATGGCTCAGCAGCAGCAGGCCCTGGCACAGGCTGTAGCTGCACAGCAGGAAAATACCCTCCGAACACTGAAGAAATTACACTTTGCCACAATGTAAATTAGTGAGCTTGTATAACAGTGTCAATTTGCTGTCCCCTCAAAATAACTCAACACACAGCCAATAATGTCTAAACAGCTGGCAACAAAAGTGAGTACACCCCTAAATAAAAATTTCCAAATTGGCCCCAATTAGCCATTTAACCTCCCTGGTGTCATGTGACTCGTTAGTGTTACAAGGTCTCAGGTGTGAATGGGGAACAGGTGTGTTAAATTTGGTGTTATCGCTCTCACTCTCTCATACTGGTCACTGGAAGTTCAACATGGCAGATCATGGCAAAGAACTTTCTGAGGATCTTAAAAAAATAATTATTGCTCTACATTAGGATGGCCTAGGCTATTGGGAAATAGATGTATGAGTGCTGCCGGCATTGCTGCAGAGGTTGAAGGGGTGAGGGGTCGGCATGTCAGTGCTCAGACCATATGCTGCATGCTGCATCAAATTGGTCTGTATGGCTGTCATCCCAGAAGGAAGCCTCTTTTAAAGCTAATGCACAAGAAATCCTGCAAACAGTTTGCTGAAGACAAGCTGACTAAGGACATGGATTGCTGGAACCATGTCCTGTGCTCTGATGAGACCAATATAAACGAATTTGGTACAGATGGTGTCAAGCGTGTGTAGCAGCAACCAGGTGAGAAGTACAAAGACAAGTGTGCCTTGCCTACAGTAAAGCATGATGGTGGGAGTGTCCTGGTCTGGGGCTGCATGAGTGCTGCCAGCACTAGGGAGCTACAGTTTCTTGAGGGAACCATGAATGCCAACATGTACTGTGACATACTGAAGCAGAGCATGATTCCCTCACTTCGGAAACTGGGCAGTATTCCAACATAACGTGTCATCATGGAGGAGTGGAAGAGGACTAAAGTGGCAACCTGTGAAGCTCTGGTGAACTCCATGCCCAAGAAGGTTAGGGCAGTGCTGGAAAATAACGGTGGCCACACAAAACATTGACAATTTGGGCCCAAATGGGACATTTTCACTTAGAGGTGTACTCACTTTTGTTGCCAGCAGTTTAGACATTAATGGCTGTGTGTTGAGTTATTTTGAGGGGACAGCAAATTAAAACTGTTATACAAGCTGTACACTCAATACTTTACATTGTAGCAAAGTGTAATTTATTCAGTGTTGACACATAAAAAGATATAATAATTTACAAAAATGTGAGGGGTGTACTCACTTTTGCGAGATACTGTATATTGGAGACATTTCTTTGCCCACATGACTGGGAGAGTTGGGGCAGTTAACCAAGTTGGTAGAAGACAGAGAGCTAAGGCAACTAGCGAGTCCAGGGGACTAAAGAAGGATTTGCAAGTCTCTGGAAAAGTGAAGGAGCCCAGAGAGCTAGGGGAAACCTATCTAGAGGCCAGGAGTGGGCCCATGAAGTGAGGTGCTGCAACAAAAGGCTGAGTGAGAAAAGAGAGCCAGGGAACTGGGTTTGAAGTAACCTGACAAGACTGGTGGTGCTGCTAAAGCGTAGCCAGGTGGCTCGCCATTTTTCGGTTGATGGTTTGCTTTGTAAAGCTGAAACCCCTGCATGGGCAACCTTATGTTAATTTTTCTTTTTCTTTTTCAATAAACGTGGGCCAGAAAGCCTTAAATACAGTTCGGACTGGCACAGCTCATTGAAAACGCATCTACTACACTGAACTTAATCACACCAATATCACAATATATATCGTATGTATATTGTGTATACAGTATATACTTCATTTATTTATATAAGCATCATAATTCCCTGTGGTTCTTTACTGCACAAAGTATTATAGTACATAATAAAATGACTAGACCAAATGACATAAACTAGTAAATACAGTAATTTACCATAATGTAGCAATATTGAGAAACCCTAGGAGAGTCCTGTCTGTATGAGCTTATATAATACATTTATCTTTTTTTTTTTTACACATCATCACACATTTTTCTGTACATCGTTGTTTTTTTTTTTTACCATGCTAGTAAATAGCTGCCTATATGGATTTGTTGCTTTGACTGGGAAATCAAATACCTCCCAAGACACTGTGTATACTGCACATTTTTAGCATAATTACATTCTCTTCTATAATCGCCTACAGCTGTGGACTACAATCTCATAGAACTAATATATTTTCAAATACCAAAGCCAGACTTTTTTTTTTTTTATATATAAACATAGAGAAAAGGACTTCTGAAAAATAGTGTAGACACAGCAAACAGTTTATGTTTTTATTACTGCAGCAACTGTCTTTCCACCCAGACCTGCCTGGAAGACATGAACATAGTGCCACCTACTGTACATCAGAAGAATAAAATGGATATGACTTCGATATAGAGCTAGGTACATTTAACAATCAGTTAATTGGGTTTAATACAATTGCCATTTTTAGCATGTAGCTTATGTACATAAATTCTAGTTAATACAAAAAAGGGTGTGCCCATGCCCACTTGTCCCTTTGCTTTATGCTACTTGAAAGGAAAAGGCATCTTCTGTTGCATCATGAGTTGAGCATGTTTATGGTCCAGACCTGCACAACTAAGGGAACTACAGAGATACAGAGGGGTACCACAGCCTGGATCTAATTTTTTATTTAATCCACGTGGCTAAGAAAGTTGTGGGGACTTATTTTACAGAAGTAGTTATTTTTCTAACGTAATAAAGTTTTAAGCTTTGTGGTCTGGTTAAATGCCAGTAGTGCCTAAAGAAGATGAATTCTCAAGGTCATTAACAAGTAGAGAATAATAGCATAGAATGAAGAATAAAGAATAAATAATACTGCCACAAATAATAGGTTTTAAGCAAGGGTCTAGAAGAGATAAAATAACCCTGCTTGCAGATGCTGCATTGCTTTTCTTGGGAGATTGCCAGCATACCTTATTTTCCTTAATGCAACTAATAGCACTCTTTGGGGAGGTCTCAGACTTCGGCATAAATTGGGATACATCTGTTCTATTCCCACTAGATCTTTTAACAGTAAATGTACGTGCTGAAGCTTCTCAAATTAAAGTTGTCAACACTTTAAAATATTTAGGGGTTGTTATCTTCAAAGACCCACTGATGCACCTAAACCTTAACTTTTCCCCAGTATTAGATACATTTAAATCTAAGTGCAATTATGAGAAGGTCTAATCTCTTTAAAAATTATATGGGCACCTCAGTTGCTATACATACTACATACAGTACTTTACTTGTGAGGATTACTCAAAAATGATACAAGAAAATTGACTGCCTCTGTAGAGACTTAATTTGGAGAAGAAAGCACACTCGTTTTAAGTTTTCTACCCTACACTTGCCTAAGGATGCAGTGGGTCTGGCTGTCCCACACACCAAAATATATTTTATAGCATTGCAAAGCATTGCAAATTCAGCAAATGTCATGTTGGGAAAAAGAGGATTTGACCAATCCTATACAGGGTCTATTATTGTCTTGCTTTACTGAAACCCGCTTGAAGTGTTACTAAACCCAAGACCCTGCATTCACTATATCTGGTCTCCCACAGTACACATAACATGGAAATGCAATTATTTTAGTAAATATAAACTGTTAAATACCTTTTCTCATCAGCAGTATATAACAGTGTTTATCAGTGTTTGGTTAAAGCTTGTAGGAGGAGTTTTCATTCTACTCTGATTGTCCTGTGAGGCTGCAGGACCCCTGACCTTCTGTCTGGACCATGCTGATTTGCCCTGTGCTGATCACATGCACCCTCCCAAGAAAAAAAAAACTCTCTAGCAATACACACCAAACTGAGCATGTGCAGAGTGCCCCAAAGGCTCTGTACTGTCAGGGGATGAATTGGGGACAGTAAAAAAAAAAGGGGGGAGGATCAGAGAAGACAGGATCAAACAGCCTTTTTACACTTACACAATACGCAGGATTAACCCCAGTGAGTATACCAAGCATGCTTTACTGCAATGTTTCTCAACTCTAATCCTCAAGTATCCCCAACAGGTTGTGTTTTCAGGATTTCCCTCAGATGAAATGGCTGTGGTAATTACTAAGGCAGTGATACTGATCAAATCACCTGTGCAAAATAATGGAGAGCCTGAAAACATAACCTGTTGGGGGTACTCAAGGACTGGAGTTGAGAAACATTGCTTTACTGCATATACAGACTGATTTTACTGTGGTGGGTTTAGTAACACTTTAATTTCCCAACTGGAAACTGAAACCTTTGCTCTGCAGCGTGGGTATCCGACACTCCTTTTGCTTAATAAAATATGGGAAGTGAAAGATACAATGTTCATTATGGGATTCACACAATATATTTCCCTCTGGTCCAATTTGGTTAAGGAGGAAATTCATACATTGAGGGGATTTAAATTGTGATACGAGAAGGGTATTAATTATGTGCATCAAATGTATGTGGGCACTGTTGTTAAAATATACTTAGAATGTTAACATGAGTACTGTCTTCAGAGACCAAGATTCTTTCAATACTTACAACTTAGGCAGGCTTTGGCAGTCCAGTCTCACACCCACAAATTATTTCTGTAGCAGAATCTAATGCTGCTATTGCTAGCACACACGAGCCCCAAGAAGGGACTTATCTCTCAATTATATGGGATTCTCTATAACAAAATATGAATGCAAAATTCTGTCTTAAAAAAGTTGGGAGGAGAACTTAGGAACCGTATTGGAAGAACTTTGTGAACGGGCATTTACTACACTTATATTAGTGCCACTATCTCCTACAAAAAGGCTTACACAACTGTGCATTTTGCACAGGGCCTATCACACCCCTACTAAATTATTTCTTAGACACCTCTAACTTCCCTAGATGTGACAGGGAACAAGCAGATTCCATACATATGTTTTGGAGGTGCCTTAAATTGCATCGATACCCGAGAGATGTAGTGTCCTTTATTTCTACAGTATATAACGTAACTATACCACTTGACCCTAAAGTTTGTTTACTGATTATGTTTAATGAAGATTCTATACTCAGTGAAGCCCAAACCCCTGTCATCAGGTTGTTATACATAGCTCACAAAATAATAGCCCAAAAATGGATATCTCCTCACCCCCATTGATCGCGGTTCTGCACTCTGCACACTTTTTTTTTTTTTTTGAGCTATATGCCAAGGGCATATAGCTCAATTGGGGGACTTACCTGTTCCATGTTCCATCTCGATCGCCGCCGGTTTTCATCTTCATCTTCTTCTTGTCTTCTTCTTGTCTGCTGGGGTCCATCTTGCCTGTGGGCATGTAAAACCCCACAGGCACTGTTGATGGCCCAGCATGCACCGCCGTTACTCGCGCGTGCGCAGTAACGGCACATCTGCCGACATCTCACGAGATTTCGGCAGATGTGGCCGAAATCTCGGGAGATTTCGGAAGATGTGGCCGAAATCTCGCGAGATTTCGGAAGATGCCCGCACTGACTCCTGGGATCAATGACACCAGATCCCAGGAGACAGTGCGGCGTGACGACGATCGACGCAGAGACCCCGCCCGCCGCCGCAGAGAGAGAAGACCGGAAGTCTTCAATTACAAGGTAAGTAAAAAAAAAAAAAAAAACATTTCATTTAGTACTCTTTGCCTGATTTGGAAGGCAAAGAGATTTACTAAATGAAATGGGTGCCGAACCGCTTTAAATAGAAACATCAGGTCAATAATACCATTTCCTGGGAAAAACTGGTGTTCCAGCACAGAAACTGCCCCAAAAGTTTGAAAAGCTATGGAATCCCTGGTTAGCGATGTCAGGACTGTCCTAATTTGCATAGATAGCGCAAATAATTTTTTTCATCTCTGCCTTAACTGTGTCTTATTCATACTGTGATTTAAAGCAGAACTCCAGCTTTTCCTTCCCAAAACAACGGATGCATTGTGCATGTAAATAAATCACAACCCCGGTGTCATTTTATCTGTATCTTTCCTCCTTTAGCTGTAAAAGGCAGGTTTCTGTGTCTGTGATGTCACTCCTTCTCCTGGCTGAATTTCAAATTCTCTGACTTCCTGTTACCTTCCTTTACCAGTCCTGATACTACATGTCCCATCATGCCTTGAGCCTCTGTAGTTTCAGGAAGGGTTCAGGCTCTGGGAGGGTGTGATCTGTGAGGCAGGACTTGGGTGGTTTGGACTCTTCCCGTAGGGGTGACTGGGTGGGATTGAATGCTAATTAGGAAGTATTCAATCCTATTCACCATCAGAGCTGTGAAGGAAGTTACATCATTTAAACAGTCTGAAAGACTACAGAGGTATGTGTTCTAGGATAGAGATGCTGCAGGAAGTGGCTGGAAGGCACTCAGTCTACATCCAGACTATATAGACTGTCACATGGTACAAAGCCACAACTAAATGCAGAATATCAGGAGATCTGCAGACAACAGAGCAACGTGATACAGAGGTATGTTCAGTGCTGGGACTGATCATTCCATTCAGTTCTAGTCAAAAGAAATATGAATAAGCACTACTGCTAGTGCGAAACGTCAGCTCTTTTGTCTGCTCTGTTCTTTGTTGTTTTTTTATGTGAATTTTTTAAAATAAAGAAAGGCGTTTTCTTCAAGAGTGAGGCAGTCCAGAGTTTGTTCCTGTTCATTACTAGTCAAAATAAAGTTAGAGTTCAGCTTTAAGCTGGTGTATAGCATCAAGTTGAAAGTTAAAAGGTAATAAACTATTTCAGGTAAAGAGTAAATAAGAGATGATAGAATATTTGCTAATAATGTTTTCTTTTTTATTGATTTCTTGAGCATGTACAGGAGCAAATATAGCTGTATGGTTCACACTTTTACATGGGCAGGGTGTATGCATTGATTGATGATATTGTGTGCTGTGAACAAATGTGCTTTGTCATTGAAATTCAAAAATTCCCTAGTTCACTGTTGTTTATCTGTAATAATATCACGGAACCTTGTTGTTTGTTTCTTTATTGGTTTGTATGTAAAAAAACGAAAAGAAAACTAAAAAGACACAAAGCAATAATAATGATCTGGTTTAAAAAAAAAAAAAAAAGAATACTGGTTAATAAATGCATATTTAGATATCCTGCTTTGACTGCTTTGGCTTTGAATGAGCTGTCAATGAATTTCAGAAGAAGTGTCCATGTTTATTGAATGCCTTCCTGCTTCTCTGCCCCTCCCCACATAGCAGCTCAATTTCTGGGAGTTACGCTAACACAACCTATGGCTATGAGGAGCGCTTTAAGTTCTCCTATTCCCCCTCAAGCGGGTTTAGCTGGATCAACACATGTTGGGCATCTTGTCATCATGTATCTCTTTGTCATCTGGGGGACATGGGCAAGAAATATAATGTTTAGTGACACTTCTTCTTTAATAGTGCTTCCCTAAAAGTGTATGTACAGCCAAAATGATTTTTAATTTTTGGATAGAGTAGGGAAAGGGTAGCATATCTGTCTTTTTTTTTCTGTGGCCCTGCTGGTTAGATTTGCCCCATCTATGTGTTCTAGTTATTTTTGTCATGACTCGAGGACTAAAAATGATGGAAAATGCCAAAATCTGAGTAGACCAGAACAGGAAGTAAGTAGAAGTCTTCCAGTGAGGACACTTGTTCCGGTAACAACTATCTAAGTGAGGATTTCCCTTAATACCTATTTTTTCTATGGGATAGAAGGTGAATGGAAATCCCCCCAATCTACTTCTCTACTCTATACAGAACCAAAAATTGCCTTTAGATACACTTTAACTATTGATTGTTTAATTGCTTAGAATTACAAAATGTTTTTTTTTCCCGATCGAATCTGTGTACATTTATAGACTGTAGACATACTGTACATTCTGAGTTTTGGTACAGATTGTATTTACTTTTGTTTCCTCAGATCTTGAAAAATACAAGTTTACTGACAGCGAACTTATAAACTGTACATTTGGTAATATGAAGGTCGGATGTCAGATCACCTTTGACGATGATTACAGTGCCTATTGGATCTACTTTGTGAATTTCCTGGGCACCTTAGCTGTTCTTCCAGGCAATATTGTATCAGCTCTTCTAATGGACAAGATTGGCAGGTTAACAATGCTCGGTAGGTTGACAACAAAGACTTTGCTGCTGCTAGGGAGGCAATTTTACATAACCCACGCTTCAAGGATTGCAGCTTTTGGATCTTGCGTTGTCCCAGTATATACAACAAGCCACAAAACCATTTCATTCTCTTGTTTGTCTTGCTTACTGTATATCCTTATGATTAGGCAGTTTGTACACAGCTCGTCAAAGTTTCTTCTTTGATGTCTGTTCACCTGTGCATGTCTGTGCATCTCAACAATAAAATATATAGTCAGCAAGACAAGACAGGTTACTGGAAATTTGTGCATATTCGGAGTATGGTGTATCTGTAATGAAATCACTTTATTATCCACAGTTGAGGAGGTTCTTTTTGCCTCAATTGTGCAGAACAGCAGTAGTTTAGGGTGACTACGGCTGCCGGACACTAGCAACCAGGTGCTGATGTAAATGGAAACAATCGCCAACTCCAATTTTACTATTTTTGATTTTCAGATTTTTTTTTTTTAATGACACATTCTATACATTTAATAGCCCAGGATATGCGTAATGATACGTGCGTAGGTGCGTTGCGTTGCAGTGCCTTTTTATTCAAATTGTACTTGTGCCACAATGCACACAAAATGATGCATGGTGTCTTGTGCTTTGAAAAAAATGCATGCTTTGAGGTGCATCTCAGCCCCCTTATTTTGAATGGGTTGTTTAATGCAGCATTGCTCAAATGCATTCTGATGTGAATGGGTCCCAGGACCATATGCTGTGCCTACTGCAATACGCTCATTAAAGTAAAACTTTCAGAAGAGTGAAGAATTAACTATCTCTTGCTAGAGGACTTATAATGGCTGAAAACACTCACTTACAGTCTCTCTAACAGACCCACCCTTACCCAAGTGCCATATGGGCAAAATCAGGCTGTTCGTGGTTATTCTATCAACATTTTTTTTTTTTTTACTGAAGTCTTGCTAATAATTTAGAATTTTCTTTTAGATCAGACTTGACATATGTCCGTAATATTGTATTAGCGATTATTACACTGTAAATTATCTGCTTGGTGATTGTGACTTTGACTGGAAAAATTGCACACCTAACAAAAGACAAACTAGTCACTGACAGGTACATTTGAACTGCTTATAGTGGGTTTTGCATAGACTTGTTTGGCAATAAAAAAAACTGGGAGAACTAAAGCCTGTTCACAGGCCCTTCCTGTCTATTTGTTCCCCTGCCTAGCGAAAACTAAGGGAAAAGGAGCTTACACAGGCTAGGGACTCTCTCACCGCCCCCATATGACAGCACTTGGATGCCTAATCAACCAATCACTAAGCACAAGCATTGTCACACAGGAAGAAAGGTGGTGGGTTACATTCTCTCCATACATGAAAGTACTAGGCATGTGCATGTATTTCCCTAGCAAATAGAATAGCAGAGGAGTAAAAAAAAAAACGTTACTTTAATACAGCTGAATAAGCTACTTGGATGAGCGGTCAAACATCTTCAACATTATATGTGAATAATTGTAACTAATGGCTACTAGGTATACTGTGACCTGGATAAATGAGAACTATTACAGACATATCTACCTATAGTTTTTGCTGTATAACTCTTTCTAGCCTGTCTAGACATGTCTGGAATCTGGGAGTGGTTCCTGCTTCTAAAGGATGTCCTCAGATTATAACCATAGGCTATTTTCCTTAGTTGATTATAACCATAGGCTATTTATTACAGTGTATGTATAGCCTAAACTGTTTTTTTTTCCAGTTTTGGATATAATGATAAAGTGTTACAGCCAATATCAAATAATTTTTTGCAGACCCTGTCCATATGAGGAGCTTTCCTTTCACTTCCTGTCTTGGAGACGCTACAGGCAATGAGATGCAATCTCCCCAAAGTGAAGCAAAGTCCCACTTCATGCAGTTGTCCCCTTCTGCTCTCAACTCTAAAAAATGTTATTGCCTGTAGTGTCTCCAAGACAGGAATTAAAAGGAAAGCTCCTCATATGGACGGGGTCTGCAAAAAATAATTTGATAGGGGTTGTAACACTTTATAACTCTAGCCAAAACTGAAAAAAAAACTGTTTAGGCTATACATACAAAAAAAGTGCCTATGGTTATAATCAACTAAGGACATCCTTTAGAAGCAGGAACCACCCCCAGATTCCAGACATGTCTGGTTACTTCACTGGGGACATTTCAGTTTTATATGAAGATAAACATGAGCAGCAGGCTAGAAAGAGTTATACAGCAAAAACTATAGGTAGATATGTCTGTAATGGTTCTTATTTATCCAGGTCACAGTATACCTAGTAGCAGTTAGTTACAATTATTCACATACAATGTTGAAGATGTTTCACCGCTCATCCAAGTAGCTTATTATATCTGAAAAGTATGGTGTGCATTTGTATTCAGCCCCCTTCACTCTGATACCCCTAACTAAAATCTAGTGGAACCAATTGCCTTCAGAAGTCACATAATTAGTAAATAAAGTCCACTTGTTTTTAATTTAATCTCAGTATTAATGCAGCTGTTCTGTGAAGCCCTCAGGGGTCTGTTAGAGAACCTTAGTGAACAAACAGCATCATGAAGGCCAAGGAACACACCAGACAGGTCAGGGATAACATTGTGGAGAAGTTTAAAGCAAGGTTAAGTTATAAAAACATATTTCAAGCTTTGAACATATCACAGAACACTATTCAATCCATCATCTGAAAATGGAAAGAGTATGGCACAACTGCAAACCTACCAAGACATGGCTGCCCACCTAAACTGACAGGCTGGGCAAGGAGAGCATTGATCAGAAAAGCAGCCATGGTAACTCTGGAGGAGCTGCAGAGATCCACATCTCAGGTGGGAGAATATGTCTACAGGACAACTATTAGTCATGCACCCCACAAATCTGGTCTTTATGGAAGAGTGTCAAGAAGAAAGCCATTGTTGAAAGAAAGCCAGGCATGTGGGGGACACAGCAAACATGCGGAAGAAGATGCTCTGGTCAGATGAGACCAAAATCGAACTTTTTGGCCTAAAAGCAAAACGCTATGTGTGGCGGAAAACTAACACTGCGCATCATCCTGGACACAACATCCCCACTGTGAGACATGGTGGTGGCAGCATCATGTTGTGGTGATGCTTTTCTTCAGCAGGGACAGGGAAGCTGGTTAGAGTTTATGGGAAAATGGATGGAGCCAAATACAGGGCAATCTTAGAAGAAAACCTGTTAGAGTCTGCAAAAGACTTGAGACTGGAGTAGAGGTTCACCTTCCAGCAGGACAACGACCCTAAACATACAGCCAGAGCTACAATGGAATAGTTTAAATCAAAGCATATTCATGTGTTTGGCCCAGTCAAAGTCCAGACCTAAATGCAATTGGGAATCTGTGGCAAGACTTGAAAATTGTTGTTCACAGACGCTCTCCACCCAATCTAACATAGCTTGAGATATTTTGCAAAGAAGAATGGGCAAAAATGTCACTCTCTAGATGTGCAAAGCTGGTAGAGACATCCCAAAAAGACTTGCAGCTGTAATTGCAGGGAAAGGTGGTTCTACAAAATATTGACTCAGGGGGGCTGAATACAAATGCACGCCACACTTTTCACATATTTATTTGCAAAATATTTTGAAAACCATTTATCATTCTACCACTTCGCAATTATGTGCCACTTTGTGTTGGTCTATCACATAAAATCCCAATAAAATACATTTAAGTTTTTGGTTGTAATGTGACAAAATGTGGAAAATTTCAAGGGGTATGTATACTTTTTCAAGGCACTGTATATATTAGTGAATCAAGTCTTTTGACCTTAAGGGCCCTTTCACACTGGGGCTTTTTTCAAGCGCTTTGCGTTAAAAAAGCGCCTGAAAAGCTCAAGAAAAATGCTACCCTTTAAAATCAATGAATGTTTTCACACTGGGGCGATGCACTTCCATTGCGGTGAAAGAAACGTTCCTGCTTGCAGCATCTTTGGAGCATGTTTGGGGCGCTAAAAAAACTGCATCAAAAATGCTCCACCCCATTCAAATGAATGGGAACAATATCAAAAACACCACGAAAACTCCCCGAAAATGCCCCTAATAAGCGTTTTTTGGTGCAGTTTTTGAGTCACATGTTCTTTGTGAGTTGTAAGCCAGAGGTAGGAATTGAGTTTTCTCAACACATCTGAAAACTGAAAATTAAAAAGTATGAGACGTGCCAAAAAAACTCTGTTAATGCAATGTGTTTATTACTGTGTATTGTACAGGCGGTTCTATGGTACTTTCTGGCATCAGCTGTTTCCTCCTATGGTTTGGTACCAGTGAGTCTATGATGGTGGGAATGCTGTGCGTATATAACGGTCTTACTATTTCGGCTTGGAACTCCCTAGATGTAGTCACTGTGGAACTGTATCCAACAGATAAACGGTAAGTATCACACAGAACAATGCTATATGGGCACTAAAGGAAAAGCTTTACTATTTATTGATCTGAATCTAGTTCAGGAGAAATTACACAAACCAATATTGATAAAGGTTTGACTTCAATAAGGCTGTTTTTCCATCTCCTAAGACTCCTTCATTCAATTTTAGAAACAGCTGGTGTTTTGTTATGAGTGATTGGTTCTACAACCCTAATAGATTTTTTAATTATCGGGAAGCATAATTGGCATCAGACTTTCAAAACGGGCCAGAAAAAAATTAACTGTGACAATCTATCAAACTAGTTGACTCCAAACGTCCATCATCTGGCAGAGCTATAGAATAAAAAAAAGCTTTATATAAAGGGTATAGGGTAGAAAATAGAAGGATGAACATTTCAATAAAAAGTGGATTTGTTAAAGTGACAATAAAAACTGGTTTAAAAAAAATTCTATGCAAATATGTATTCCTGACTCAAAATGTACCCTCTATTGCTCTTAGCCTCCTCCAAATCTCCTTTTTTATTGCTGCTGTGATCCGAATTCCCGTTAGTAGGTGGCTACGTTCCTTTCACTGTGATCTCACTTTATTTAGGAACGTAGCCACCCTCTCTTGTTTTCTCCCGAGATGGTCTAGGAACTGTGGACCATGATTTATGGGATTTGTAATGTGCATAGAGCATTGAACATGACTACAACTTAAGCCTCGTACACACGATCGGATTGTTGGCCAACAAAACCGTGGACTTTTGTCCGAATTGCGTTGGCCCAAACTTGTCTTGCATACACACGGCCACACAATTGTTGGCCAACAAGCACAAACATAGTGACGAACTACGTTGTTTTTCAGCTCTTTAGCGACACCCTTTGGGCTCCTTCTGCTAATTTCGTGTTAGTAGAAGTTTGGTGAGTGTTGATTCGCGTTTTTCATTTTGCACTTTTCATTTCACACTTTTCATTTCGCGCTTTTCAGTTTGCGCTTTTCAATTCGTTTCTGAACGGCCGTTTGTCAACCAGACATGTTGCGGAATCGGAGGGATAACGTGTATTATTGGCCTTGGAGTTATTGTTTTGACATAATTTTTTTGGTTGAATAATGATTTGATTTGGTATATTTTCGATTTTTTTTTGGATGCATAGAATGCACTTTTTGGTTAAGTTCTATTGGCAGATAGCATGTCTAATTTTATTTGTTTTCTTTTTTTAATGCACAATAAAAAAATTGTGTAGAATAATAATGTGTTTTACTTCAAATCACAGTTTGGGAGTAGCCAGTTACATTTAAAAAAATACAGTGTAAAATTGACAAGGGACACCAACATTGTTGTATCTTTGATCTTAAAAACTACAGGATAATGGTGTTGTGGTAATAAAAAAATAAATAAAAATAAAAGAAAAAAGCATAATAATATTATTTTTGATATCACTAGAAAAAAAAAAGCCTTTGAAAATCTGTTTGCAATAACTCCATCAATATCACCAGCAAAGCAGCTTCATTATTACCCCATTAAAGTAGAAGAGAATTGTGCGCTGCATTTCGAGATTTCATAATTTGCCACGTCACGAATGTTAATTCTCCATTACGAACGTTAGTTTACAAGACCGACCGCTTCTGGCTCGTCTTTACTTCCAAGCATGCGTGTTTGTAATTTGTGTACACACGCTTGGAAAATCCAACAACAGACATTTGTCCACGGAAAATTTTAAAACCTGCTATCCAACATTTGTCCTAGGAAAATCCGACAACAATTGTCCAATGGAGTGTACAAACGGTCGGATTTACCGCCAACAGCCTGTCATTGAACATTTCCCGTCGGAAAGTCTGATTGTGTGCACGAGGCTTCTGACTTTTTGACAACAAACATGCTAATTAGCTGTTTTGAGGCAACATCCGACCGTGTGTACGCTCCATCAGACAAACGTTTTTGGTTTTCATCTGACTTTTGTTGGCTGTGCAAACGGACAAACTTTCTGGCAACAAAAGTCCGATGGAGCAAAGTCCGATCGTGTGTACACAAAACCATCAGACTTTTGTTCAAAGTACAAACACGCATGCTCAGAATCAATGCAAAAGATCAGACAACAATACAGAAGTTGACCAAAGGTGGCGCTGGAGTAATTGAACGTCCTCTTTTGAAGTGTCCTCAGTACGTTTGTTGCCTAAAAAGGCCGATCGTGTGTATGCAATACAAATTTATGGGCAACGCCCTTTGTACAAAAATCCACGGGAAAGTTTGTACAAAGTCCGATCGTGTGTATGAGGCTTTAGAAACAATTTCCCGAAAAGTAGATTACAGGGCCATTTAGCAGTCGGTGCAGTAGGTGTGCATGAATTATTTTTGGAGATTTAGGATATTATTTAGTGTCGCTTTAAAACTTATGCCGCGTACACACGATCGGAATTCTCGTCGGAAAAAACTCTGACGGTTTTTCTGACGGAATTCCGACGGAATTCCGCTCAAGCTGTGTTGCCTACACACGATCACACCAAATTCCGACGGTCTGTAACACAGCTGCATAAAACACGTTCGACAGCACTATAAAAGCGAAGTTTAATGCTTCCGAGCATGCGTCGAATTGTTTCTGAGCATGCGTCGAAATTTTGCGTGTCGGAATTGCATACACACGATCGGAAAATCTGATAGAAAGGTTTTCCGTCGGAAAAATTGAGAACAGGTTCTCAATTCAAAGTCCGTCGGAAATTCCGACAGAAAAAGACCGTTGGGCATACACACGGTCGGAAAATACGATGGAAAGCTCCCATCGGACTTTTTCCATCGGAAATTCCCGACCGTGTGTACGCCGCATTACAAGAATAATTGGAGAGAGCTTTATGAGACTGCAGCTCCTGTTATCTGTACTTTGCTGTCTTGTATTCTAAATATTGGTGCTACACTCCCTCTGCTGGATTCTCTATAGAAATACAGCGTGTGAAGAATGACTTTCCCTTTTGCAGCCACATTTGAGAGAAGCCCACTATATTTTTTTTATTTGTTCCCATTCGCATAGAATACTCAAAAAATAAGAAAAGAAAATATTTCCTACTTTCTAGAAGTTCCCCAGGAGAAGGCCTTGTGGCTGTCTGCAAGCATTTCTGAGTCAGTCTGTCCCAATAGAAAGGCTAAGGACAGGGAGAGTCTCCTTTCATTAATGTGCAATGCTTCTAAATGTTAACCCTCTGTTAGGACAGACAGTGTTCAAAACTAGTTTACATCTGATAATGAGTTGTTTTGCCAGAACAGCACAGACGAGGTTAACCGCTTCAGCCCCGGAAGATTTTACCCCATTCCTGACCAGAGCACTTTTTGCGATTCGGCACTGTGTCGCTTTAACTGACAATTGCGCGGTCGTACGACGTTTAACCAAAACAAAATTGGCATCTGTTTTTTTCCCAAAAATAGAGCTTTCTTTTGGTGGTATTTGATCACCTCTGCAGTTTTTCTCCAAAAAATATCTAAAAAAAAATGTTTTTCCTCAGTTTAGGCCGATATATATTTTTGGTAAAAAAAAATCGCAATAAGGGTATACTGATCGCGGTTTTGGGCAAAAGTTATAGCGTCTAAAAAATAGGGGATAGATTTATGGCATTTTTTTATTATTAGTTTTTTTTTTTATTAGTAATGGTGGCGATCTGCGATTTTTATTGTGACTGCGACATTATGGCGGACACATTGGACACTTTTGACACTATTTGTCATTTATACAGCGATCAGTGCTATAAAAATGCACTGATTACTGTATAAATGTCACTGGCAGGGAAGGGGTTAAACACTAGGGGGTGATCAAGGGGTTGTGTGTCCTAGGGAGTGATTCTAACTGAGGGGGGGGTGGGCTACCACTGACGTGACAGTGATCACTGCTCCCGATGACAGGGAGCAATAGATCTGTCATGTCACTAGGCATAATGGGGAAATGCCTTGTTTACATAGGCATCTCCCCGTTCATGCGGCTCTGTGACACAATCACGGGACACCAGCAGACACGGTCACGATGTACACAGTGGGAGCTTGTGCCCACTAGCCCCGCCAATTAAAGGGGACATACAGGTACGCCCATTTGCCCACCCCTGCCATTGTGCCGACGTATATTGGTGTGCAGCCGTCGGCAAGTGGTTAAAGTGTTACTAAACCCAGGACCCTGCATTCCCTATATCTGGTCTCCCCCAGTACACTAAACATGGAAATGCAATTATTTTAGGAAACTATAAACTGCTAAATACATTTTCTCATCAGCAGTTTATAGCAGTCTTGTGAATTATATCAGTGTCTGGCCGAGCACTGGTTAAAGAGGAACTGCAGTCTGCTCACATAATTTGTAATAAAAACATCTTTGCCATTCTGAAGCTTCCCACCAACCACTTTGCATATTATTTTATATATTCTGTGATTCTGTACTTGCCAAATATGCTGCAGAAATCTCCCTCCACTGAGTCTGGCTGCATCCATTTTTTCTGTGGGCAGCTGAAGCTGCTGCCTGTTCACTTCCTTTATTTACACAGACACAGAGGCACACCTCCAGCTCTGCAGTTCTCATTGGCCCTCTTATGACTCATCCCCTCTCCCTTCCTGACAAACTCTCACGAGAGTGAGAGAGAGCTGTGCATGATGTCATAAGCCTAGGCATTTTACCAGACAAGAAACAGGAAGTGGGCTGTATACGGTATTTATTGCCAGAAAAAAATGTTTTACTATACAAAGTTAAAAAAACAAGGGCAGATAATTTAATAGATGGAAAGATGAAAAAATGACTGAAGTTTCACTTTAAAGCTGCAGGATGAGTTTTCATTCTCCCCTG
The DNA here is from genome assembly GCA_028564925.1 of Lithobates sylvaticus. NCBI lineage: Eukaryota > Metazoa > Chordata > Amphibia > Anura > Ranidae > Lithobates > Lithobates sylvaticus. Next base: position 117,277,333 of record CM053026.1, read on the forward strand.
ATTGTCCTATGAGGCTGCATGACCCTGCATGAAAAAAATTTCTAGCAACATACACCAAACTGAGCATGTGCAGAGTGCCTCCATGGCTCTGTACTATCAGCAGATGGGTTGAAGGGGAGGATCAGAGAACACAGCCTTTTTACACAATGTAGAGGATTAACCCCTTTGGTCCCACAGAGAGTATACTTTACTTTACTGCATATACAGACTGATTTTACTGTTGTGTGTTTAGTAACATTTTAATTATAGCAAACGGCTCCCAGTCTTTATGCTATTTAAATGGGAACATGTAACAAATATAAGGTTTTATCCCAATTTGGCTGCAAAAGTGGAAATACACTTTAAGGTTAAGTGATACCATTCCTTAGCATAAAAGGATGATGTCAGAGGAGAACATTTCTGGAACGTTTTCAAAAATGCTGCCAGATATCAAACCCACACTAATCCATCCAAGTCCACTCAGTTTAATTTGACTTAATTCCCAACTGTAACTATTCAAAAAATGTCCCTTGTATTTGAGCTGCCCCTCCATAATGCTTCATTAATTAGCCAGAGCCCTTAAAATAAAATGGAGCATGGGACCTTCTCTCTCTGCTCTTGCCTTGTAGACCAACCGCTAAGCGCCATTACATGGGGGGGGGGGGCATTGGAGGTCATTAACCGTGTATAAGCTCAAACACAGGCCAGCACACAGTGTATACATGGCTTTTAATTCTGGGCTAAAGTAAGCAGGGCAGTGGGGGACAATAGAGAAGGTTAGTGGGGAAGGCGCTGTCCAGAGAACATTTTACTGCAGTAGGAAATCAGAAAACCCTTTAGGTCTTTGTGTCCAGCAAAGGAGTGTAAAATATTATCATACTTTAGTCATTGTATTGGCTGAGAACTGACATACACCATATTACCAAAAGTATTGGGACACCTGCCTTTACAGGCACATGAACTTTAATGGGATCCCAGTCTTAGCCCGTGAGGTTGAATATTGAGTTGGCCCACCCTTTGCAGCTCTAAAAACGTCAACTCTTTTGGAGAGGCTGTCCACAAGGTTTAGGAGTGTGTCTATGGGAATGTTTCATTATACTTCCAGAAGCGCATATGTGAGGCCAGGCACTGATGTAGACGAGAAGGCCTGGCCTCTGCTCTAATTCCTCCCAAAGGTGTTCTATATCGGGTTGAGGTGCAGGCCAGTTAAGTTCCTCCACCCTAAACTCGCTCATCCATGTCTTTATGGAAAAGGAAAGGGCAGTATGAATTGTGTCAAGAAACATATACAAAAGAATAATGTGACCTTACACTTGCCATGTATGTTTCCTTACAGATCCACAGGATTTGGCTTTTTGAATGCACTGTGCAAAGCAGCAGCTGTACTAGGAAACCTAATATTTGGCTCACTTGTTGGAATTACCAAAGCCATACCGATCCTCCTCGCCTCAACCGTGCTGGTCTGCGGTGGTCTGGTGGGACTTCGACTGCCGGACACAAGAAACCAGGTGTTGATGTAAACGGAAACAAAAGCCATATCCAATATTACTTTTTCTGATTTTTCTTCATAACAATCAACCTAAGAGATCCAAAATACTCAAAAAATCATTCAGAAGCCCAGACACATTCTGTTCCCAAGATGTAGATGTTTTTTGCTGTGCTATGTATGTAGAACAAAACGCTGTCTGACATATCCTGTTGTTACCATTTTCACAAGCTTTAAATTGTGTGTTTCTTTTTATTATTTCATCATGTACATTCTTGAATGACCTTTTAAAAAGTATACAGTATGTATATCTTGACAGAATACAGGCACAGTAAACAAGTTATAAAGGTGGATAAGAACAGAACAAATGAGCATGGACAAAGTAGCAAGCCCCCCACTCCCATCCGGTTGCCAAGAACTCTGCATGCTTCAGTTATAAAAAGATCAGCTTTGAGTAGTATTGACACTACTAGCTATACTGCAGTGGCTACATGTCTAGGATCACAGAGGTAGATGGCACAGATGAACCTGCAGTAGGGGATCTAGATCTTCATGTGTATGAGTAGGCTTCCAATGAGCCATGCAGTGGGCAGAGATCCTGACAAACCTCTTCCAGCACAAGAAAAATACCTTGAATCCCTTGAAGAATCAGTGTCAAGAATGTCTTACACTCAAGAATTAAAAAACAAAAAGCTCTTTAGCTCCAGGAGTGTCTTTCGCACTATAGAACTTTGACAGATCTGAGCTTTGCCCATTCATGGCAAAGCACAAGTTGGCGTTATTGCCCCCTTCCTCAGTATTACAGGCTCACCCCTCTTTTGCTTCCACACAGCTCTGTTCAGATGCCAAGTGTGAGGAAATTCAGTTGATTTGCTCAAGTTGGAGCTTACATGGTGCTGAGGCCTTTCTCCCCACCCCATGTAATGGCGCTGAGCAAAGAGTCATAAAGAAGAAGGGAAAGGTTTACCTTCAGAGAAGGTATGCTGGGTAGAGGGCATTAAAGTAAACTTGTTCCTTTACATAGGCAAAGCACAGATCTGTTTTAAAGAATACTTTTGGGGTGATCCCACATAACATACCTCAAAACCTTGTTCATAGCACTCATTCAGGGCTTTTTGAAGGTAGTTCTGCAACTGCAAGATTTGAAATTTTGCCTAATATCCCTATTACAAGTGTTCCTCAATGAGATTTTTTGTGCTTTGGCAAATACTTGAAAATAGATTCATGAGTTCTAATTAGAAAGCTGAACATTTTGTTTTAATAAAGTTTAGGTTCTTTTCTTAAAACCAGTGTAATATTCAAGCCATAAATACGACTCATTCATTATTTTTATAATGTTTTTCTATGTTGAGTGTTCAGAGGTACCAGACAAACAAGTAGAGAATGGCAAAGGTAAGTGTAGTGATGGAACATATATGCCATTAGTGGCAATGAATGTCTCATGCCACAGTTCAGTTTTAGGCTGGGTTCACACTGGTATGTCACGACTGTTGTACGACTACCATCCTACTTTGCCCTGCAACATCGATCCTACATCAGCCCTACTTCCATCCTACTTGGATGAACAGGATAAGATTTTGCTCCGACTTTGAGATAGTCTGTCTTGTTCTTTGACCAATCAAAACAATCCCAGTGTGACATAAATTCTTTTTACTGCTGCTGTAATCACCATGTCGGATGTCACAAGTCGGATGGTTAGGACAAGGATTCAACTTTGATCCTACTTCAATGATATTCAATGGGCTGAAGTAGGACCAGAGTAGTGCAGGAACCTTTTTCAAAGTCGGACCGACTTGTGTCGGACAAGTTAAGACGGCTCTCATAGAGAACCATTGATTTGCATAAGTCATGCCACATGAGCTCCCAATGTCGGAGTTGTACAAGTGTGAACCCGGCCTTAAGGTGTCCTCTTAGACCCCTTTTCATACCGAGCTGGCGGTATCGCAGCGCTGTCCCATTGATTTCAATGGGGAGCAGCGGTGGAGGAGCGGTGAGTTCACCAATCCTTCACCGCTCCAAATAAGCTGCTGGCAGGACTTTTTCTGACGCCCTGCCAGCGCACCGCTCCAGTGTGAAAGCCCTTGGGCTTTCACACTGGAGTGAATGGAGCCGCTTTTTCCAGGTGCTATGCAGGCGCTATTTTTAGCACTGAAGCGCCTGAAAAACGCCTGCAGTGTGAAAGGGGTCTTAAACACATATCTAGATAAACAATATTATAAAGTCACAATTGTAGAACACCACTTTTTTATTTTTTATTAAATAACAGTGAAACATGAAAGCCGCAGGGACTCCAGGGACATCCAGTCAGTACAAAATCGCACATACACATTAAAATTACCCAATAACACCCCTTCTACACATCAGGAAATAAATATATTTTCTTTTATACTATGCCATTATTAATTAAATGCTAAAAATCAAAGACATGAAACCAGAATCATCTATATTTAATATATGTATAGTGTTTATATGCTACCACTAGTTAAAGAAAGGGGACCCTGCTTCTCTTTAAAAAAAAAAAAAAAAAAGTTGCTGGAGCCCTGAAATATCTAATGCCCTGTACACATGGTCGGATATTCTGATGGAAAAAGTCAGATCGGATTATGTTGTCGGAAAATCTGATCGTGTGTGGGCTCTAGCGGACTTTTTCCGTTGGAATTTTCGCCGGAAAAAATTTGAGAGCAGGGTATAAAATTTTCCGACAACAAAATCCGATCTGACTTTTTTCGATTGTGTGTAGAGAATTCAGACGCACAAAGTGCCACGCATGCTCAGAAGAAATTTGGAGACGAAAGCTATTGGCTACTGGCCTCTACGTAGTCCTGTCATACGTTTTATACATCACCTCATTCGGAATGATCGGATTTTCCGACAACTTTGTCCGACAGTGTGTGTGCAACATAAGTTTCGGACAAAATCTGTCAGAAAAAATATGACGGATTTTGTGGTCGGAATGTCCGACCGTGTGTACGGGGCATAAGAAAACTATTAGTGTGTATCTAAACCCAAAACAATCATTGGATATAGTGGTTGCATTTTTTTCTCCCCGCCCCCCCCCCCCCCCCCCGCTATCCTCACGTGGTAATCCTATGAATATCACACTTCCTGTCCTTCGGTGGCTACACTCACTGTACTGTATCTATGGATGGAGCCATGTTTATAACCCTGGCTGGGCTACTAATGTGTGTGCCTTTGCTTATCTCTATTGTAGTGTGGCTGATAGGATTATTATAAAGTTAAGATAGATGGATAAAAGTTTTAGTCTGCAAAAAAAAACGAATGAAGTCACCACATCTAAGGACTGTTAAACTGAAATATATTACATTTTTGTGCTTGGGTTTAGTTATGTTTTTAAAATGTAATCTGTGCTGAAGATAACTGTGTCATTATAATGCATATATGAGATTTGTACTGACCGAATATAATTTCAAGTTTTTAATATATGATTAAAGTGGTTGTAAAGGCTGAAAGTTTTTTTTACCGTCGTGCATGAAGGTACAAAAACCTTCGGTGTGCAGCATCCCCCCCAGGCTCCCCTTATACTTACCAAAGCCCTGTTTCGACCCAGCGATGCGCATGAAAGCAGCTGCTCTCCCAGGTCTCTTTCTCCTTATTGGCTAAGACACAGCAACAGGAGCCATTGGTTCCTGCTGCTCTCAATCACAGCCAATGAGGAGGCACTGGAGGATGGTGGCGAGCCACAATCTCAATGTCTTGTAGACACACAGAGGTGGCTTAGGGGTGAGCATGCACAAGCGCCCCCTTAGGAAACAGCTTTCTATGGGGGCATTTGGCAAGGGGGAAGGACCAGGAGCGCCCACAGGGGACCTGAGAAGAGGAGGATCAGAACTGCTCTGGGCAAAACCATTGTACAGAGCAGGTAAGTATAACATGTTTGTTATTTAAACAAATTAATAAATAAAAGAGCCTTCAATATCTCTTTAAGTGCTTACTCGGCTATCCTACTCCACTGTTCAACCTGTCATGGTAAAACCATAGAGCTTGCCATTGCTGACCACCTTCTAAAAAGCCGCTACTTCTTAAAATGACATTGTGCTACTAGAATCAATATGTAGTCTGCTGACTTTTAACAATGCTGACAGCAAGACATTTTCATGATGACTTTTTTGAGGAATGATCCATATGTGTAATCTCCAAAGGTTATAAAGGGTATGCTCTATTATATAGCTTTTATTTAAGGGCACAGGAATGTCTTTTAGTAGTGTTGCCTAGTATATCTAGTGCTGCTTATACAATGTCAACCTGAAAAACATCTCTAATCCCTCTTGTGGCTGATATCTGTATGTACAAGGCTATCTGAGCAATGAAGTCAGCTTCATACATAGCAGAATTGGAGATTGATATACAAAAAACTAGAGCTAAAAGGGCGGTGCTGCCTGTGCCAATCCAAATTAAATTTTCATTTTCTAAATTGCACTATATTAAAGTTACATGGGTTGCTATGGGAAGTATTTCTGTATTTCCCTTTCCAAGGGGATGGGTTCACAGCAATAATCCCATGTGATAGCAGCATTTTACACTGCTGAATTTTAATACTGTTTACACATCAATGACAAAGCTCAGAAATCAGTGATTTACTGTCTAAGGGATTTAAAAATTATTATCATAGTGTGGGTGGGTATATTATATTTCAGTGCTAAAAATATAATATAATATTATGCATTATATAAACAATATAAACAATATTTATTATAATTTAAATATATATAAATAAAATAAAACAAATCATTTTACGTTTAATTGGAAGATAAAATATATTTTTTTCTGATAAAGCTATACCTTTATTTCGACCTGTCAGTGACACTGAAGCCTTTTAGCTTCTAAAAATATTCTAACGGAGATTTATTATTGATTCAATCCATGTGCTTATTTCAAATACCTAATCAGTTTAAGAGTTTTTTTATATATTCTTTTTTTTTATGTCCAATAATTATTTATTTTATTTATTTATTTATTTGAGATACTATTGTATATACACTGCTTAATTAAAGGAACACTTTTTAATCAGAGTATAGCATCAAGTAAATTAAACTCCTGGGATATTGATCTGGTCATTAAAGTAGCAGAGGGGGTTGTTAATCAGTTTTAGCTGCTTTGATGTTAATTAAATTAACAACAGATGCACTAGATGGGCAACAATAAGACAACCTCCAAAACAGGAATGGTTTTACAGGTGGAGGCCACTGACATTTTTTTCCCTACTCATGTTGTCTGGCTGTTTTTCATTAGTTTTGCCTTTGGCTAAGGTCAGTGTCAACGCTGGTAGCATAAGGTCATACTTGGACCCTGTAGAGGTGGCACAGGCAGTCCAACTCCTCCAGGATGGCACATCAATATTTGCCATTGCCAGAATGTTTGCTGTGTCTCCCAGCACAGTCTCAAGAGTATGGAAGAGATTCCAGGAGACAGGCAGTTACTCTAGGAGAGCTGGACAGGGCCATATAAGGTTCTTAACCCATAAACAGGACCGGTATCTGCTCCTTTATGCAAGGAGTAACAGGATGAGCACTGCCAGAGCCCTACAAAATGACCCCCAGATGGCCACTGGTGTGAATGGCTCTGACCAAACAATCATAAACAGACTTCCTGAGGGTGGCCTAAGCAGGGCTGGTGCAAGGATTTTTGACACCCTAAGCGAAACCTAATTTTGCCGCCTCCCCCCTTTGCCCTGCCCATGTATACCCCACCTTTTTAATGAAACACCCATCAAATGCAGCCCACCAGCTCCCATCAAATGCAGCCTCACCAGCGCCCATCAATGAATGTTTACTTGCTTTCATTCATTCAGGAGTCAGGACACAGACACAGTCCTCCGCCGCCGCTGCGCCTCTGACACTATGTGCGAATGGAGCAGTGGCTGCCTGCTGATGCTGAGACTTAGTTTCTTGCTGCAGAGAGAAGAGAGTAGGAACACCAGTGGCCAGGCGCCTTAGGCGGCTGCCTAGTTTGCCTAGTGGTCCTGATGTCTTCTAGTTGGCCCTGTGCTCACTGCCCAGGACACTGGGGAGCTCGAGTGGTATTTGCAATTAAACACCAGAATTGGCAGGTCTGCAAATGGCGCCCTGTGCTTTTCACAGATGAGAGCAGGTCCACCCTGAGCACATGTGACAGACGTGAAAGGGTCTGGAAAAGCCGTGGAGAATGTTATGCTGCCTGTAACATCGCTCAGCATGTCCGGTTTGGTGGTGGGTTAGTGATGGTCTGGGGAGGCATATCAATGTAGGGAAGGCACAGATCTCTATAGGCTTGACAATGACACCCTGACTGTCATTAGATATCAGGATGAAAGCCTTGGACCCATTGTCAGACCCTACGCTGGTGCAGTGGGTCCTGGATTCCTCCTGGTGCACAACAATGCCTGGCCTCATGTGGCGAGAGTATGCAGCCAGTTCCTGGAGGATGAGGGAATTGATACCATTGAATGGCCCTCCATTCTCGCCTGACCTAAATCCAATAGAACACCTCTGGGATATTAGTTTCGGTCCATCCGCCACCACCAGGTTGCACCTCAGTCTGTTCAGGAGCTCAGTGATGCCCTTGTCCAGATCTGGGAGGAAATACCCCAGGACACCATCCATTGTCTCTTTAGGAGCATGCCCCGACATTGTCAGGCATGCATACAAGCACGTGGGGGCCATACAAACTACTGAGTTCCATTTTAAGGTTGCTGCAATGAAATTTCAGTAAAATGGACAAGCCCGTTGCATCTTTTTTTCACTTTGATTTTCGGGGTGTCTTTGAATTCAGCCCTCCTTTGGTTGATAATTTTAATTTCCATCAAACAATGTGGCACCCTTTTGTTCCTAACACATTACCCGGTCCATATTAGAATAGATATCCAGCATGATATTTTTTCCTATTGAGATCTGATGTGTTATCAAAGTGTTCTGTTAATTTTTTTGAGCAGTATATATATATATATATATATATATATATATATATATATATATATATATAATTAAAGATATATCTTGTATATAAACTAGAATCAAATTGATCAAAGAATCTTGATTGGCTATTTGAAGTGAGCACATTATAAGGAATATGATAAGCTTACAATAAAAAAATACACAGAAGATTTTGAGTCCCTTATTAGCAAGAGATCCATTTTGAACAGATCAATATAAATGTGATACAGAGGGAATATTAGCCAGCTGCTAAGTAAAAAATATTTTGTGGAGCTCAGCCATTTATTACTCGATGAGTTGTACTACTGAATGAGTTGTACTCATTACTCGAAAAGTGTAATATTGAAAAATTTTAAATCCAGTACATTTGAGAACATAATGTTTTATGATTCCATGTTATATATTATGAAATGTATTTATATACAGTATCTATTTGTTTTAGCCTAGGACTATACAATCTGCTTATACTTATGCCAATATTTCATGGTATAGTAAATGCATGTATGATTTTATTAAGATTGATTGGCCAATTGGGCTGTGGGGAAATTGTATGAAACATTTGCTTGTATGCACAACCAGAAAAACAAAAGATTAATAATGATGTGAAAGATTTGCCAACCCTCAAAGAGTCATGGGGTGGCTAAATGGAAATTCATCCTGTTTTATGGTGCTTGTGCCAAGGTCTGTTGCCGGTATGAGATCCACTCTGGAGAATAGTGGTAATGAGAAATAATGTTAGGTTTTGAGTTACATGAAAACACCAGCAGATACATGATGTGGCTTCTCTGTTAATTTTTTTAAGCACTGGAGTATGAAAAAAAAACTGGAAATGTGTATTTTTAAAATGGTTTATATGCAACTCTGTTGAAGAAAAGGTATTATATTATATTTTTTTTATTTTGTATTTCAAAAATGTAAGCAGTTGTGTGATTAGTCGGTGTGATAAGGATCAGATTTCCTCAGTTACCAAAAGAGAAAAAAATACTAAAGTGATATATTACAGTTTGTGGCTAGTAATTGCTATTAACATTCAACTGGAGTTGTTCTGTAATGTTAAACATATCTCCCATTGCTGAAGATGTATAAGTAGCCCAGAAAACTATCTACATATGTTTTGAAGTTTTCCAATTATTCAAAGGTTCTGGCCTGAAGTCCTGCAATTTATTTCCACAATGACTACTGTTCTGATCACTTTAGACATGTGCATACTGGGCCTAGTGGAATCTCTAGCTCCTACTGGAGCAGGAGTGTCCAACATGCAGCCCACAGGCCACATGTGGCCCAAGATGTCTATGAATGCGACCCGACACAAAATCGTAAACTTATATAAAAATATAGTTTTTTTTTTTTTTAAATGTGTTTACACTTAGAAAACACACGTGGCCAAAGCAAAATTTGCCAGTATCTCTTTACTGGACTGTTTTATCTTCCAGAAGAAAAATATCCCACTCTTTACAATCATACCTTATTCGTAGCATCCTTTTTCGGCAGCACCAATATTTGTTAAAAGTTTGGACACACCTGTACTAGAGCAACCAGAACATAATGGGACTCTTCCTATTCTATGCCAGGAAAACAATTGCATGAATGCAATTGTAAAATGAAAATCGGACGTAGCTCCAATTTGGAATTATTGAAGTCCCTAGTTAATTCAGTGCTCCCACTTTATTAAGCCATATGTGAACCTAGAGGTTGCCCCAACAAATTCATCAAAGTATGGGATGTATAGCTTACTCTAGAACTCACAAATGCTGCCTGTATAATGAATACACCTTTGATGACAACTAGGTAACCCCATTCTGAATGGCTGTAACACATTTTCTGAGAGGGGAAAAAGATTGATCTTTTATATGTTAGAGTGAGAAAGTAGTGAGAGGAATGCTTTGGTGTGATCATCTATGAAAATTTTGAACCAATATAAATTTGATTTTGCAATCCATTCATTTTTGTGGATCTGAGTGTGAACAGGCTTATTATGTTTTGCCACATTGTTGTTTATTTGTTTTATCTGTTCTATTATATTTTACCTTAAGCCAGGGAAATGCCCCAAGGGTTCTGTTTTGTACTACCCACAATGTTAAAATTCAATAAAAATTATTAAAAAGAAAAAAAAAGACCTCTCTCTATGAAGGTAGATGTTGCTTATCCAAGAACATGATGGAAAATTGGCAAAACCAACCTGCTTTTATTAAGTAATCACACCTCAGTCACATTCTTGGACAATCAACATCTGCCTTGACATGTTCCATGGTGATTGGATGAAGGTGACTTACCCACTTGGCTATAAATTCTTACTATATTCCTAACACTCATTCGACTCAAGGAAGCTGTTTGAATGAGCAACAAATCATCTTCACTATTATAGAACATGTCCATTTGAATATGCTTAAGTACTATTAGCTACTGTACTGTATATCATCATCTGGATAATTGAGAACCAGCACAGATATTACTGCATGTGCATCATGAATGGAGTTTTCCAAAATTGGCTTAAAGCAAATGTTTACAAGTATTAAAAGAATGCATTTTTTACCAAAGTTTAAAGCAAAATCCATATGTTTGCAAGAAGACTTCAGGATTTCTAGAATTTATAGGGAGTGGACCCTTCTCTCTCTCTCTCTCTCTCTCTCTCTCTCTCTCTCTCTCTCTCTCTCTCTCTCTCTCTCTCTCTCTCTCTATATCTATATATATATATATATATACAGTATATATATATATATATGTAATCATTTTTTATATTTTTTTTCTTTCTTTTTTTTTCTTTCTTTATTGCATATACCGCTGAGTAAATTGCTATGCTGCAGATATTATTTTGTTTTCTTTTGTTGCAGAAATTATGTATAGTCCCTTGTCTATGAAATTACATGTTTTTATGCCAAACCAGTTCATAAATTGGCAGTAGTTATATAATGCTGAATCATCAGGAGATTGCAACTTCCTGTAATGTTTACACTATTTGCTGTTCTTATGTGTTGAAAAATAATTATTTTATGGTTACGTTGTACAAATTGTTACATATTTTTATTGTATATAAAGCATCATCATTGCAAAGATGCTGCATTATACATTTGTGAATTTTAGGACTATAATATAATGGTGCAAAGTAATCATTAGATATCTTAGATACCTTTTATCAGAATATAATAGACAGAACTTTGTACATTGCTCTTTCCTATTTTTAAAACAAGCCTGGTAAGGGCCAATATGGAAGCCCTCTTGGTTACTGCTTAAACTTGTATCCCAGTTTATGATGTAATGTTAGGTTCCACTATTCTATCTTGTCTGGGGATATATTAGTGACTAGTGACATCATGATGATTTTACTATGTAGACAGAAGTCGTTCATTTATGTCTGAAATTGTAAATTCTCAAGATAACAATAATGCTGCTTAAAGTTTACCCTTTTCACATAATTTACTGGGAGCTAGTGTCAATAGAGGTTCCTTGTGAATTAATATGGTATAGTTCCTAGTGAACTGATACGTAGATTATGGATGAATTGTGGTGGACAGAATCTTCCCAAGATCCCTAAAGTCAACCCAAAATTGATGTCACTTTTGGTTAAGAAGATTTTCTATAAAGAAAGTTTATTTTAGCAGATTTTTCATAGGCAAGAGTAAGGCGTGAATTAAACTTTCCTTCGTGGTATTCTTCAGGAAATCTAATGCAGCAAGCACTATGGTACCTTGCTGCACCCAGTCCCAGTGTTCTGTACTCTTCAGCATTTTCAATGAAGTAGTAAGCCCTATAGGCCTCTAAGGGGGTTTTCCGACTACCCAACACACACAAACAGGGGCTGGAAGTGTAATAGTACTGGTATCACATCTGAAGACACAAGTTTCTTTTCAGCATCTGATCTCCTGCCTTATTTCCAAGAGCAATTTTCACCTTACACTTGTGTCCCAAAATGCTAAAATACACTTTCTGGAGTTCATTTTGCCCATGTTAGGAACTGTTGTGTTCCCAATTCTGTTTGCTGTTGCAGTCCAGTTACCCAGCTATAGCAGGGTGGATACGGGTGATGTTGTGCTTTCCCAATTCTGTTTGTCAACCCCACAATAAAGTGTTACTTCTTTTTTGGGTTGACTGGCCATTTCGTGTGTGTGTTTCTGTCTTCCTGTGTGTATTCTGTGTGTGTTTCTGTCTTCCTGGTATGGCGGCTGGAGCGCATCTGCGTTCCAGTCCGCCGCTGCTCGTTCCTACTGCGCGTGCGCACGGCCTCGATCCAGATCGAGGCTTGGTTTGCGCCTGCGCGGTTCGACGGGTCAGCGGTGGCCGCGCATGCGCGCGGACGTCGGGGGGCGGCGTGCGACGACGCTCGGAGCGCCGTGACGTCATCCAGGCGGCAAATTCAAATAGCTGTCAGATACAGCTATGCCCTGGCTTCATACAGACACTGCAGACGCCGGTTCTTGTACTGACAATACTTGTGGAAGGTAGGCTGGGTGCTTTCTATTCATATGCTATGAGTTTCTGTGGTTATGCTGTTCCTTGAATGTTTATGGTCTATATTTCACCTGCAGTCTCTGCTGTTCTGTTGCCATGGATGTGTCGTCGCCGCCTAGTGGTCAGCCCTTATGCCGCAGGTAGGACGGAATATTTTTTTCCCTCTGCCTGTTTTGCATGGGTTTTTGAGGATTGGGGAATTATAAAGTATTTTTTTCTTTCCTGTTGTGTCCTCAGCCCTTCTAGGTCCGATCATCATTCAGTAGCACGTGAAGAAAAATCTAGGTCACAGCGTGACCAATCAAAATCAAAGTCTTCTTCTAGACATCATACGGATAGGTCAAGGTCCGGATCTAAACGTGATTCCCACCGCCATTCTGGTCGCCCAGAGAAAAAAGCCTGCTGGGGGTGTAGGGCTCATGTCCCGGAGGACAAATCCCTATGTGAAGCATGCTACTCCAAGGCTGTGAGGGAGAGAGGTGCAGGAGACCAGCAGGTGGAAGCACTGGTTAGAAAGGTTGTACAGGAATCTCTGAATAGGACGGATTCAGCCCACACAGCCATTCCTCCCTCAGCACCAGCCTCAGCCGCGGACGTAGTGGATCTTGAAGTTCCAGGTCCTTCTCATGACAATTTTTCATCAAATGGATCCTCCGATAGTGAGGTTGAGGTGGATGAATATGGAGCGGGGTTCGACTTCTCCCAGGTTCCTCATCTGGTCAGGGCAGTTAAAGACGCGCTGAAATGGGAAGACCCAATAGAGATGCCCTCCAAACAGAAAAAGTATTTCAAGCATCTGAAAAAAGAGCGCCCGAATTTCCCCTTCTTGGGGGAGCTAGGTGAAATCATATCTGATGAATGGGGGAAGGTTGAAAGAAAGAACTCTTTGATCACCAAAGTAGCGAAAATGTACCCATTCAGGAGTGAGGAGGTGAAATACCTGGATTCAGCCCCCCTCATTGATGCTGCACTGATGAGATTGGTGAGACATGTTACGCTTCCACTGGAAGACACAGTGTCATTCAGAGACGGTCTGGAAAGGAAGATCGATACTGATCTCAAACGAGTATATATCACCGCTGGGATGGCCTGCAAGCCGGCCTTGGCTCTTGCGGCCTTGTCAAAAGCCATGGAAACCTGGACAGATGACGTGGGTGCAATCCTGGGAAGTATATCCGAAGATGTGCTCAGGAATTCTCCAGTACATGAATTAAGGATGGCATCGGCTTTTCTGGGGGAAGCATCCCTGGACATTATCCGGTTAGTATCGCGTGTCATGCTATCTTCGGTCACAGCTAAACGTGCTCTATGGTTACGTCCATGGGCAGCGGATCCTGCCTCCAAACAGGCATGGTGCAAGATTCCCTTTGAGGGTTCTTCCCTCTTTGGGAACAAGCTGGACTCGGCCATCACACGCGCTACTGGGGGTAAGTCGGGTTTTCTACCCCAGGATCGTCGTCTCTTGAGCCAGAGAAGAACCCAACCCAGACAGGATCAGGAGCGTGCTAGGGACGCACGGCGATACAGACCTGGTAGGGAATTCAGAAAAAACTGGAAAAGAAACCAACCTTCAGGTCAGAAGTCCACAAAGGCCACGTCTTCCGGGGGTCGTGATGCGACTAAGTCCTTTTGATATGGAGCCTGTCCAGGTGGAGCAGGTAGGAGCACGGTTACTCCATTTCCAGCACGTCTGGGCAGCCTCGGTCCAAGATTATTGGACAATCAAAACCATCTCTACAGGTCACACCTGGACTTTCACCAACCCACCCACACACCGCTTCATTCCCACAGTTCTACCGAGATCGGAAGAGAAGAAAGAAATTCTCTTATCCTATACAGACTCCCTGATATCTCAAGGGGCCGTCATTCCGGTACCAGTGGAGGAAAAATTTCAGGGGGTATATTCCCCCCTCTTCATGGTTCTCAAAAAGAACGGGTCATGGAGGCCAGTCATCGACCTAACATATTTGAACTCCTTCATCCAGAAGGAAAGATTCAAGATGGAGACTCTCTTGACCATAAGTCAAACAATTCAGCCAGGCGATTGGATGGTCTCAGTGGACTTGAAGGACGCATATTTTCATGTGCCAATCGCGAGGAATTTTCAGCAATACCTCAGGTTCGCAGTGGAGCAGAGACATCTCCAGTTCACCTGTCTTCCTTTCGGGCTGACAACATCGCCTCGAGTGTTCTCAAAGGTACTACTGGCAGTGGTAGCCCTAATCAGGGTCAAAGGTGTCCGGTTACACCACTACCTGGACGATCTACTCCTGCTCTCGCAGGACAGAGACCAGCTTCGTTTACATCGGGACCAAGTCATCTCGGTCTTGACGGAGTTCGGCTGGTTGTTGAACAGGGAGAAGAGTCAGTTGGATCCGACCCAGTCCCTGATATTCCTAGGGGCGCAGTTCGACACGGTAAAGAGTACCATCTCCTTACCCATGGAGAAGATCCCAGTAATTCAAGACAGGATTCGGCTCGCCCTGACATGTCCTCGCCTCAGGGCTTCATATTGCCTCAGAGTTATCGGCACCATGGTGGCCACAGCTCCCATGGTAAAATGGGCACAGTGGAGGATGCGACCCTTCCAAAAGGGTTTTCTTCAACAATGGATCCCAGAGTCACAAGATCACTTTGTCAGAATGACCCCGTCCATGAGGGAGTGTCTTCCATGGTGGCTTCATCAGGAGAATCTCCTCAAGTGCCACTCTATTGCACCAATCTCCTGGATTGTGGTAACGACGGATGCCAGCAACAGCGGCTGGGGAGCCCTCTGTCTATCAGAAGTAGCCCAGGGGAAATGGGACTTCCCATCTCAAGGGGTGGTGTCAAATGTCTTGGAGCTCCGAGCTGCCTTTCAAGCTCTTCAAGCCTTCCGTCACCTGATTTCAGGAGCTTCGGTTCTGTTGAGGTTGGACAACACGACTGCGGTAGCCTACATCAAGAGACAAGGGGGTACTCGCAGTCTAGATCTACTAGAGGAGGTCAGTCCGATTATGGCTTGGGCCCAGGCGAATTTGTCGAATCTGACGGCTGTTTACCTCCCCGGAGTCCAGAATGTCCAGGCGGACTTCCTCTCAAGAGTAGCATTGGACAACAACGAGTGGTCCCTCCATATAGAAGTGTTCAATTGGATTCTGTCTCTAGGAGTAACACCAGAAGTGGACCTCTTTGCATCACCCTGCAATGCGAAACTCGAGAAGTATTACACGAGGAATCGTTGTCCCAAGCTTATGGGATAGATGCGTTGACGGACCAGTGGAGGTTTCTCAAGGCGTATGCCTTTCCCCCAGTACCGGTCATTCTCCGTTTTCTGTCAAGACTCCGCTGGGAAGAAGCCGAAATAATAGCGGTAATTCCATATTGGCCCAACAGGCCATGGTTTCCTCTCCTGACGCAGCTCAGTTGTCGGGACCCAGTCCCTCTTCCTCCCAGGCCAGATCTCCTGCTACAGGGAGCATCGCTTCACCCATGTCCATCCCATCTCCACCTGATGGTCTGGTGGTTGAAAGGGAAAGGTTGACAGCCTTAGGGTGTCCTGACACAGCAATTGAAACCTTGATGAGTGCCAGGAGAGCGGGAACTAACAGAGTGTACCAAAGAATCTGGGCAAGATTCGTGAGTTTCATCCCTACTGTTGGAGGTTCATTTAAAGACCCGAAAATATCGGACATTCTGGGTTTCCTGCAGACAGGCCTGGAGTTGCCCTTGGCCGTCAGCTCTCTTAGAGTTCAGGTCTCTGCGATTTCTGCATTCACAGGCGTTGCTTGGGCAAAACATCCTCTCGTCAGGCAATTCTTTAAAGGTGCATCAAGACTCAGACCTCAAAGGAGGCCAAGATTCTCCAAGTGGGATCTTCCCCTCGTTTTGGACTTCTTTTCAGGAGAGGATTTTCGACAAATGGATCAATTGTCCATCAAAGATCTTTTTCTCAAGACAGTGTTCCTGGTGGCCATAACATCTGCCAAAAGGGTATCTGAGATCAGCTCTCTGGGTTTCAAAGAACCGTTTATCACCTTTTTTCCGGATAGGGTGGTCTTGATCCCTATGTTGGGATCAAATCCCAAAGTGACGTCCGTCTTTCATGAGAATCAAGAAATAGTTCTCCCAACATTCCATTCATCTGACGATTCTAGTATCCATCCTCTAGATGTCGGAGAAATCCTAAGAGTCTATCTGGAAGCAACGGCTCCCTTCCGGAAATCGGATTACCTCTTCATTTACTTTCAAGGGAAGAATAGAGGATTACGTGCTTCCTCCAGATCCATATCAGCCTGGATTGTCCAGGCTATTCAAAGGCGTATACGGCTAAGGGTATGGTCCCTCCAGAGGCGGTGACAGCACACTCGACTAGAAGTGTTTCGACGTCTTGGGCAGCTTCCCGTCATGTGTCTGCGGAAGTGATTTGCAAAGCAGCATCATGGTCATCGATACATACATTTATGACACACTATTGTGTTGAGCCGGCGGCTCTTTCTTCAGTTAATTTTGGTTTGAATGTCTTATCTGTTGACAATGCCAATTAAAATTTTTTTTCTAAAACCAGCAATTTGTCCCACCCGGAAGTGTATGGCTAGTTATTTCCCATACGTTGGCTGCCATGGAGTCTGTCAGGAAAATGGAAAATTTATATCAAATACTTACCGTAATTTTCCTTTCCTGATGGACTCCATGGCAGCCGGAGTTCCCTCCCATTGCTGGAGTAGGCTAAGTTATGGAACACGGTACCTAGCTGGGAGCAAAGATTTATGGGAGTGGGGTCCTATGAGGTAGGAGAGGCGGGATTAACCCATACGTTGGCTGCCATGGAGTCCATCAGGAAAGGAAAATTACGGTAAGTATTTGATATAAATTTTCCATTTTCTGGAGTTCATTTTGCCCATGTTAGGAACTGTTGTGTTCCCAATTCTGTTTGTCAACCCCACAATAAAGTGTTACTTCTTTTTTGGGTTGACTGGCCAAAAACAGCCTGTTGTACATGGTCATAGTTGGTTTCCGGTGTTTTAGTCATGTTTTTCACACAATATTCACAGACACTTTTCTGTTACTATTTCTGGTCATTGAAAAGTATTTTTGTAAGTTTTACTTAATAAAATGCTGAGCCATAAATTTACTAACTTAACGGAGAAGAGGGGACAGAAAATATTCAACATATTTAGAATATTAGTGGGTGTGCCTTTCCTCAAAACAAATCAGTTTATCATGAATTGCACTGCTTTTTATTCTAAAGCCAGGCTCTGCATTCTAACATGTTATAATTGTGTAAATCAAGCTTTACTGAGAGTGTATCTTCATTTTCCCTTGATGATTGTGCTAGCATGATGTGTGCAATTAAAAAATTCTGTTTCAAAGTGAATTTTATTTTCTGCTTGTTAATCAAAGTAAACTGGTATGGTTGACTGGGCTGTCCCAGCTTGAGTTATTTTAATGATCCCTTCCAAGGTGCAAGTCAGCTTAATATGAGGGTTTTTGTGGACTGGCTGCAGATAATCTTATTTCTCCCTGAAGCCAATGTCAATCCACGTGTCAGGCTTTGCATCCTAGTCCAGGATTTAACTGTTATTACTCTGTTGTAATTAACTTTTGCAATTTAAATCTTACAACAACTTGTACTGTGTAGCTGAAAAGTGATTATAAAGCCCTTTAAATCTGAGGGCTACTCTTGGCCTGTTGTTTAGATCATTAAACAGTCAGTGTCTCTGCAAAGAACCTCCCCAACCCCCTTCTCGTTCCTCCATCACAGTCAGGGATTCTACTTGATGCTTCTGGGAGTGAGTGGCTAAACCCATATGACTAAAGGAGAGACATCACCGCTCCTCTGGGTCATCAACACCGCTGATTTGTGCAAAGCTGCAATGGAGGAAGGAGTAATGAGAGAGCATGGGCAAGGTAAGATGAGGGGGTCAGAGGAGGGCTCTTTGCAAAGACACTGTCACGTTGCCATGCATGGGCAAGACGTGATGCCTCTATAAAGGAAACCTGTATTGAAGAAGCATAGAGACTGCCACTGTAGACTTCCACTGTTGACTTCTGAATATCCTAGTTTCTGGATTAAGATAAGAAAAAATATGAACAAACATCAGCCTCACTCCAAACATATCTGCTCTTGCTGTATTTATTTATTTCAGCAAAGTGACTCCTGAAAACCATTCTTTCTTGATGCGTTTCACCGCTTACTGCCTTGCTCACAAGGATAGTGGAGGTCAGCATTCTTCCCCTATCAATAAATACACCATGTGGAGCTAAGTTTGAAGTGTGAGTATGATCAGAGGAGTGAGTCTTGAGCAGAGCTATGAATTTGAGTATGTTCTTGGTACTATTTCCTTGGCTGTTATGCTGATCCAATTGCTTCACTATATTTTTAGTATTGATTCAGCATAAGTATACAGAATAAGAGCTCTGACTCCACTTTCCTGATCTGCAGGCTTGTTCTAGGTCATTATATTGAAGTAAAGAAGCCAGAGAAAGACAGACAGCTAGTATTTTTGTCTGGTATGCAATGGTAGTTTTTGTATTTCCATCTTTTGAGATTGAGTAATCCCCCCCCCCCCCCCACACACACACACACACACACACACACACACACACACACACACACTTCTTGTGGTCAGGGCAGCTTGTTCATAGTATATCTGTTATCTGTTACCGTTGTGCCCTTATTGTCCTGTATGCTACTGTGTCCAAATGCCAGATTTAATCCCAACCTTTTTCCAAACAGTTCCATGAGCCAAAGCTGTATGTAGAATTGTGAAGGGGCATGCTCTGTGTGACATGACCATCTGTACAATAAAATATCACATGTGTACACATTTATCTTACAACTGGCCATTCTACTTGTAATTAAATACAAAAGTTGTTTATTGACAAGCAAACTAAGAAAAAAATAGTATTTTTTCCTGCTGCTGTATACTAATAAAGATTGATTCTCTATAATAACTACTGTGACACAGTCTTCCATACATTATTATACCATTTGGTATTCTACTGAAAAGGCCAACAGTATGATGTTAGCATTGTGAACTGAGTAAAACTATTTTCATACTCTTGATAAAGTATTTATAATCAGAATAGCTGATTGTGTTCTTGTAGGGATAAGTGAATCTGCCTGCGTATGATTCCCCCCAGGTTTGGCAATCCCTGTCTGAATTTTCACCAACTTAACTTAACAAAATGTAGAGGTGAATCCCCTTGAAGCCAAAGGAAGAAGAATCCTGTTTGAATATTCTGGCCACTGGCTGTTGTGAAAAAATATTTTAACTACATTCCATAGAGATGGCTGCAGGCATGCAGCCTGTGAAAATGTCTGTGTCTCTCCTTTTCGTCTGTCCACCAATAACCAGATCATGGCGTGGGAGAGGATCAGCAGCAACAGCAGCTGTGTGACAGCCCAACCTGTATAACCGCCACTGACATACTCCCCCCTCCAAAAAGTCTTTGGTCCCACAAAGAGTTAACATGCATACAGGTAAATGTTAGAGTACATGAGTTTGATATAAAATTATACCTTTTTTTCTTTATAAAGTTGAGTGTACAAAATCCAATAGTTTTTAGCCATGCAGAGGAAGACTACTTGTTAGAACACAAACACAGTATTACATAACAAATACCTTGTGACTTGTGTAGGTAAAAGTAGACATGTCAGAAGCACTAAAGAGAGAAAGGGATCCCCAGTAAGAGGCCGCAGACATAAATATTAAAGGGTGAGTACTGATGCTGTTGAGATATCCTCATAACCATTTATAAATTTCTTTGGGTATCCCATGTGGTTGTAAGTATCCTGATACAGTAACAGATTTGAGTTGATCAATTGTTTTCAGGACTGAAGAAATGTGGGGGGGGTGACTTTTTCCAGTTCATTATATTAGCTTTCCTGGCATAAAAAAGCATAAGACCTGTAAACGTTTGTTCAGTTGTAGTAAGCACCACATCTTCAACGAGGTCCAACAGGCACATTTTAGGAGAAGAGGCCAAACTGAACAACCGCATTCATAGAAGTAAGGGTCTCTTGTCAATATAGACTTATAGCAGTCCAAGTCAAAACGTTATGAAAAACATCTTCTTTGGAGTGGCCACTATTCCAACAGGCCGTAGAAAGTGTTTGATTCATTTTTTGGAGCTTTGGAGAGGAAAACTGACTACTGAAGGCATGTGCAATCTGCAGATATCTGAACTGAAAATAAGAGGGACCTAGCATGAAGGGCAGTTTTCTACAATATGTGCAATTGTTTTCATTTTAAATTTAGCTCAGTAGGGCAGGTCAAGAATTGTAAATAAAAGGGCAGCAAGGACAGATTATTCCAGGCCTTAACAGCAGTTCTCATAGAGAGAGAAAAGGGTATGGGGGCTTCAAGCCACAATATAAAAGCAATTGAAGAGCCTCCAGAAAGCGTAAAATAGTGCCTACTAACATACAGTATAGGAGGAGTTATTGATGATTGATGGAACAAAGAGAAAGCTGTCGCCAGTTGGGTAGCCAAAAAATATTTGCAGAGGTCTGGCATAGCCAGTCCACCCTGTGGGACTGGTCTAATCAGAGCAGCAAATTTGTAATGCAGTGCTTGGGGGCCCAATAGAAAAAAAGGTTTTGTCAAATGCAAAATGCTAAACATGTACTTCCTGTGAGTGTAGTGCTACCCCCTCCCGCATGGTCACTGAACAGTATATAGGTTGTCTTTTTGTAATTTATTGCTGAAGAACCTTGTAACAGGAGAGGGGCATGGCATAATCCAAAACGCCAAGCACAACTTACAGAGGAAACTTCTCTATCAGTGGCAGTAGTCCATTAGGGGCGCCCGAGCGCCGCCCCCCCTCTCCTCGCCACCCCCTATATGGTAATGGATATATTTATGCATTGCATGGATCTATCCATGGTCGCTGCAGCCCCTCCCTATTCATGCATCCGGCCCCTTTTGGGTCACCGGCTGCATGAATTACAGCCGCTAGTTTTTTTTTTGGAGCACCTAATTAGAGCCATAGGCACTAATAGGCTTCAAAATAGGGTGGGCTTGGGACGCTGAGGATGCTATGATTAAGCACCAGATCCAGGTGTGAAACATATAAGCTGCTTGCATCCCCCTCTTCTGTACCATATGGATTGACTGCTGTACGTTGGATTTTAATCGAATAAAGGTGTTGTATCATAGTGATGCCATCCAGGCTTATTCGATTGTTCTCTGATCCCAGCAGAGACTGCACCTGAGTGCCTATTAAGGATGTGTATCATTTGTAACCTGTGCTTTGAGAGCAGCTTTTCTTTTTCTTCAGGCTTCAAAATAAGGTGGGCTCGGGACACTGAGGATGCGTCCGGAGCCCACCCAGGTGTGTTGCAACAGGGAATTAATATTCCCTGTTGCAACACTGATCCTCCTCCCGAAGGAAAGGACAGGTGATCCTATTGGACGCCTAGGAGGAGGGGATGAGAAACACAGCGGAAGCGAGGAGGAGAAGAGCTGTCCTGTCCCTGCTGAGGCCTGAATGCCCGGTCCCCGCTGCCGCTGCATGGATGTCCGATTCCCACCGCTGCTGCATGGATGCCTGGTCCCCGCAACCTAGATGGGGTAAGTGCCAGTAGACTGACTGGCGGACAGCGGGGGGGGGGGGTTTGAGTTGCCACGGGGCGGTCGGTTGTTTGCCACCCGACCAAACAAAAAACCTCCAGCCGCCACTGGCACAAGGATAGTTTGACTAGGATGGTCTGCAGGTGCACAGCTGAAGACCACGCAGGAACATATAGCACGAGTAGTTGTAGACTAGGACAGTCTATGTATGCACAGCTGAATACCATGCAGGAACATATTGCATGTGTAGTTGTAGACTATGAGTATACAGCTGAAGACCATGCAGGAACATATAGCACAAAGTTGTAGACTATGACAGTCTGAATTATTGCAGCTGGGAACTACAAGACAGCTTGCAGCACAAATAGGCAGGCGGGAGCAGTTCAAGCATCCACAGCTGGAGACCATGAATTAACTGCAACACAGGAATTAGGCTCTACTCACAGATCCGGGGGGTAGGGAACAAGTCCATGGGCTCTGTCCATAGCTGAGTTGTCCAGTAGCTAGTCCAGAGTTGCTCCTGGGGCCTGCAACCCTCTGAAGCTTTCAGATCAGTTCCTTCTCAGCTGACAGATCCATCCCCATGGGGAGGGAGACAACCTTCTCAGTGCTCCAGACTATTTAATAGCAGCCCAGTCGTCTGGGCACACCTCTCAAGGGATTGGCCAGGCCCTGATAAATATTTTATATATTCAGCCCACCGGGCCATTTCATGTGGCCCTTGCACCTCTACTGCAGCTGCAGAACCCCCCCCCCTTATTTCTGCCCCCACCTTGTCTCAGCAGTCAACAGCAGAGAGGATGACCGAACTTCTACAGATCCAGCGCTTCACTGTGCAGCCACAGCACCCCCTCGTCTATGCCTCCCCTGATCTCAGCATTCAGCAGACTCCGGCAGCTGGCTCCAGCCCCCCTCTGGTCCTCTTCAAGACCCTGCACTTTCTGCTTCCCAGCTCCACCTTCAGCTTCTTCCCAGCAGCAGTCCAAGGTAAAACGGGTGCACTGTAATGTAAGGGAGGGTGGACTTGACTTCTGATGATGGGGGCTCTTGACATTTGATGTAAGGGGCAGTGGGGTGCTCTAGACATCTGCTTATAATTATTATGAGAATAATACAATTCTATGCCAGTTGAAAGGGAGGGTCACATATCACTGGTATCATCCACAAGAAATGTTATTTGAGACTCCTCATACAAAACACCATGGCAGAACCTTGTTCTGTCTGAGCATTCTCCAATAAAGTTCTTGTGGATAATATCAGCGGTGTGCGACCCTTCTTTTTACACTTGCATCATCTGCTATAGAAGTGTGAGTAGGCTCCAAGCCGGCTGCCCCTGCACCACAGCTTACAGCAGAACTCCTGGCAAAAACTTTTTTCTATGTCCTTGTTGCTGATCTCCTACCTTCACCAACTATGCCATCCATCTTCTTCTGAGCTCTGTAGTTCCTCTGTAATAGCCTACTGATCTTGAAAAAACGTTACTGCGCTGTAATATCCTGTTTGTAAGACCGGTGGCTGTAATTCCTCCTGTACTTCCAGCCACTAGTCTTGGCACTTCCCAGTTGTAGTTCTCTACTGCAAACAGAAAATTATACTTCCGCCCCACTTTCTGTAGTGGGTGGAGGGGTTTCACAGACCCCAGTCTGTACCGCCCATTGAGGTGGTGTCCTCGTCACAACACTGAGACAGCACTTATGGGCACAGGTGAGACTGCACAGGACACAGATGAGACAGCCCAGGTGGACACAGATGAGACAGCACAGGTGGGCACAGATGAGAAAGCACTGGTGGGCACAGATGAGACTGCTCTGGAAACAGATGAGACAGCACTGGTGGACAGAGATGAGACAGCACTGGTGGGCACAGATGAGACAGCACATATGGGAAGAGATAGGCTACACTGGTGGGCAAAGATGAGACAGCACTGGTGGGCACAGATACGCAGCACTGGTGGGCACAGATGAGACAGCACTGGTGGGCACAGATGAGACAGCACTGGTGGGCACAGATGAGACAGCACTGGTGGGCACAGATGAGACAGCACAGATACACTGCACTGGTGGGCACAGATGACACAGCACTGGTGGGCACAGATGAGACAGCACTTATGGGCACAGATATGCAGCACTGGTGGACACAGATGAAACAGCACTGGTAGGCACAGATGAGACAGCACTGGTAGGCACAGATGAGACAGCACAGATAGGCTGCCATGGTGGGCACAGATGAGACAGCACTGATGGGCACAGATACGCAGCACTGGTGGGCACAGATGAGACATTGCTTATGGGCACAGATAGGCGGCACCGATGGGCACAGATAGGCAGCACTGATGGGCACAGATAGGCAACACTGATACGCTGTACTGGTGGGCACAGATGGGACTGCACTGGGCACTGATGGGCACAGGCTGCACTGATAGGCACATATGAGACTGCACTGATGGGCACAGATAGGCTGCACTGATGGGCACTGACAAGCTGCACTGATGGACACTGATAAGCTATACTGATGGGTACTGATGAGGCTGCACTGATGGGCACAGATAAGCTGCACTGATGAGTCTGCACTGATAAACTGCACTGATGGGCACTAAGGTGGTACTGATGAGGCAGCACTGATACGATGCACTGATGAGGCTGCACTTATGGGCACTGATAAGGCAGCACTGATAATGCAGCACCGATAAGCTGCACTGATAAGGCAGCACTGATATGCTGTACTGATGGGCACTGATAAACTGCACTGAGGTGGTACTGATAAGCTGCACTGACGGGGCTGCACTTATGGGCACTAATAAGCTGCAGTAATGGGCACTGAGGTGGCACTACTGAGATTGCACTTATGGGCACTAGGTAAGTATGAAACTGAAAAAATTATTCCTTTACTTCTCTTTTAAGAACTCTCTTCAGATCAAGGAGTCCTGGACGTGATGGTTTGGCCCTCGCAGAGCCATGATCTCAGCATCATGGAGTCTGTTTGGGATTACACAAAGAGGCAGAAGGATCTGAAGCAGCCTACATCCACAGAAGATCTGTGCTTAATTCTACAAGATGTTTGGAACAACCTACCTGCCGAGTTCCTTCAAAAACTGTGTGTGAATATGCCTAGAGGAATTGATGCTGGTTTGAAGGCAAAGGGTGGTTACATCAGATAATGATCTAATTTGGATTTCTCTTCTGTTCATTTACTTTCCATTTTGTTAATTGAAAAAAAAACTACTAACACTTCTATTTCTGAAAGCATTCTTAACCACTTCAGCACCGGAAGAATTGACCCCCTCCCTGACCGGGCCATTTTATGTGATACGGCACTGTGTCGCTTTAACTGACAATTGCAAGTGCGACGCTGTCCCCAAACAAAACTGACGTTCTTTTTTCCCACAAATAGAGCTTTCTTTTGGTGGTATTTGATCACCTCTGAGGTTTTAACTAAAACCTTAAACAAAAAAAGAATGACAATTTTGAAAAAAACACAATATTTTTAACTTGTTGCTATAATAAATATCCCAATTAGAAAAAAAAAAAATATTTTTTTCCTCAGTTTAGGCTGATATGTATTCTTCTACATATTTTTGGTTAAAAAAAATTGCAATAAGCGTATATTGGTTGGTTTGCGCAAAAGTTATAGCTTCTACAATATAGGTTATTGGTTTATGGAATTTTTATTATTTAATTTTTTTTTTTTACTAGTAATGGTGGTGATTTTTATCGGGACTGTGACATTGCAGCAGACAGATCGGACATTTTTGACACTTTTTTGAAACCATTGATATTTATACAACGATCAGTGCTATAAATAGCCACTGATTATGATTAATGTATAAATGTCACTGACAGGGAAGGGGTTAACACTAGGGGGCGATTAAGGGGTTAAATGTGTTCCCTCACTGTGTGTTCTAACTGTGAGGGGAGGGGACTGAGGGGGGGAGGAGACCGATCAGTGTTTACACACACAGATCCACATTCCTGCTCTGTCAGAAGCGATCGCGGGTGCCTGGCGGGCATCGAGGCCACCAGGCATGTGCATCGGCTTTCTCGGTGAAGCGACAGAAAGTGCATGCCCCCTATACCGGCGGGAAGCGAAGGACATCATATGACGCCCTCCCAGGATGGGAGATCCCATCTGCGGACGCCATTTGAAAATATGCCAGGAATGAAGTGGTTAGATTACAAAAAATCTTCACACCTGCCTAAAACTTTTGCACAGTACAATATATATACTTTTTTCCTGGGTACGTCAGACAAATGTAAAGAAGCATTAAAACTGCACACTACTGGACCCTGGAGAGCAAAGCTGTCAGAATTGTCAGGTGTAAATAGGAAGGTCAATATTGGGTTTCAGCAGGATAGGGAATGTTTTTTTGCAGTATATTCTTGTTTCTTAAAGGGGATGTCCGGCACCCCACAAAAAATGAAAAGTCAGCAGCTACAAATACTGCAGCTGCTAACTTTTAATATATGGACACTTACCAATCTTCCGATCGGCTGTCGGGTGCAGCCGCTGCCATTGCCAGTAAGGGAATCTGGCAGTGAAGCTTTTTGGCGTCACAGCTAGGTGCCTACTGCGCATGCGCGAAGCATGCTGCGCTTTCCAATTGGTCAGGCGGTGGAGGAGGGAGGAGGGGGCTGAACTTCCGGGAGACGGGGCTGCAGGCCCGTCTCCTGGAAGTTGGGACGGGTACCTGTCAAAAACAGGTACCTGTTCCCCCCCTCCCCCCGAAAGGTGCCAAATGTGGCACCTGAGTCACTGAGAAGACAGATAAGCAAGTTGCGTACAGTAAAGTATTTGACAATTGTCCAGTCATCTCTCCCCATATCAGTCCTGCTCTGGATGTGAGGACAGCATGGGTCAATCCCTTGCCGGATCCAGGGGGAGCAGAGGATCAGGTAAGTAACATTGGGGTTGATTTAGTAAAACTGGAGAGTGCAAAATCTGGTGCAGCTGTGCATGGTAGCCAATCAGCTTCTAACTTCAGCTTTTTTTTAAAAAAGCTTTGACAAAAAAAAGGAAGCTGATTGGATTCTATGCAGAGCTGCATCAGATTTTGCACTCTCCAGTTTTAGTAAAAATCCCCCAGTGTTTCTCCTCTCCCCTTGACAAACTAGGCACAGCCCCACTGCAAGGGATACATTTTTTATTTGCCTGTGCTTTAGCTTTATTTTAGTGCCTTTTCTAGGCTGAGATAATGTTAACAGTTTGCTGCAGGCAGGGTAAAACATTTCCTCAGTCTCCTCTCCCCTATAGTTACGTAGTTAGTCAGGTTGAAGAAAGACACCAGTCCATCTAGTTCAACCAATAGAAAAAATAATAAATACACAGAAAACCACCATATACAGAACCCTATACCCACAGTTGGAGGAAGGCCAAAAAACTCCTATAAAACATGGTCCAATTTCCTCCTACAAACAGCCTCAAGGCCAATAAAAACAACACCACAATTTGTTTGCCTTGTAGTAGACTGTATTGTGGAAATAAGTTCTCATGATTCAACACGTTTCCCGTTTCTGCTTCTTCAGGGTGCATGAGAAAACTAGCAGTGATAACTGAACACACAAAGAAAAAGAAAAACAATAAATATATTGTACATATATCAATGTCAACATAAACATTTGCATTTTATAGCTGAGCATAGTTTATGTGATAAACACCTTACATGTGTGTGTAATAAGTATGAAGGAAACTCCTGGGCGGGCAGGAAAACAGAATTTAGTTCCTGTTTACCACAACAGCAAAATAGCACCAGGAGTGAAGCCAAAATCAATTACATAATAAAACAACATTCTGATGTATCTACCGGTACATACTGGTGCCCGTTTAGGAGATATTCATTTTACCTACAGGTAAGCTTTATTATACACTTACCTGTATGTAAAAATGACAAATGAGTGTTTACTACCGCTTTAATAAGGCAAAAAAAACTTTTGTGCATAGGGTCCCCTCAACCCCCCCACCCCAAGTACTTACCTGAGGACAATCTAAATCCAGCGCAGTGCCTTGGAACAGCGGCTTTCTCCACACTCTCTCTTCACTAAACAGAAATGGGGGCCAATAGCCCCTGATGTCAATCACAGCCTGTGAGGAGAGAGCAGGAGGCGGAGCCGAGCTACGCTGTGTGAGTCTAGGGACACACACAGTGCAGCTCGGGTTTAAGCCTGCACTAGTGACCTATAGCAAAGGGTATTATAAACACCTATGGGGGTACTTGACAGGTGGGAGGAGACAGGCGCATCGCTGGGGGATCCCAGATAAGGAGAATCGGGGCTGCTCTGTGCAAAACCAGGTAAGTATAACAAGTTCAAAAAATAGATTTAAATCACTTTAAAGGGAAAAATATAATGTAAGAAAAAAAAGTCAAATCACCCCGTCCGCCTGCGTATACACAAAAATGAAATAGAATAAAATATGTCTGTCCTGAAATCTAACTAGATTTACACAAATATACAGTATGTATAACCCATCTGGGTTATATATACTGTATACATGCGTACCCCAAATCACCAAAAAATCTGAATCAACCCTCCACACTAGGGATGGGCCCGGTGTTCGATTCAAACCCATGTTCGAATCGAACATCGGCCGTTCGACCGCTCGTCGAAACCAGAACTCTCAGGACCGTTCGCATCAAATTCGTGTGATGCGAACGGTCCACAATGCACTGCGCCAGTCGCAGTGCATTGCTGGCTGATGATTGGCCAAGCATGCACTGTGACCCCGCATGCTTGGCCAATCATAGAGCCAGCGGCAAGGAGAGCAATAATTGGCCACAGGCAGGATGTCTGTGGCCAATTATAGCTCAGGGGGTTTAGTACACACCCCACACTATATAAGGCCGCCGCGCCGGCGGCCTCATGTAGTGTGTTCCGGCAATGGAACAGCGTCTGGGACATTATCTGCTTGTGATTCATTTGTGTGTGTGGATTCTGGGGATTAGTGTAGGGAAAGAGGAAAAATAGGCAGGGATAGTTTATTCTTCTCAGTGCTGTTTTCAATCTCTACCAATCCAGCCATCTGCAGAAGTAGTTAGGGTGTGTGCGTGCTGTGTTAGTATAGCACAGCAATAGCACACTAAACCACCTTACCCTGTATCTGCCCTTCTGGCCTGTTGTCATCTAAGGCAGCCAGTCAGCCAGCCATCTGCAGGAGTTAGTGTGTGTGTGTTCTCTGTGACTATAACACAGCACACTAAACCACATTACCCTGTATCTGCCCTTCTGGCCTGTTGTCATCTAAGGCAGCCAGACAGCCAGCCATCTGCAGGAGTTAGTGTGTGTGCTCTGTGACTATAAGACAGCACACTAAACCACCTGTACCCTGTATCTGCCCTTCTGGCCTGTTATCATCTAAGGCAGCCAGCCAGCCATCTGCAGGAGTTAGTGTGTGTGTGTGTGCTCTGTGACTATAAGACAGCACACTAAACCACCTTACCCTGTATCTGCCCTTCTGGCCTGTTGTCATCTAAGGCAGCCAGCCAGCCAGCCATCTGCAGGAGTTAGTGTGTGTGTGTGTGTGTGTGTGTGTGCTCTCTGTGACTATAAGACAGCACACTAAACCACCTTACCCTGTATCTGCCCTTCTGGCCTGTTGTCATCTAAGGCAGCCAGCCAGCCAGCCATCTGCAGGAGTTAGTGTGTGTGTGCTCTGTGACTATAAGAAAGCACACTAAACCACCTTACCCTGTATCTGCCCTTCTGGCCTGTTGTCATCTAAGGCAGCCAGCCAGCCATCTGCAGGAGTTAGTGTGTGTGTGTGCTCTGTGACTATAAGAAAGCACACTAAACCACCTTACCCTGTATCTGCCCTTCTGGCCTGTTGTCATCTAAGACAGCCAGCCAGCCAGCCAGACATCTGCAGGAGTTAGTGTGTGTGTGTGCTCTGTGACTATAAGACAGCACACTAAACCACCTTACCCTGTATCTGCCCTTCTGGCCTGCTGTCATCTAAGGCAGCCATCTGCAGGAGTTAGTGTGTGTGCTGTGTGACTCCAGCACAATATACACTACCCATTATAATGTCTGGAAGACCAACAAGGAGAGGCAGACAGTCACGAGCCAAGAAAACAGGGCAAGCAGGCTCTGTGTCTAGAGACAACAGTGCTTGGAGGAGGAAAAAGTAGTCCTATTTGCAGATGATCTACTCATACTCCTTGGGGATGTACAGAACTCCTTAAAACAAACTATGGGCAAAATCAGCGAATTCGGTGAATTCTCTGGGTTAAAGATTAACTGGGGAAAATCTACCCTACTCCCAATTGACCCTTTAGATAGTCTACTGCCTCAGGAAGCTAGGCGACTGCAAGTAGTGACTCAGATGAAGTATCTTGGTGTAATTATTACGAGAGACCCCAAAGCATATATAGCAAACAATTTGTCCCCACTGTTGGCCAGGTTTAAAGAGAAAACTAGGATCTGGAGGAGGTTTCCCCTATCCTCGATGGGCCGCTGCAACCTAATCAAAATGATTTTCCTGCCACAAGCCCTGTACATCCTAGCTAACTCCCCAGTATGGATATACAAAAAATGGTTCTTTAGGTTTGATACTATATTTAGAGAACTGATATGGAAGGGTAAAGCGGCGCGTATTAGTCTAAAAATCCTCCAACTTCCGACTAATGAAGGGGGAGCGGCAATCCCACACTTGTTTAGATACTTTTTAGCATCTCAACTACAATACATGAGGAACATTGGGGTGGGGGGAAATCTTCTCCAGATACTCCTAAAAAGACAAACCGTTGAAATCGTCGAGGCAGGTACGGTGATACGGGGAATTCCCACCCTGAATCTAATGAACAAGGTATGGATAGCGGCCAAGGGAATACTGGGGTACAGAGGCTATACGGAACACTCACCATTATGGGAAAATAATAATCTAAGCGAGGTACAAAAAATAGGACCGATTAGGGAGTGGGAACGAAGAGATATAAAATATCTACACCAGCTTTATACTAACGGGCAACTAAAAACATTTCAAGAGCTTAGAGAGGAGTTTATAATACCAAGGAAATCTTTCTTCCGATACCTCCAACTTAGGCATGCACTTGTAGTACAGTTTGAGGACTCAGCACTAGAAGGGTGTAATATATTGATACTAGTGAGAATAACGAAAACAGAGTCAACAAAAGGGCTCACGTCAGGGACATACTCGATCCTACACAAAGAAGCCAGGGGCCGTCAATACACCTCTGTCTTTAGAGATAAATGGGTAAGGGATGGGGGCAACATCACAAGTACCGAATGGGATAGGATCCTTGAGCTAGCACCATGGGTTTCTCTCTCTCCACCTCAAAGGATGTCACATTTGTTTCTTTTATATAGAGCCTACTTTACCCCTAAAAAACTATTTAGCTTTGGATGTAGAATAGACTCCTCCTGCCCTAGATGTGGAAGGACGGAAGGAGACATGATACACATGTTTTGGAGATGCCCTAAGTTGCATCGCTATTGGATGGAGGTAGTGGAAATAATCTCACAAGTTTTTGAAGTCTCTATCGAGACAGAACCTAAGATTTGCGTACTAGGATGGGTGGATGGAAAGGGAAGGCCCAAAGATACCAATGTGGCAATTTTGAGATGCCTATTCCAGGTGCGCAAACTTATAGCCCAGAGATGGCAGTCCCCCACCCCTCCATCTAGTAGGGAATGGGAACAAGGCGTGAATACTATGATACTGAAGGAAAAAACACTTTATATAAGACAGGGATGCACTAAGAAATTTTTAAAAGATGTGGAAAACTTGGTGTGAAAAAAAGAATATAGACACATTATAAAATTATGAACAACTATGGATGAATCAAAGAGACACGTGGGAAGGTAGATGTGTGAATGACTAAGATACGATAGCTTGTCCTTATTTTCGGCAGCTGGACATGTTGAGCCGCATCATACCGAAGGCTTGGTAGAGTGGATGACCAAGCCCTCCTCAACCTCCTCATCCTCTCTCACCCAGGCTCAGGGTACTGGCAAAGCAGCTGCCAACTCGTACTCAATGTCATCATCAGGCACCCCTTCCCTAGACCCACCATGTCCTCCTGAGGAGTCCCCCGAACTGTTTGAGCACAGTGTTG